>JTEE01000296.1:2377-16242 GCA_002896455.3 Chlorella sp. ArM0029B
GGGCAGCCCGGGGTGGCATGCAACAGAAACTGCACGCCCTAGCCAAGTGGGCGGGGCAGGGCGGGGGGGAAACAGTGGGCAGTTCGAGACCAGGAGGGCAGGGAGAGGGAGGTGCCAGCTAGATCTGCCTTCAATAGATGTGGCACCGCCTGTTTCGAGGGCCTAGCAAGGAAGATTGAGATGCATGTCAGCGCTGCTGTTTGACGGGCGAGTGAAGCAGCCATTAGTGGGTCAGAGAATGGGGTTGTCAACAGGGACAGGCAGGGCAGGGGCTCCCCAGCTAGGCAGTGAGAAGGTGGTGCATCTGAAATGTATGTGATGTGCGCCTGTGTGTGTTGGGTGGGATGCGGGGTTGGGATTGAGAAATGGGCAGGCATGGCGGGGCGAGGTGCACAGTGAGAGTGGGCGTAAGGAGAGGTAAGCGTGTGGAGGGTGGGGTTGTTGGGCACCAGTCTAGCCTGGAAGCTCCCTTCCAAGCTCCCTCCCAACCAGGGATGAGTGAGGGGCAGCCGCCCAGCCCACCTAATGAGTCGCCTCTGCTGCCCACCCTGCTAGTCGCCCCCCGGCCGCCGCCTTACCTTGAACTCATCACACACGGCAGCATTCACGCAGATGGCTTCGGGTCGGGCAGCTGCCATCTGCTTGTAAGACTCTGCAGCGTGAGTCAAGGCGGGGTGAGCTGAGCAGGGCTGTCAGGGCAGCGGCGAGGAGCTGCACACGTTGTACACATGCCATCCTTGACCTGCGTCCTGCCCTCCCTGGCAGCCCTGCCGGCTTCCTCCCCTCCACGTGCCCCTCAGAGTTCCAACACTAGCACTCGCACAGAACTCACGGTTTAGGCTCGCATACGTGCCTGCGGCGCTGCCCATGCTGCAACCCTGCCCTGCTCTGCCGTGCCCCACCCTGCCAGACCTCTGCGGAAGCCCGCCGTTGCCATTCCCCGACACACATGCACCTACGGGAGCACACGAGCACACACACACGTGATGCATGAGCACGCACCGGGGTCAGCTTCGATGAGCATCCCCTGCCAGCCGGCCGCCTTTGAGAGCCAGTAGGAGTTGGAGTTGCTGACGCCTGCAGGGCAGGGGAGCGGGGATGTGGGGGTGCCAGGCCCAGCAGACGGTGTGGGCGGGAAGAGGTGCGGTGCAAGCACGGGCATGGAAGAAGAGCAGCGGCAGCAGCAGCAGCTGGCAGGGACGCCGCCAGTGGCACCGCCGAACTCTAGGGAAGCCCTGGCCACACCCACATCTGCTCCCCACCTACGGCGCAGCCCACACTCACACCTCCCACATGCGAAGAACGCTTGGTCACTGGCACGGCAGCAACCATCTCCAGAAAAGCCGCCCCACTTGAGATTCATGCCGCGGCTTCATCTAAGAACTCCCACGCACGTGGAAAGCCGACCCCCCGGCTCCCCCTGTAAGTGAGGAGCTTACCATCGGCACCTCCCATTTCCAGGTAGAATCCGCCAGTCTGGTTGAAGAAGTAGTTCTTCCAAATGTAGTGCTCGTCTCCTAGCTGTGCCCTTGTCGTGAAGGGGGACTGCGGGGGCAGCGATGATGTGGTGGGGGCGGTGATGATGTGTCCGCCGCCGTTCGGCAGGACGTGTGGCTGGCAGTGTGTTGCATTGGCAGGCAGGGCGCACTGCAAAGCGGGCGGCGGGGAGCGCAGCATGGTGCAGCATGCCAACCAGCAGCTGGCACCCGGCTGAAGAAGGGGTCAAAACAGACTGGGGTTGGCGCAGGCACCCATTAGCACAGCTAAGAGAACAAGTAGCCCACATGCAAATCCACTTAAAGGCATGTACCGAGCTTGCCACACCCAAAGCACACAACGCGCACACTGTATGTTTCCTGCCGTCAGCCAAATCACCCAATCAGCACCCATGTCAAGGCACTGCGGCTGGCAGCACCCACCTCCGACCACCGCCGCTGCCAGCATCCATGTCAGGCACTGCGGCTGGCAGCACCCACCTCCGGCCACCGCCGCTGCCAGCACCCATGTCAGGCACTGCTGCTGGCAGCACCCACCTCCGGCAACTGACGCTGGCAGCACCCACCTGGAAGGGGTCACCCTGAATGGGCTGCAGGTTGCTGTAGGGGCAGGTGGCGCTGACGCAGGAGGCCCACTGTGGCAGCTGGGCAGGAATGGAGAAGTTGGAGGTGGCGGGCGGGCGGGTTTCGGCCCACACACTGCCGCCGCTCGATACGGCACGGGCACCGGCGTCTGCGCCGCTGCCACTGCTGCTGCCGCCGCCGTCGCCCGTAGGCGGCTGGTGTGCAAGAGTTGGCTGCCTGCCAGACTTCGCACCTATTGTGTAGGCTGCCTGCGAGCAAGGGGCCAGAGGGGAGGCTGTTTCAACGCTGCGGGGCATGGCCGCGGGGCGGCAGCGGTCCGAGGGCGGCAGCGGTCACAGACCGGCGGCAGCAGTCACAGACAGGCGGCGCTTACCAGGGCTAGCAACGCGGTTACCGCTAGCCATGGTAGGCCTGGGAAGGCCTGGGAAGCCCCGCCTGCAGGCGGTCTCATTTGGACTGCGGGTGGGAGCCGGGTGGGGGCCGGAGAGGGCTCTGCAAACGATCCGCCTTGTGCGGTTTGTCCATCGATGGGAGCACGATGTGTATGCAGGCTATCACCTGGGCCCTCATGCCTCATAGGCCCGCACATTTCCATGTGGGAGCGCTTTTTCGCCGGCGGTGGCAAGGCCTTTGCCGGCGCATCTATTCCCCAGCGAGCAGCATGTCGCCACACCAGCATTGTCTGCGCAGGCCAGAGCTCCCAACCACTGTGGCCCCGCCTGCCGCGGGTCGGCGGCGGGACCGCCGCTGGATGCAAGCTGTCGCCAGCGCTATAGACACGAGAATGAAGCAGATGGCACAGCTGGTGGATGCTTTGAAACACGTGGATGCAGACGCGGGTGCAGCTGCGAATGCCGCCCGAACAGAGAGGAGCAAGCGGGAGGAGGTTGTGTTGCCGCCAGCACAGCAGCGCGCTCAGAAGCTTCGAGCCAGCAGCGGTGTTGTGCAGGGCGTGCCTGCTGACTCCATGCACCTTCCCGGACATGCCGTGTGTGCGATCCTACAGCCTCCTCGCGGCAGGGACTGCAGGGGGCGGCGAGCAGCAGCAGCAGCAGCAGCTGGGAGACCTAGGACAGCGGCACGTGCAACTGCCGTGGCTTGCTGAGGGCCGGTGATGTGCTTGCTTGCTTGCTCATGGTGCACTCTCCACCTAGGTCCCTTTGGTTTGCGTCCATTTTGTTTGCTACCTGTTGAAGTGTTCTGTCCATCCGTCATTGCCATCCATCCTTCACGTTGCTCTTGTGTGTTGTGCCTCCTTTGCCCTTGCTTGTTGCCGCTCCCTAGAGAAAATTTACATGCAACTGAGTGCAACCATTATTAAAGCCGGCAAGAATGAGATGAGGTGTGTAGCACATGAAACATCCCTGCCCGCACATGCAGCCATGCCCTTGCAGCTGTCCCTGCCTGGTCTGCCACTGCGCAGGCTGCCGCCGCCACCTCAGCTTACCTCGAGATCGTGTTATTTGCGAGCGTTATCTTGCGCCATCTCGCCCCCTTTCAAGCCGAAATCGGTTGCTGGGGTCCCACAAACGCGAGAGCCGCGACTTCGGCAGCCATGGCAGCCCTGCTCAGCGTTGCTAGCGCCAAACCTACGCTGCTGTGCGGCGCTCGGCGCAAAATCGGTTCTTCTGTTGCATTGGCAGCATACCCGCACTCCCTGCATCTCCCGGCAGAAGAGCGTGCTGCCCTGCTGCCCTGCCGCCGCCGCTGCCGCCGCCAGGGCGCCGCTTCTGCTGGCGGCACCCGCCGCTTGATTGCGGCCGCCGCCAGCGGCGCGTCAGCAGCCACTGCGACCACTGGTGCCGCTGACGCTGCAGCCGCTCAGCTGCCGCGCTCGCCCGCCGCTATGGTGGACCAGGCAGCAGCGGCGGTGCAGGCGGGGCTGGACGCCGGGCGGACGCGTCAGATCATCACCCTGCTGCTGCCAGTCAATGAGAAGGAGGCAGGTGAGCGCAGCGGTGGCAGCCCTGTTAAGAATGGGATACTGCCGTACTTGCTGGCCTGTCGTTGCTTGCGCACTCTCCCATCTTTCGCCCTCCCGTGCCACACCTGCTGCCCGCTTTTACTCCCCTCTCCTGCCCTCCGAGCCTCCCCTCCACTCCCCTCCCCTCTTCATTCAATGCAGACTTCAACAACACGGAGCCCCTGGACTATCCCTGCAGCTTGCAGAAGGTGGGGCACAGCTCAACACACTGCGATGCGCATGTTGGCGCAATGGCGAGGCAGTTACCGGCAGCGCCAACCCTGCATCGTGCCAGTTTTCCACCGCTGCACGCTGCTGTGTGCCCCGCTGCGCCAAGAGCATGGAGCCTCAACCCATCCTGCCCCCCCACCACCTTCGGTCCTGCCCCACTGCCGTGCTGTCTACCTTTCCTTGCCTGCCCCCGCTCCAAGCAGGGTCCTGGCACAGCCATGCCTGTTGAGGAGTTGCCCACCTATGCCTCCACCCGCCTCCTGCGTATCGCCTTGCTCCGCCCCCTGCGTGCTTCTGTCACGGGTCCCACTTTCCAAACAGGAGGCGAGACGTCCCTGCGCCTCTGCCTATGACGGATGCTGTGATAAACCTCATGTCCCGTAGCAGCCCACCGCCCGTCCCCTCATCGAGGTGTTCCCAGTGCAGCGCCTGCCCGACCACACTTCCTAAAACGGGCCCCTCCCCCTCCATCCCACTCCCACCCAACAGGAGTTCGACACCGTGTGCGTCCTCACCAAGTCGCTCATGCAGCGCCTGCTGGGGCCGGAGGCACAGATCAAGGCAAAACGAATTGATGAAGGCGGCGTGGAGGGCGAGCCCTGCGGGGGTGAGGCCGCTGGCAGCTGCTGCTGCTGCTGCTGCTGCTGCTGCCGCTTGCTGCTGCCATTGGCGTGCCACTGTTGTGCAGCTCCTGCGGGGATGAGGCCGCTTCCCTCCTTCCTTCTTGTTACACCATGCGCGTCTCAACAGAGCGACGGTTCCCGGTGCGGCGAACAGCCATGACTAAAGAAGAGCCGCAAGACAAAACGTGTGGGAGGTCGCTGCCTGCTGCTGCTGCTGCTGCTGCTTGCTGCTGCCGTGGGCTTCCCACTGCGGCTGCTGCTGCTCCTGCGGGGGTGATGCCGCTGCCGGCTGTTGCTGCTGATGCTTGCTGCTTCTGTGGGTTTTCACTGCTGCTGCTGCTGCTTGCTGCAAGTTGGCACCCGCTACTCGTGGCTGAAAGCATGGGCTAATATCCCGAACGGTTCTTCTGAACCCCTTCGAGTACAACTTGATGATTCCAGGTCCTTCTTGGCTATGGCTGACCCCACATCCGACCGCCTGGGGCAGCTGCATTACTCTCCACTCTGCCCTCACCCCCTTGCTGTGCAGTGCTCTTTGATGAGGCCAGGTCCTTCCTGGCCGTCGTTTATCCCACATCTGACCGCCTGAAGCAGCTGCAGTCATATGCCAAGGAGGCGGGGCAGCCGCTGCTGGTAGTGAACCCTCAGTGGAACAATGCGGGCCAGGTAAGCCGGCAGTGGGTTTGGCTGACGGCGGCATGCAATGGAGCTACCACAAAGGAATGTGCGCCTTGGGGAACTGGGTTGACACGGGGGGCAGTAGGTTTGCCATATGTTCTTCGCTTGTACAATCCCACTATGCACACAGTCCCCACAAGTGGGACACTTGCCCCATCGCATCTTCTGCAGGTCATCTCCGATTTTGGGATTGGGCCCTGGCGCAAGGCCGCCGACGATTTCCTGGCAACTTTCGAGCCCAGCTACTGCCTGAAAGAGAAGCGCATCGGCAGCCCGGGTGAGCGCAGTGTATTTGTACCTCCTGAGTGGCAGCAGCACAACTTGGATTGCAGCCCTGGTGAGGCAGTCACGTGCACTGGCCATTACCATTCCCATCCCCCGCACTCCCCCCTTGCCCGCCCCCTCTCCTGCCCCTCTTTTTAACACTTCCCTCAACCCAACGGCTGCCATAATTTATTCCTTGTAAAACTGCACAACCCACATCCGCAGGCAGTGTTGACGTGGCCACCGGCACGCGATTTGTGTCTGGCGGCGTGATCCGCCTGCTGCGGCGGTACCCCGGGCAGTACGAGGCTCATGCCATGGCGCCCAACGGCAGCAGCCAGCTGTTGGAGGCGGCAGAGACAGAGCCCGGGTACAAGGTGCGGTGCTGGTCATTCTTGCGCACGCAGTGCATGAACACACATTTGTGGTGTGTGCTCGCAAGGTGTGCTGGAGAGCTGTGCACCCACTGTCTAATCTGTGCCGCTGCCTCCCGCTAATTGGGGGCCGCTACCGCCCCCAATCGCCACCCGCGCAGGACATGGATGCCATGATCAAGCGCGGACGACAGGGCAAGCTGGAGATCTTCGCCCTTGCCCAGAAAGTGTCTGCCTTCTCCTTTGGCTCTGACGAAGGCAGCGAGGAGGACGGCGAAGAGGCTGCTGCCGCCGGTGTGGATGCCAAAGTTGCAGGCGGGGAAGGGGGCGATGCAGCGGAGCTTGGAGGGCTGAGCGATGCAGACATAGAGGCAATGGATGCTGCCAGCCTGCGCCGCTTGCTGACGGCACGGGGGCTGCCTGCCTCCGGGAAAATGAGCAAGCTGAGGGAGCGTCTGCGGGAGGTGCGGGATGCGTGACAGGAGAGCCGCTTCATTGTTTTCCTTTATGCTTTCTGATTTGCCTAGTCTCCTTCTCGATCTGATGCATGGCGCTATCTTTGAATGCCCACCTATGCCCACTGTCTGCACCCCACCGGCGCTGCGCACTTGCTGCCAACAAAAGGCCCGCACACCCACCCTTCATGCACTGCCCTACCCTGCCGCTTTATTGATTTGATTTGACACACCTGACTTTTCCCCGAGCGTACATCAACTGAGTTGATAAGACTGATTGCTCTTCAGCACCCTTCAAACTGCACTGTTTAGTTGCGACACCGCACGTCACTTTTATTTAAACTAATGAACACTCGTATGCACAATGACTGCCGGCAGGCCGTTTGGAGCAGTGCAAGTGGCATTGATGTTCGTCTGATTGCTCGCACATCTTAGTACCCATGCTCCGTATCAGCCCGTGCTGCCCAATTGTGATGGGTAGGAGGGTCGGGAAGTGATCTGGGCAGAATAACGGCATGTGTTGGATATGATGGGTGGGACCGGCAATGAGCATGTGGTCAGATGAGTGAGGATAGGTTGGGTGGGTGATGGGCGCAGGGCGGCACGGCACGTCGGCCTAGATGAGACAAGACTTGGGAAGATGAAGTGGCTTCGCAACAATCTGGTATGTGGGTGCGGCGTCATCCCCTCCCATACCTGTTGTGAAACAGTCCCTCTCCTCGTAATGTCAGCCTCGGCATGAATTGAGGGCCAAGCTGAGGTTGCCACCGGAGCGCGCACCGTAAGCCGCCTGTCCCGACTTCAATTGCTGCCATTGAGGGCTTTGAGTGGGTGCGCTTCCGTGTTCAACACCCAGTCTTGAAGAGACAAGGCGCTGTCTGGTGAGAAGAGAAGGTAAAAGAATTTCAGCGTCTCCGCAAAGAACCAGCTCTGGGTGACGTCGTCAGAGGGTGGGGCCACCTGCATTCGAGGGGGTCGGCTGCAAGCAGAGGTCAGCGCCATGCACATGCTCGGGGACAGCATACACTGGTGGCAGGGTGAAGGTTAATGTATATGGGTGGAATGGCATGCCGAGTAGGGCAGGGCAGGCACGCGGGTATTGCGTGCGGTGATGCAGTGCTTGCAGGGCGTACGGGGAACCCACCTGGTCTGCGTTGGTCGAGCCGCTGAAGCCGCCCTCCCACCGTACATGACGACCAATTGCACGCCTGCAGCAGTGGGAACGAGAGCAGAGTCGGTCGCCCCAAGTGGCCAGCAGAGGCGGGGGCACGTGCTTGCTAGAGGCATGCAGGAGGCGGGCAATCACGCTGCAAGCCACAACACATCCGATGAGTCAGCACTCCGACGCACCACATGTGCCAGCCCATGTCGCGCCACTTATTGTCATGTGTGGCCCGCCACATGTAGAAGATGCTCTCGATCACCTAGGGCATGGGGGGCATGGGGGGAAGGGAAATGGGTTGGGTTGTTGCGAAGTTGGTGCTTGTGCTACAATGATGTCGAGTTGCAACGTGCAATGCACACGGCATAGAGGAGAGCATGTTTTCCAAACATGCAACATGCTTTATGTAACATTCAACGCCGCAACAAGCTTGGGGCGCACGGCACACCTCTGGGCGCTGCCAGTAGCGGGCATCAGTGATGTGGATCTGTCCCGAGTGCAGGTCGAATTTGATGTACTCGGCTCCCAAGCCTACATGAACGAATGAGAGGTTGAATCGGATTTTTGGAATGGCAGCGTTGGCAAAAAACGGAATGATTCGCTGCACACATGACCTGCCGCAACTACTGAGGTTAGGATGTAATGATGAAATGCAACGCCTGTCACTCCTTTCGACATCACCCCTAGCGCGATGCTGCCAGGGTAAAAGCAGCGCAGATGCTCCAGCACGGGGTCTAGGCTGCCAAACCGCAAGTCAGTCACGTAGGAGAAGGGCCAGCCAGAGGGGTACACCATTAACTGCTCCAGCGCCTCATCTGTGGCTTGCTCCCAGCGCGCGCGGAAGTGGTCGTCGCGGCGGCCCCCCAACACCCAGTACCTGTTTACAAGCGGCCAATAGAGGGTTTGTTAGATGGAGGTAAATGGGCTACTTGGCAGTTTTGAGCGGAAGAAGAAGAAGATCACAGCCCGAGGGCGTGGTGTTGAGGAAACCGACAGGAAATCAAGCCAGAGGCGCAGTTTTGAGCGGTTTATGTCGAGCGGCCAAGACATGGTCTCAATCAGCCAGGTCAGCAGCCGGACCAGCGATGCCCAGCAGCCAACCCAACAGTGGCCACCAACAACCAGCTAGGCGCATGGCAAGTGTAGGTGAGGTGAGGGCCACTGCAGCACCCAGCCCGTCGTTGCAAGGTCCCTGACTCACTTGATCAGGTATTCGTAGTACGAGTCAGTCCCGGAACCCACGCCGCGTTTGCTGCCCTGCTCCCGCCCTGTCTGCCTGTCCACTGACTCGAGCAGTAGGGCCTGCAAAGTGCTTGTGCGGCGGGGAAGCGAGGAGAAGTGTAAGGAGGGAGCGGGTGCGGATGAGGCCGCCAGGCAAACATCCGGAAGCCTGCAAATGCTGTCTCAAAGGCAGGAAGCACAGGCTGCAACAGCCCAGCATGGTGTGCATAGACGCACGTTTGTATTGGCGGCGTGCACGGCACGCAGCCCCTGCTCTGCCTGCTCCCGGTATTTGCTGATGCCAGACTGGCGTGCCACGCTGGCAAACTCCAGTATCTGCAGGGAAGGTAAAGGCAGGAGGCATTTGTCAGGTGTGAAGTGGGGCCCGGCCCAGACATGCAAAACACATGGTGGGGAAGTGAGGCAATGTGCAAGACTTGAAACGGCTCGTGTATACATGTGCATGTGACACGCATATGTGCCTCCGCCAAGGGTGTGGCGGAGCAGCCACCCCCTGTGGTCCTCACAATAAGAAAGCGCAATAAGCAAGAAGCCGCACGTTACTGCCCATGTCGGTCGGGACGACGCTGCCATGCCCATCGCCCAATGTATAAAAAAAAATGATCGTCAGGTTGCACACGTGGCAAGGACACTATGTTGCTTATGAGGCCTGCGGGCACACAAAGTGAAAGGGCACATGTCGTGGAGGCGTACTTTGTAAACGACCAGTCTGGCAGGCGGCGCCGGCAGCATACAAAGCCGCACACCAGTGCCACCACATTGCACCAGCGGGCAGCAGGGCGCAAATCAACCTCTTGCGTCCCACCTGTGGGGGCGGAGTCAAAGGCAGGCAGCAAACGGTCAGCCAGGTCCTGCGCCTTGGCTGCCAGTACGGGGTCGCCGCTCAGGTCGGCTGCTGATGCCAGGCCGCCAAGGATGCTGCCGCTTCCATATCAAGCAAAGCATGCAAGTCAAGCGAGGGCTTAGACACAGCGTTGCTCTCCCCTTCATGTGCGCGCGCCAGAGCCAACGGCGTTTTGCTTTCTTGAAAAGCATTTTGCTTTCTTGAGAAGCAGGGCGGGACGAAGCATACCATGCCACATGCCACCCTGCATGTCCAAGTGCAAGCGTGCTTCCCAATGCGGTTTCTCACCGAATGACAGTTTCGAAGAAGCTGACCGTGCCTTTGACCTTCTCAAAGTCCAGATTTTCCACCACCCAGTCTCGACCCCTACAACAGCAGGTCAAAATGTGCAGCCGCCAGGTGCATGGGCCTGATCAGCAATAGCCATGAAGCACTGGCAACAGCTGCACTGCCAGCCTCATGATGGCGCACAGCGGGGCACTAACAAGTTACTAGCGCATCCCCTGGACGCAGGAGGTGAGCACAGCAGCCGAGCCGCTGCCCCACCCGACCTCCCACGCACTGTTGAAACTGTTCATCAAGGCCCATAACCTTGAGGGTGGACAAAGCATCCACGATGCTGACACCCATGCCCCGCACACCCGCGCCGCCCTGCAAGTCGGGAGGAAAGGCAGCGCCTTATGAGCGGATCCCTCATGTGGTCCAGCAGCACCAGCAGATGCGGCTTTGAGCCTTGACAGCAGCACCCACCGGAGGCACCTTCCAGCCTCACTGGCAACCACCCAACCCACTTAGTCCGGCACACAGCGTACGCCATGTGGCAGCCATGCAGCCACCAGAGCATGCAGGAGGCCAGCACCAAGGATGCACAGAGTGTAAACGCTGCCTTCCTCCCAACCAGCACCCTTGTTGCGGCGCAGCACCCACCTTTACGTCGGTCTTGGCAGTCTTTGACTTGGGATGAATTTCGTCGGCGCCCCAGGCAAAGGCCTTGTACCCCGCCCAGGCGTGCAGCATGCCCTGGCGCACAGTTTCGGCGCGGTGCTGTGCCATGGCCACCTTAGTCTGCGCAAAGGGGTCCTCTCCTGCCTGCACATGGGTGGAAGTAAACACCCAGACAGGCAGGTTTCTCTGCACCATGGGCAGTGCGCGTGCGCATGGGACTGGTGCTGACCAGCCTTGTTTGCTGGTCGTCATGCAAAATTTGCCAGCGTGTGGGGGACGGGGCGGCAGCTGGCGCTCACTACCCGAGAGGGACGCAAGTGCACCTCCACTGGCGCAGATGTGCCGCGATGGCTCCTGCCCATCCAGCCGATGGCGAAGACTCCCAGCAGCATAGCAGCGCATGGAACCCGCCGCAAAGCCGCTGCAGGCGGTCGCATGGCGGTTGGGCTGCACATCCGTAGCCTGTCGCCTGTCCAGGCAGGGACATAAGGGTCAGGTCAGGGAGCCGGGCCGCGGCCGAGCCTTTCGACATCTTTCGCCTGCTGCAAGCCTACCTTAACATGCACGTGTGTAGACGGAGGAGCAATGGAACTCTTGCTGCAGTGCAGCACCTCAGCTCAGCTCACCTGGCCGATACTGGCTGAGGAAGCGCTAGCGGCAGAGGCGGCGGTACTTCTGGGACGCGCGTGCGCGACAGCGCGCTCTTCCAGCTGCTCTCGAGCTGCTCCTCCAGCTGTCTCGTGCGCGTATCCAGACCTAGCAGCGCTCACCGCGGTGCAGTCAGAGGTTTGCTCGGCTCCGCTAGGAAGGCGTCCAGACGTGGCACATGAGGGAGGCGCTAGGACTACTCTAGACCTACAACATGCATGTGCCCAGACAGAGGAGCAGTAAATTGTTTGGTTCCGCGCAGCGCGCACTGCACCTCGCCCAGCTGACCGGTGATGGCAGCTCTGGTGCGCTGCAGAGGCGGCGGCGGCGGCGGCGCAGCGGCGGTGGCGGCGGCTTCGGGGCCCTTGCCCGGGAGAGAGCTGTCGGGCTGGCCACTCCGGCTGCATCCCTGCTCAGATCCCAGCAGAGCAGACCAAACAGCAATGTGCTCACCGCGGTGTGCACAGTTAGAGGTTTGCTCGGTCCCTCCAAGAACGCCTGCGGGGCTTTGCTTGCTTGCTTTTTGCTCGCTTGCTTGTGGTCTACAGTTCGATTTCTGCAACAATCGCAACTCAAATAAGCGACACAAACCTCTGACACAGACCGCCAGGGTTACAACTAGTGCAGGCACAAAAGGAAGCACAGCAGGCACCTTCGGAACTTGACTCTAGGCTTCGCTGTTTGATCGGACTCCCCGGGAGGCTGCGCGCGGGGGAAAACATGTAAACAGCCCAATATATATATAAGCCGGGCTGTGAGACAGGCCCACAACCGAGCGGGCGGATTGGTAGGGGAAGTGAGGGATGGGGGCGGCGGTGCCGCCGGCGGCGGCGGCAGCAGTGAACCTAGGGGAGGTCCTGGAAAGTGCCTACGGCTGCGCATGACAAGAAGCATAACTGGCAGTGCATAGCGCTCATACACGCTGGTGAGAGGGCAGGGGCACACCTGAAAACAGGGGCGCGGGCGCGGAGCTTGGCCGGGTCAGCAACACGGGGGGAACATGGGGGCGGCCCCGTGAAGCGAGGAAGGAAAAGCAAAGCTGACGTGTGGAGGCTTTATTTTGCTGACGAGTGGAGCCCAATAGCCCATGGGGGACCCTTGCTTCCGCCTCTGCCCTCCCCTTGCTCCACATCAGCCCGCTGCACCGATCGGTTCAGCCTGCTGTGTTTCCCCTGCCCCTCCTCCCTACTTGCAATCCTGGCGTACACTTTCCAGGGGTCTTTGTCGCACTTCGTGTTGCGGAAACAAGACTGTAAGGCCAGACAAACTGGATTCTTAGGTTAGGCTGGCCATCCTGGCGGCCAACTGAGGGGGGGGGAGGGGAGAATTTCGTTCGTTGATCCCCATTATGGCCTTAAAGCCTGACGTGAAGCCATATGATACGTTGCTGCTTCAGAACACCCCTCTGGGCCTCTTTTTTCCTCTGTAACATGGGTAATCACTGCCCGGGGGTATAGTGAGCTTCGCACACATATACAGCCACGTAGTGAGCATAAAACAAAAGAGAGTAGAAGTTGGACGACAAGCCGTGCACGTGGCGCCTGCGCGCCCATTGCTCTCCCCCGCTCAGCGGCCACTGTCTGAGCTGGGCCACCACCAAATAGCCTAGTGGTAACCTATGCGAAGCTATTTGCCAGGAGACCGGTGTTCGAGTCGTGCTGATGGCTCGATTAAGTGGTACCCCTTTCGAGGGGGGAGAACGAATGTACTCACCCGGTAGCATGGAACTCGTGGGACCAAGGGGCCCCAAGGGGCAGATCCTGAACGCTGGAATCAAACAGCCGGCGCACTATGTGCAAATGGGGAGGGCCGCCACCCCCGCCAGCCGTCCCGGGAGAGGACCATGTTTCCTCAACCCACGCCTATGGGCGTACACTTCTTCTTCTTCTTCCTGAGCTGGGCGCCGCCTCCTCGTCTGCCTCCTCCTCCTCCCCGCTGCCGCTGGTTGCCTCCTCCTCGGTTGCATCCTCCTTGCAGTTGTTGGGGCGGTGCGCTGGTGTGCACCCCCCTGACCCCTGGCTGCCACCGCCTGCCACTTGCCCGCTGCTGCTGCTCGCTCTCCTCCATGCCATGAACAGTGACTGGCAGTGCTGCCGTGCATTGCACGTGTACATGACCGTTGTTTTGATGGCGTCCATTCACGGCGGTCAGCTGAGCCCTGCTGCCTACCTGCTCCTCCCCCCGCACGCCCACCCACGCATGCACGCTACCCACCTGTACCTCTGCCTGCCTGCCCGCTCTTTTCTTTCTTTTTCTCCCTCCCCTTCTCCTCCCTTTCCTTCTTCTCCTCCTTTTGTCTCTCCTTTTCCCCCTCCTTTTTCTACCAACGAACGAACCCTGGGGGGAGCAAATTTC
>JTEE01000296.1:16263-27555 GCA_002896455.3 Chlorella sp. ArM0029B
GGGGGGCAGCCTAACCTAAGAATCCAGTTTGTCTGGCCTAACTCTCCAAAAGCAAAGCATGGGGTGGGGTTGCTGGGAGATGAAGGGTGGGACGGGTTCAACCCCAAGTTGGGGTAGGGCAACGGAGGCAACATCCCAGGTTTCATGTCTACAGGGCTCCCTGTAGACCTACAGAGTGACCAGCGCTGTGGTGGCTGGCCTCTATTCGCAAGTTAGGCTTGGATGCTGGGCAGCTGTGGTTTCCTTGTTTGTAGAACCGGCAGATGAGGTGATGCCAGCGCACAGTGGGCAGCAGTTACGCTCGCTGGCAAGTATTTGGCAGGTACTCCCGCCGCACCTCGTTGCCCCCCTCATCTAAAACGATCCACACCCGGCTCGTATCCGTCTCATTCTTCGTGTGGTACACCACCGAACGGTAGAGCGCTTCCAGCGGCGGCGGCTGCAGGAGATAAGGGAGCAAAGGTATGTGCAGTATGTCTTGCGAGAGAGCATGATGGTGCGAGAAATGTGGTGCAGAGCAGTAATGCATTAGCCGGACAGTATGTGGGGCGAGGCGAAGGAATGGTGGGGTCGCCAGACGGGCCGGGGTGGGGCAACCGGGGGTATTCTCAGGTAGGTCCTGCTCAGATGCCCTGCCTGCCTGCGTGCCTCCTGCCACAGCGCTGCGCACCAGCTGCAGGCCCGCCCTCCGAGCCGAGAACAGCGCTGGATGGCCCAGAAATCGCTGACCTGTTCATTCGTTTCCTCCCCCATCCTGGAGCGCCCCCCCACACACTTGAGCCCACGTGTGCACACAGCACGAACATGGGACACACAACAACCTCTCTGCACCAGTGGTTGATCACTGCCCTCACCTCCAGCCCCTGACACTCGAGTATGTCGGAGCGCACAGCAAAGGCGTTCACTCCCCGGTCATCCACCGCCACCAGCGTGTACCCCCGTCGCTTCATAATGTCGTGGGTCGCCCAAATGGAGGCCCCGAAGTAGCAGTTCTGCGAAATGGAGGTTGCAACGCGGTGAAAAGTTGAGGCAGGATGGCCAAGAAAGAGACATTGGGTGGCAAGTGATGGTGCGAGTGCCCGCATGGAGCCCCCAGAATGGAAGGTCTGAGGTTAGGGGAAGCAAAGCAACGCTTTGCAGTTTGGCGGGGCGTAAAGAGGGCCGGCTTGGTGATTTGTCGGCAGTCGTTTCAGGAATGGAAGTGTGGAAGTCGGCCCCAAAAGCATGCTGATGTACACCGTGCCCAAGCGGCAGCAGGTTAGTGATTACCAGAGGGCACGCGGGGCCATGTTGTGCAGCACAGGACTGCAGCAACGAACCCAGCCAGGCATGCGAGCAGTCGGGGCAGGAAAGGGAGCATTAACCAGCTAGCTGCTACGCACCCCAGTCCAGCGCCGCTTGTCACCTGGCACCACCACTCTGCGCTCTTCCACTGGTATGGCAGAGTTGACCTGCAAATGAGCACATGCACAACAGTAAGGCAGACACGCTCAGGCCAGCCTGATCAGGAGCCTCATGAGGACCAGCCTCATGAGGACCAGTTGCTGAAGCCCTAACTATAAATGCGGTGACAGGGACGCATTGATGTGGTAGTTCACGTGCCCCTCTCCCACACACGTTTTTATCTCGCGACTCAGATTCGTTCCCGATTGTGTGCCGCACCAGGAACCGTCTCTGTCACGAGCAAGGCGTAATCGGAAGGGAGGACGGAAGGAAAGAAGACAGCTGTCGATTGTCCCCGTCCTTGCCCCTTGCTCCGAGCCTTGAGCAGCTCCGACGCCAGGTCAGTACACGCATTGGCCCGTTGCATTATGCATACATGTCTATGCGTTTCCTTGGCCTCCCCGCACACCTAAACAGCCCTGGCCTCACCCCTCACCTCCATAGTAAGAACCCGAGGGCGGTATTTTTCGTCCAGCGCGTCAAAGACCCAGTAGTCATCATAATCAAGATCTGGGGAAGAGAAGAAAGAGAGGAGAAGAGACGAAGTGTGCATGCAAGTCAAGGACATGTGCCCACTCGTCTCCACATGCAGCACTGGCAGATGGAGGGGGAAGGAGGATGATTTTCGCCACGTTTCAGGACGGGACACAGGCCCTTTAATGCAGGGCTTGCAGCATAGCACAAGCGGGCACCAGCAAAGCCACGCAGCAGCACAGGCAATTGTGGGTTTGCTTTTAACGCGGTGGGCTGGCTGGCATCGTACGTTCAATTGAAGCACGTGTGCACCACAGCAGCATTTGGGTAAAGCAAACCAAGGCACAACAGGATGCCCAGGCAGCCTGGCAGGCAGGAGGGTAGGCAGGCAGGCACCGGCTAGGTGACACCCACCCCCCGCTCGAAACCTTTTGCATCCAAGCCAGGTCACGCCCATCGCCCGCGTGCAGCCAGCCGTCCCAATGCTCACCAATGGACAGCACATCAAACTCTGTTGGCACCCCGTGCTTTTCGAAGAGCTCATTGATGTTTTCCTGCAAGCACGGCAGGTGTCAGCATGTGCAGGGGCGGTAGGTGCCGACATGTACAGGGGCTGCAGTGTGAGCATGTGCAGGGGCGGGTGGCACCTGCCAGCTGCAGCATGGGCAAGCAGGTGCCGTGCCGGTGTAACAATAATATCTGCAGCCAATGCGGCAGGTAACACCACAAGTCAGTGCCTGCCCCTGCCTTTGTGTCCGATGTTGCATACGCCGCAACGCACGGTGTGCGGCGGAGGCAGTGGCGGTAGGTGGAGGCAGCGGCAGCAGTGGCAGCAGCGCCTGCTTCAGAGGCTGCCGCTGCCCATACCATGATCTGCACAACCGCCAGCAACCTGCATCCCACCCACGCACGCACCACAATGCCAGCTGCGTTGCAAAGGCCCGTATGAGTGGCCCAGGCATGCTGCTTGCCTGTGGCAGGCCACCAGCCCAGGCATGCTGATTGCCTGTGGCAGCCCGCAAATGCCACTCTTGAATGAATGCTACACTGAAGTGCAACCCCTACCGGCGTGATGCGCTCCGTTTGGAGGTTGATGGCTGGGTTGTAGTTGGAGCCATCCATCATGAGCCCCTTCCAGCCCAGCAAGCGCAGCACGCGCGTGTTGCACTCCATGCCAGCCTCCACGCCAAACTGCCGATGAGGGCAGTCCGGCAAATTGAGAGGAAATGAGGGAAGAGGGGTCGTGCAGCCCTGACGAGACACACCACGCGCAATTGCAGGCCCCGGGTTGCACGCACATACCAAGGTGCACCAGCGGGCCGTACTACCCTAGGGCCTGCATCCCTTACCTCTACATAATACCGAGTCGTGGCCCCGATGTTCCGAAGGATTGCCAGCATCAGGCCATCCTCCCGGTTCTGACTGTATATCTTCAGGCCTGCACCTGGCAGCGCCTGCAGCCAGCCTGCGCCGTCGACCGGCTGGATGCAGCTGGCGTCCCCTGCTGGCGGCAGCATGCCATGGTACGGAGCAGCAGGGCCATCGGCCGCCGCCTGTCGAGGGGATGGGGTGGGAAGGCAGGGAAGGCAGGGCTGACGACCGATGGCAGGTGCCGTGCAGGTGTGGCTGGAATCAATGTGTAGCACAAAGCAAAGGCTGCATCAGGTGTGCCCGTTGCTGAATGTTCTGCAGGTGCAGGCAGAGAACACACACGGCAGCTGAGGGCGCGTCGCCGGCGCCGCTGGCTGCCCAGACGTGCGCCCCGATCTCACCGTGCTGCACGCCAAGCTCTTCCCCTGCTCACCTTTGCGCGCTGCTGGTGCGAAACAGCGCTCCCAGAATGCCAGAGGAACAGGAGGAGGGCAGCGAGCAGGGTGCCCCCTACCACCGCCACCCGCACCGGCGCCTGCCTCGGGGCCTCGTGCATCGTATCGCGAGCCATTCACTAGACAGCGAGTTTCAAGATCGCACAACTTCCGAAAGGCGTTTTGCTTGGCCAAGCGGTAGGCCAAGCGGTTTGGCCAAGCGGAGATAACACCTTGTCCAGGGATTTTTAAAGTCTGCACTCAGATCTTTGTGCAGATCTTTGGGCAGCGCTGCACGTTGTCATGACATGTCACTCTTGGGTAGCCCACCAGTACCTGGGGCACCAAAATCGCCCGACATTCGACCCCTGGCACACCCGAGAGTCAACTATCACAATTTGTCTCCTTTTGCACACTCATTCATTAGACCTCAAGGGACCTCTGTGCCCTAGGGGTGGGGTGGGTGCCGCCTGTGCTGAGCGGCGGGCCTGCCCCGCCCGTCATGCCTGTGTCGCAGGTGTTCAACACAAGTTGTAGCCCCCTCTGTGGGATGCACACGCTTTATAATGGCAACCATTCACGTGAAATATATGTGTGGAGGCACTTTGGGCGGATGGGAATGCAGCCAGACACTAGGGAGGGCTTCGGGGTTGTCGCAGTGCAGTAGCGGTGCAGAGCGGTGACGGCGGCAACGCCGGCTCACTGCCCGAGACGGTACGGTCTCTGCCCTGGTGAAGTGATGCCATTCAGGCCTCATATGTGCCCTTTAAGACATGCGAAGTGATCTCTTGAAACGGGGATGCTGCCTGCCATGGTTGGTGAACCCAGAGTCTGGTAGGCCCCCGGCAGCCCTCGCCGCCTGCGGGTGTCTCAACATGTGCTTGCAGCGCACCGCCGGCTTCCCCTGTCTTTTGTAAACGGTTTCGAGTTGAAGGTTTCCGGCTGGCATCAGAGAACAGTGGCACACACGATCTTCCACCGACTCCTCCTGATACTCCCACCTCAATACACACTTGATACGCCCCTGCCCGCAAATCAGTACTCAAACACACCCTTCCAAATGAGACGACAACATCATCCCTCCCCAGTTGGCTGTCGAGGATTGCCACTCGTTTTGGCAGTTTCAGGGCATGCAAAGCAGGGAGCAAGGAAAGAGAGAGCGCCAACAGAATCGTGACACGAGTGCTTCACTCCTACCAGCCAAGCAAGAAGCTGGGGGCAGCCCGGCGTGAGACGAGGGAGGCAGGCAGCCAGTGCCACAAATAGCAGGGATGAGACGAGACACACGCACAAAGAACGTTGATGATAATTAATGACCGCGAAACATGGGGGGCGGGAAGGGGAGGCTTGCCACCGGTTGCAGGGCAGTGCACGAGGGCAAGAGCGGCTGCATAGCCGGCAGGGCTGCAGGCTGCCCAACAGGGCCAGCACTAGTGCCCACGTGCTCGCATAGCGCCATCTCTGTGTTGCTGCGCCCCTTGGCTGGCCGGTACACACGCCCCCGTGTGAGCTCCGTCAGCCCGCCACGCGTCACACTAGGCCGCCCGCGTCACACTAGGGTTTGCGTGTGAGGTACCAGTTGCTGTCCCGGTGCGCCGCCGTGGACCGCTGCGACAGGGTGGCATCCTTGGGGTCCTCAGGAGGGCCGCTGAACCCGTTTTTGCCAAAGCGCAGCTCGTACCCCATGTGGTCATCTGCAGGCAGGGCCAACAAGAGGGTGGTTGCTACCAGAGAAGTGCTTGCTGACAGAACCTGGGCTGGGCTAGGTGCTCTTTCAAGGTTGAGGAGGGGAGGTCATGATTGATCAAGCGCGGCGGGGGGAGGCGAGCATGCACAGGAACGCCACACCACCCGGTTGGCACCCGTCTGCCTGCCTCCATTCAGGCGCCTGCCACGCGGGGGCCCAGCGGCGCTCTACATGTGCCGCCCTCTGCCCCCTCCTGCCCATGTGCTGGCCGCCACCAGAGCCCTGCTGGCCCAACGCAGGGCATGTAGTTGATCAGCATTGGCTGACGCGTTTGCTTCATTGATTGACTCACACAGCATGAACATCTCCTCGGGTGATGAGTTGGCGGCGAAACCCAGAGCAGGCCCGTTGACCTGCACGGCAGCAGTTGCGGACAACACAATAACACAGGGTACTTGTTGCATCACCCATTGGGAGGGCACGCTGGTGGTTTGGCAGCACGCCAGGGCACCCTGCACGGCGCCTGGGCAGCCTGCACACTACCAGCTGCCTCTTCATCTCCCACTGCCCTTGATGTTCGCGTTGCCAGAAGGCCCGCAAGGCAGCCACACTGCACTATGCCCAGCGTGCTCACAAGGAAGCCTCAGTTGCTGCCCAGCAAGCAAGCAACCTGCCGGTGCGAGCAGCTGAGCGCCCAGCAAGAGCAGCGCGTACCCACCCCACAAGTGAGCTACCCATGCGCATCACCACGGCCAAAGCCGGCCCGCATCCCAATAGCCATGTGCAGAACGACCCTGCGGTACCACCCTGCCCGCACCTCGGCAAAAATGAACTTGGGCTGCAGAGTGCTGATTGCGCAGGCAGCGCCAGCGTACGCCTGCAAAGCAGTCAGTGCAGCGGGCCCGGGGCAGAGAGAGGAAGGCGTGGGCTCTTGCGGTTTGGGTGGGGGGCAGGCATGCACCCCACAACAGCTTGCATGTGCGCTCATGTCCCACATCTCATTGCCTGCTCAAGCACGTTCTTGCCCCACTTCCCACTTTCTATCCTCCACATCAACCCATCCCGAACAGAGCGCGCCTGTCCATTACTCTGTGAGCTCTGCCGCATTCACAACTCCCCTTATGTCCTTCCCCTCACCTTCTTCTCAAAGCCCTCCACATCCGTCTTGACCAGAGCCACCTTGCCCTCAATTGCGTGCGCCCCCGCTCCCAGCAGGTCATCCAGACGCACCATCTCAAACTCCCCAATCTTCGTCATCCTGCAAGCAGCAGGTTGAGAGTGCAGAGAGGCGGTGGAAGGAGGGGACGATAGCATATAGTGAGAGAGATGTAGAAAGTTATGCACCCGTTGGAAGGGGCACGCTGTTTAGAGGTGGGAGTCTGATGAGGCTGAAGGAGGAGGAGGAAGCTGGCCGCCGAATGCCGCCCCCACGGCACGATGGCAGCTGCCTGCGTCAAGCACCCGGGACCTGAACAGTTGCCCACCTTAAACCTGCCCCGCCCCTTGAAAGAGTCTCACCCACGGATGGTACTGTTCTTGGCGTCCGAGCCGCAGCCGGTCACACCGTTGCCCGAGTTTCGGGGGTCCACATACATGCTGCACGTCTGCGCCCGGTCGCTGAGCCCCTGCAACATGTGCAGGCGAGGGGACAGGGCCGGGTGGGCTGAGCGGCAGGGGCGACACGGCGGGTGACGGGAGCTTTGCTCTACTTATTTGCCCGCCTGTGCCTGGCAACACATGGGTCTGATGTGTGTGCTGCTTGCTTCGCGTGCCGCACGGTGCACGCAGCTGCCTGAATGTGCCCCCACCCCTGGGCACCAACAGCCCGCAGACACATGCGAGCTGCCGGCACGCACGCATGCGCCAGAACGCGAGCATGCGCACCATGGGTATAAGGGCGAGCCGCTCCTGCAGTTGGGGGGTCTCACACATGGTGCGCCGGATGGCCGCCTGCGGGGGAGCGCAGCAGGGGAAGGCTCAGAAGTGGAGTGTAGGCAAGCGAAGCAGCAGCAGCAGCAGCAGCATGTGCGGGTTGTGACGGGTGCCTCACCTTTGCACTGCGCACAACCAGCACGGCAACAATAGGCAAAGCAGGACGCTCGATGCTACAATGCTGTGGCGGTGGTGCCTGCCTCAAGCACGAGTTGAGACACCCAGCTCAATGAAACACTAGACACGTGCACTGCCAACCGAATACTACAGCAGGAGCAGCGACGCACCAGGTTCTTGGACATGGGCTCGAAAGCAATCACATTGTACCCCGCAAACGCAGCCACCAAGCCGTGCTGCACACGGGGGCAGGCAAGGGAGGCAGCGGAGCACATGCAAGAGGCGTGTGAGGAGTGCAGGAATTTGGGCGCTGGGTGCACGCCGGCTGTGCGGAAGTGCCCCATGAAGGCGCTGGGTGGCAGCGTCGGGCCATAACCAGGGCAGGGCCTTGAGCTCTTTACTCACCCATCCAACGTTGGCACCAATGTCCACCATCCACGTGTCCTCCTTCTCCAGTCCGTGCTCCTGCAAACGGTGCGCGCAGTGACATCCCAGTGCAAGCATCACAAGTGTCAGCAGAACTGTCAGCACAGCACTGTACAGCCGGGGGGTACTCAAACTTCAAGAGGCACAACCGAGAGGCAGGAGGCACCGGCGGCACATTGCCATGTAAGTTCTGAGAAGCACATGGCAAGCAGTGGTCTGAGCGAGCATGGGCATGCACTAGTAGGGCAGTACAAGTGGCAGCTGAGAATGCCACGAAAGCCTGCACAGAAGCCAAGCACACCACAAGAGTCACACCACATACAGGCACCACATGCAGGCACATGCAGGCCCGCGCCCGGCGGTACTCAGAGGCATGCGCTTCACGAGGCAGTCACAATGCAGTAGAGCAAGGCAGTACGGCAGGCACCACAAGCAGGCACATGCAGGCACTTGCCTGGCGGTACTCCTCCAGCTTCCCCAGGATGCGCTCCGTCTCCTCGCGCTCCCACATCTGGCAGCAGGGGCAGGAAGTAGCAAGGAAAACACACAGCAACACTGTGTGTCAGCAGCAGATGCCCACGCGGCAGACTGCAGGCAAGTAGCGGCAGGGATGCACAGGCTGGAGGCGCAGCGGGGCGGCGGCACACGCGTTCAGAGCAGGCAGAAGGGTGGGCAGGGCTGCGGCGGGGGGTCTCGGCATGCCGGGGGGGCGGCAGGGCTGGTTGGACATGGTGGGCGCTTGTGCGACCTGTTGGTCTGCATGCCTTCTTCATGCGCGCACCCAGTCCGCCCGCCCTCCCGCCCGCCCGCCCCTCTGCCGCATCTGTCGGCTCTTTGAGCCTGCTCAGCTCAAAATCAAGGCTTGTCCCGTTGCACTCTTGAGGTCCCCTTCACCCTCATGCTCTCCTGCTGCACTCTAAACTCATCCACCCACACGCCCTACCGCTGCACCTACACAAAGCAGCCGTACAGACTCACGTGGGTGGATAGGATGTCTCCTGACACATAGTCGTTTGAAGCGTGCACCCACATGGGGAATGTGCCGTCCTGCACGCCCGGCACCCGAGCGGTGGCGCGTGCCAGACCCTCTGCCCCCTCTTGCGGGTCCGGGTGTTCGCTGCAGAATGCTGCCGCCTCCTCCCGTGCCTGCTGGATTACGGCCTGCAGCTTACCCTCAGCACCCGCAGCCTGCACGGCACCGCAGGCAGGCAGGCAGGAAGGGCGGTCCGAAGTCAGGCAGGGCGATTGCAAGGCCGGGCAGCCATGGAAGGTCACGTGCGCCCAAGGCATGTGCGTTTAAATAATAATAATAATAAAAAACCAGGGTTGTTGTGTTGCCCTCTGCGGGCCCTCCTTGAAGTGCATCCCAAGCACCAACTCAGCGCCAGCCACAACAGGTCGGCAAGGTGAATGATGGGTGCTGCGCTCGCTGTCCCCGTCAGCAGCGCACGCGCTGCCCCCGCACCAGCATTTGTGTGTAGTCAGCTGCCGCCGCGCTTGGCTTCTGCTGCTTTCCACGCTGCTGCTCTGTCGGCTGCTCGGCCGCGGCAGTACGCGCCACCACGGCGGATGCGTTGACGTTAACGCCAGACCGCGAAAAGGCAGCACCCAAAACGACTCCTGTTACTAGTAGCGCTGAGTAAACGAGCGCTGTGCTCCGCTTCCTCATAGGGGGAGCCATGGAGGTCATGCCCCTGTTTCCAGGTTCCACACGCTACAGCCGGTCGGAGGGGCTACAGAGGGCTGTGGAGACACGTGTCGCGGACGCGGGTGGGCTGCGCCGGCCGTAAAGCAGACCGTTGCCTGCAAATGCACATTCAGCACGGCATTCAGGTGGCAGATTGTCATGCTATGCAGCAGGAGGAAGAGGGGCACGCACGAGGGCAGCAGGAAAGCCAGCGCTGTTGGGCCAGCTGCTGCCAGTCCGGTGCTGCCGCCCGCCGGCGCCGCCGCTAGTGCCGCCGCCTCTGCCGTTCCACGCAGGGGTCGCAGGCGTGTCGCGGGATTCCACCCGCGGATGGCGTCGGTCCCAGATCTGGCTGCCCAGACCCCGCGAAGGCAGGCTGACAGCAGCACGGCGGGTGAAGAGTCAGACACGCGCCGGCCAATGAGTTCGGCTGCAAGCCTGCAAGCGCTGTCAGAAAAGCTCAGAAAAGCCCGCGGGCTCACCTACAAACGACTGCAAGCTCCGAGTTCGAGCAAGCTGGGCGACTGCCCGCGTCGCTGTTCGGGCGTTGCTGAATTGCTATTGCAATGTTTAGAGCTGCGCTGTACTGAAACTCGGAAAGTGTGATGGTTGCGGCTGAATCCACGCTGGCAGGCACATATGAATGAAACATCGTCCGTGTTCCTTACAATCAAAGCCTGCCTTCTGGCAAATGATGGCGCCGTTACATCAATGCTAATGCCACGTGATGTCAAGTTTTGTCAACAAGAACGTCCTGGACAGTCAGCAGGCACCCTGGCCATGGTGGCAAGACTAAACACAGTGCACTGCCACATATGGGTGGGAGCCGCAAATGAGGCCCTGCATGGCACAACGCTTGGCAAGCCTTGTTGGTGGCCTCGTGGGTGCTGCCGCTGCTGCACCCACCCCACAACCACCAGCCGTGCCGCTGCCCAGGTTGCAGCCGACACGTCAGCACTGCCTCACTGACCCACTCCCTGAAGGCCGTGATCGAGAGTGCAAGAGATTGCAGGGAGTTGCCTAGTATATGTTCCAGCTGGGTTGGTGCATCGTGAGGACAAAAAAAAGGGGACTGCAATGAAATGGAATGGGGGCTTTCAGGGTAAACCAAAATGGGGAGGGGGCCCACTGCACGGAAAGGCGCACACACATACACACGCCGAGGGAAGATGGAGCTGAGATGCACAGGAGGCGGGACGCAATTGAAAGCACAGGTGGGCGGGCGGTCTGCAGGGCTATAGGAGGTGCCCGTCGGGGGCATGCTCACGCCGCCACGGCCTGCTGCTGCTGCTGCCGCTGTGCTGCCGCCGCCAGCTTGGGTGCGTCCTCCAAAATCTTGTAGGCGCACTGCCGCCCGCTCAGGGTGGCACCCTCCATGCTGCAGGCCGGGCAAAGCGTGGGGCATGGGCGGCAAGGGAAGAGGTGAGCTGGGAGCCTAGGGAAGGATGGGTAGGCACAGAGGTGCATGGGGAGTTCAACAGCCTTGCCTGCCACTTCTGGGCAAGACGGGCCAGCCCCAGTCCCCCTCATGTGTCCCAACCTTGCTTTCCTCCCTCAACCAGACCGCCTGCCACCTGCCCCCAGCTGCCACCTGCTGCCACCTCCTCCCCTGCCACGCCTAGCAAGCGCCTCACAGCTAACTGCCCCCAGCTGCCACCTATTGCCACCCTCTCCCCTGCCACGCCTACCAACCGCCTCACAGCTAACTGCCCCCAGCTGCC
>JTEE01000296.1:27570-41431 GCA_002896455.3 Chlorella sp. ArM0029B
TCCCTGCCACGCCAGCCAACCGCCTCACAGCTAACTGCCCCCAGCTGCCACCTACTGCCACCTCTTCCCTGCCACGCCAGCCAACCGCCTCACAGCTAACTGCCCCCAGCTGCCACCTACTGCCACCCTCTCCCTCGCCCCACCTGTCGATGTAGTCCTGCTTGGTGTAGGAGCCCGACAGGAAGAAGTTGGGCACCGGGGTGCGCTGGTCCGGGCGGAAGGGGTCCACACCGGGCGCCTGCCAGGGAAGGAAGTTTGATGGCGGCAAGGAGGGTGTGGGCGTGTTGTCAAAAGAGGGTGGGGGCACAGGACAATGGTATGTGTGCAGGTGGCAGGGTGTGGTGGGGCGGAGTGCGGGTCAAAGCACGGCGGCTTGCGCCCCGCCTGCACCCCGACTCGCCATAAACCTCCCACCCGCGCTGTGCTGCAGTCAAGATGACCCGCCAGCCCAGCCCAATAAGCCAGCAACACAGCAAACCAACGGACAGGCGTTGGGCAGGGCCCACCCGCCAACCCGGCACAGGCTCTGCGCAACCTTGAAACACACAGAAACCGACGCATTCATATGCAACTTTCAAGGTACCGGAGCGCAACCTCTGCATGCACCAAAACCGACGCTTCATCTGTAACTGCAGGGTGCCACCTACACACATTCAGTGCTTCAGTACACTCTCCCCCATCCTGTCCCAGGAGTCCGGTTGCTGGCTCCCCGTGGACTTGTAGTGTAACTGATTGATAAAGTACTGCACCCACCTCGCGGTACAGGCTCTGCGCAATCTTCACCACGCTGTGCCACTGCATGGTGAGGCCCTGGGCGGAGGGGAAGAGCTTCTTGACCTGCGGGGGACGAGCGGGGCGGGGCGGGGCAGGGCACGCGGTGGGCGGGAAGGGTCAGCAGGCAGGCAGGCAGGCAGGGCAGCAGCCGTTTCTACACCTACACTCGCTCCACCCCTGGCTCACAGCTGGGGAGCAAAGGAACCCAGCGCTGCCGCCGCCGCCCAGCACTGCCAACCCCACACACCGCTCCACCATCCCCGCCCACAACACAGGCCCAACATGAAGGAATCGGACCACACAGAAACCAATGTTTTCAGAGTGTGCTGACCTGACGGTCAACCTCAGCCACAATCTCCTCGTTGGTCTTGGGCATGTACGGGTCGGCGGGAGTGAGCACGCACTGCATCAGGCTGCCCTCGCCAGGCTTGTAGTAGTCCGCCGGGGAGACGAGTGCCAGGTCAGCAAAGCAGGAGAAGTCGGCGTCGGCGCTGCAGGCACAAAATAAAGGGGGCAGGCGGGGCAAGCAGAGGCGGTGGCGCTGTGAGGGGTAGGCGGGGCAAGCCTGCGGCATGTCACGACTGGCCTCACCCTATCGCCCAGCCTGCGCTGCGCGTCCCATTCCTGCCTGCATCGCCAGCCTTTACTGCCCTCCTGCACGGCCCCCTACCTGTGCAGCAGGTTGTCGATGCCGCGCGCCCCACCTGCCCTCCCCGCCTGCACAGCCCGCACTGCACGGCCACCCTGCACAGCAGGTTGTCCTGGGCCGGCCTGCCCCACCTGTGCTGGCCTCCCTGCCCACCCTGCACAGCCTCCCACCTGCGCAGCAGGCTGTGCAGGGCACGCCCACCCAGGAACCGCCCAGCCTATACCAAACCGCCCAGCCTATACTGCCCTTCCTGCATAGCCCCCCACCTGTACAGCAGGTTGTCGATGCCGCCAAACTTCACCGTCCACCCTGCACAGCCCCCACCTGCACTGCCCTCATTGCCCCCGCTACCCGCACAGCCCACCCTTTGCAGCCCCACCTGTACAGCGGTTGTCGATGCCGCGCGCGCCGACTGCCCATACTGCCCACCCTGTGTGTACGGCAAAAGGGCAGCTCTGCCCCATTTGTTTCGCCCGCCCTGCCCTTCCTGCACGGCCCCCCACCTGTACAGCAGGTTGTCGATGCCGCGCGCTCCGCCCCCCAGATCCTTCATCTTGGAAGCATCCTGCATAGGAAGGCAGCACAGAGCCAGTGAGCCAGTGAGAACGAGAAGGAACATGCTGGTGGGCAGACGGGCGAGCCGGTGACAAGCAGAGGGAGATGAGGAACACATTGGTGTCTCAGACAGACAGACATGCCTGCGCGGAGCACAGCGGCTGCACCCGACACAGCCGCTGAGCTTCACCCGGGCGCAGCTGCTGCGCACGCTCCAGAGACGCCGCATCTGGCGCAAGGGCCCATGGGGCCCACCCACCCCGCGGGGACCAACGAGACACCTCACAAGGCATGCAAGGCCGATTGGGAACGGAAACTGAGCACAGCCAGGCGGCCATGACCGACCGCCCCGAGTTAATAGGGGCCAGACTTGCTGCTACTCCACCCCCGCCCCACCTGCATCTCCGTCACCCAGCCGTCGTAGCGCAGCTGCACGGTGATGACGGGCACGCCCACAAGCTTAAACACGTCGTCAAAGAACTGCTGGGAGCGCCAGCCCTGCAGGTGGGTGGGTGACCAGACAAGGTTGCGGCAAATGCATGAGCTGGGTGCTGTATGGCGGTTTGGGTTCAAGCACCTTGCCTGAAATAGGCCTATAAGAGCGGATGTCGTGTCGGTGCTGTTGGAGGACGGTAGCAGCGGCGGCAGCAGCACACAACACAGTGCAGGCTTGCATCCGGGAGGCACCGCCTGACGCCTGGCACCTCGGGGCCCGCCACGTACAGCAGCAGCAAGATCAGATGCAGGAGCAGCAGCAGAGGTAGACGCAGCAGCAGCACAGGAAGGAACTGGGAGGTCAGAGCAAGAGCGGCTTGCTGTGCTTGCCTGCGGGATGAGGCGCTTGGCTCCCGGAACATCCAGGGCCGCCACATACACGTCGGCAGTCACAACCTGCTCCTGCCCCGCCTTGGTCAGCCTCAGGCCAGTCACAGTGGTCTGGCCGCTGGCACCCTGCTCATACTGGACCTCCCTGCACGTGGTAGGGATTGGTATATTGGTTGATAAAAAAACAGCGGGGGCGGAGTTGGACGCAGGGGCGGCGGCTTGGCGCTGGCTTGAATGTGGGGCAGCGCAAGAGGGCAGCGGACCGGCGGCAGCAGCAGCACCGCGCGCCTGCCCCATGCCTTGCAGCCGCCGGTAGAATTGCCACGCGTGCACACAGCCACCAAACTTCATCGGCCTCGTTGCACCACGCCACCCTGCGCTGCACGCAGCCCACCCCGCCTTGCCCAACAGCAAACCAAACCACATTGCCCACCCTGCACCCACACGCAGCCCCAGCACGTTTGAATGCATCCTCCTACCACGCCACAAAACAGCACGCCCCACCCATTGGCAGCCCCAGCGTGTATGGGTGCTGCCTCCCACCACCACACCACCGCACACCCAACCACAGGGCGACACACCCATCCCACCGGCAGCCCCAGCGCGTGTGAATGCGGCACCCCACCCCACCACAGGACTGCCTACGCGCACGCACCATCATCCCTAGCACGTGTGGATGCAGTAACCCACGTAATCACAGGATAGAACACCCCACCCCACTGCAGCACAGGAGGGCCCACGCACCGGCAGCCCCAGCGCGTGTGGATGCGTCCTCCCTTGGCCTCAATGTAGTCGCTGATGGGCTTCAGCAGGCGCTCAGCCGGGGAGCCTGCATGGAGAAAAGGCGGGGGCAACGGGCAGGCGCTGGGCAAGGGCAAGGGAGCGCAGTTGCGGAGAGGGAGGGAGGGAGGGGATGCTGGGACTGCTAGAGGGGAGCAGCAGCAGACAAGGACGGGGATTGTGCAGAGATGAAAGGAGGGAGAGGACGCTGGGACCGCAAGTGGGTAGCAGTGGTAAGCAGCGATAAGACTAAAGCAGTGGTGAGATGCAGAAGAGGGCGCAGGAGACGGACGCAAGGAGCGTTTGCGGGCCTCGTGCCCAAGCAGTCATGCATGCACACAAGCTGCTGCAGAGGCTGCTTGCGGCCCCGCAGCGGCAGCCGCATCAAATGCAAGGTTGCCTCTTCCCCCTGCCCTGCCGCCCTCAACCACCGTCGGATGCCACAGGCCTAGGTGCAATACCGCCTACTATGTGCCACAAGCAAGCCACTCGCCCTGCCGCAGCCTGCACCACCCCGGCCCCCACGGCGGCACCCACCGTTGAGCATGCGCAGGGCGGAAGCGTCGGTCTTGGTGGCAAAGAACTGGAAGATGGAGAGCATGCAGCGGGCGGAGATGTCTTTGCAGTCCAGGAAGCCCAGCGCGTAGGCTGCACAGGGTGGGAGAACAAGAAGGGCAGGTTAACGAGAAGGAGTGTTGGCGGCGCAGGTGAACCGGGGAGGGCATTGCATCACAAGATGGAGAGCAGGCAGATAGCATGAATGGCATGTAGTTCTGGAGCCCAGCAGGGGCTGTCGCAGCAAGGAAGGAGGGGGGAGGAAGGAGGGGAGAAGGAAGGAGGGAAGAAGGAAGGATGAGAGAAGTAAGGAGGGGAGAAGAAGTTCGGCGCAGGAAGGTGGGCAGGGCGTCCCAGTGCCACGTTCACCAGCTACCCGTGCCCGGGCACACACCCTATCCATGCCCTCACCCACTCATCCCCTCCCTCGCGCTCAGCCATGCACTCGATGGACACCCGCCTGCCGCTGGAACACGAGTTGAATGAAACTTTGCCCTTTCCACCCCCTCAATCACCCACACACAAGGCACACTCCAGGCTCACCAATGGGGTCCCACATGCGGTCGATGGACGCCTGGCTGCCTCCGTGGCTCTTGAACCAGTCTGTGAAGGAGACGTTGTCCAGGGCGCGCACGTCGCGCATGCCGCCCTCGGGGTCAATCAGGGAGCTGCACAGGAGGAAGACAAGGGGGCATGCCAGGTGAGCAGCGTGCCAGGTCAGCGGCGTGCCAGGTCAGCTGCATGCCGCCCTTGGGGTCAATCAGGGAGCTGCACAGGTGAGAAGGGCCCAAGCCAGGTCAGCAGCGCGCCAGGTCAGCAGCAAGTCGCCTCACGCGGCCGCTCACAAAGCGACCAGGCAAGGCAGCATTGGATCAGCGCCACAGGCACCAGTCAGTGACACTTTCCTTCCACCCATCCAGCGACAGGCCAGCATAGAAAGGAGGGCCCGCGGAGTAAAAATATCCGCGAGATGTCCTTGAGTGAGGTGGTGTCTAGACAGGCCAGCATGCGCCAGGTGCTCACCGGACGATGGGGGATGTGCCCAGGGCCAGAGAGTTTGCAATCTTGTCAGTCAGGCTCAGCTGCGGTGGGAAAGTTGCGCACGATAAGTAATTGAGGGAAGGGCGAGCTAGGCACGTGTGGGCACAAAGACGAGAGAGAGGGAGGAAGCGCAGCCAGCATGTGTGAGTGGGTGTGCACGGCTCGCAGCCTGCCTTGCTGGGTGGGCTCGGCTGCAAGCGTGAGCAGCACTGCACTGCACGGCAGCCCATGCCCCAGAGCACATACACTGACGAGCGTTCTAACAGGCAATGTAAAGGGCACAGAGCGGCCCCTGCTGCAGAAAGTAACCGGCACACAGACCGGCCTTCGCTGCCCCGCCCCACCCTCCGCCAGCCCCCCACCCTCGTGTGTGTGCCGCACCTGCGGCGTGGTGAAGAAGGCGTGCAGGCCGTGGAACGGCGCCCCAATCTTGGTGTCCCCCAGGTAGAAGCGGAAGTCCAGCTCCCGGATGTCACCGCCCTGCACAGCACGCCCAGCGCGTCCACAACAAGATGGCATGCTTAGAAGTAAGGAGGGACAGCCTGTGAGTTTCTGAGCCGAAGCGGGACGTCCAGGCCCCGCACGCCACCGCCCTGCACAGCAGTGCGCTCAGAACTAGGGAAGGACAGCCGGAGGGCTCCCCAGGCAAAGGTGTGGCAGGCGTCCGGCTCACGCGCGGATCCGGTTGACAGGCAGTTGCGTGCGGATGTGTGCGTGCAGCGTGCACCACATGAGGCGGCATGTGCGGGCACAAGCGACTTTCCGCAGAAACAGATGATGCAGCGCCAGCAGTGTCAGCACCAGCACCAGCAGCAGCAGCAGGCGCTGCAGCAGCGTGCCAGAAGCGGCAGTCGTGCACGCACAGGCAGCAGCGGGGGCAGTGTCAGCAGCAGCAGCAGCAGCAGCAGCTGCCGTGCAGCAGCGGTGCACGCACAGGGCAGCAGCGGGGGCAGCAGCAGGCAATTCTTACCGTGTTGACAAAGGTGTGGGTGTGCTCCTTGAGCAGCAAGTTCTCCAGCACCCCGCACTTGGCCATCAGGCGGAACAGGTTGAAGTAGCAGCCTGCAGGCGGCACGGGATGCACAGGGTGAGAGCTGCATGCACGGTGCTGCTGGGCCTGCTGGGCCCTCCCACCCCACAAACCAAAGAAGATGTGCCGCCGCCTGTCAAATGACGGTGCCACCCTTGCCCCCATGTGCTGTAAAGGACCCCGCCTACCGCCCCGCACACTTCACCCACACATGGCAAGAGGTGCCTTGCGCTCGCCCAACATGCGCTGGCAGTTATCGCAGTCTCAACGGGCGCAATTACCCAAACAAGAATGGCAGGGGCAAACCACTGTCCCCAATTCACCCCACTGCTGACAACGACCCCGTCTAGCATCTGCCCCACTCCACCCAGCCACCAAAGAAGGCGTTCACGCCCTCTCAATGTGGTTGCTCACCCCCACCTGCTGAGGCAGGCCCCTACTTCCATGCCACATACCCGCGTCACCCACCCACCAAATAAGACGTGCAAGCCAGAAAACTGCATGGAGGTGTCTGGAGCCCGCCCCACATGTGCTGCCCTTTACAAGCAGTGGCCCGCCCACCGAAGAAGACGTGCAGGCCCATCTCGATGTGGTTGCTGTGTTAACTTTCGGTGTGAAGATCATTTGCCATTTTGCCTGCTGAGACAGGCCCCCACTTTCATGCCACCCGCTTCACCCACCAAAGAAGACGTGCAGCCCCATCTCGATGTGGTTGCCGTCCTTGTCCTTGAAAGAGGCCACCTTGCCGCCGATCCACGGCCGGCTCTCATAAATGTCCACCTCATACCCCTGCGGCAGTCCACTCACAATCATTCAAGTGCAGGCATGGACTGTTTAGAGCTGGGCAAGCCGGGCAGGCAGCGGGTGCAAGCCGCGGCTCTGCGCCAGGAGAGCCAGGTGGTCTTGCAAGCAGCTGGTTTCGCAGGCAGGCGAGGAAGCAAAACAGGCAGGCAGGCAGGGTTTCGGACAGCAACTGGGAAAGCAAGCGGGTTGCAGGGGCAGCAGCACCCACCTGATCCAGCAGCTCCACAGCGGTTGACAGGCCTGCCAGCCCGCTGCCCACAATTGCCACCTTCAGCTTGGGAGCGCCCTGCACCCGGGGTACGCGCAGAGGTACGTGCAGAGGTGAGGGCGCAGCACCCAACTCGAGGTGGCAGCACAGGGGCAGCCGAGCGGTGTGCAAACCAGCCAGCACCGCCCTGCTGCCGAAGCTGCAGTTCGCTGTCACCTGGCCACGCCCCATAACTGGCCATCCAGGTGTCACGTCCATTCACTTGTGCAGTCACACACGCAAGGCGTCCTATGGAAGGCTGCCTGGCTGCTAGCGGCTGCCTGCCACGCACCGTACGCGGTGGCCCTGGCTCCTCGGGAAATAGCGAGCGGAGGGGGACGTCCTTCAAGCCGACATTGTTCACGTTGCCCACACTTGACTTGGTGGGTGCCTGCACCGCCTGGCTGCGCACTGCAGACGGAGGAGCAGCGGGCGGCGGCAGGCGGCGGCGGCATGTGGTTGTGGGCGGGCTGGCCAGAGCACCATCAGCAGAGACGCGCATTGCCCGTTCCGACCGCACTGAGCAACGATGCACGCCTTACCGGTGCGGCTGAAGCGAGCGGGCCGAGGCGCGCGAGCCAAGCTGGGAGTCGCCTTGAGCTGAGCCACGCCCTGCGCCAGTCCGGCGGGGGTTGCTACCGCCTGCATGCCTGCGATGCGCTGCTATTTCCAAGTGGACTGCTGTCTTGCGCAGGGCGCCACGGGACTGGCACTGCTGCAGGGCCGGGAGCTACAGGCAGCGGGCGAGCGGGGGGTTAGCTTCGGCAGCGCCTATAGTTACCGTGTGGTAGGAAGAGCGATGCAAGACCGGCACATCTCACCGTGCTGTGCCATGCTATGCCTCTGCTGCGAGTTTTGTGAACAGCCTCGAGTCTGGTTTGATCGCATGCCGCAGCACCTTGAACATCTCCCGGATGCCTTCCTGCCACCTACACAATGTTAGCAGCCCTGACTAGCCCTGCCTAGTTTGTGGTGGGCACCACCAAGTGGTGTGGACGGCCCCGTGCTGTCCTCCGGTTCGGTTCGGCAGTGGTTTATGTTGGTGTGTGGTGTCTATCTTGACAGGTAAGCGACCTTGGCAGCGCCCGTCTCCGCAGACCCCCGAGGGGGCCTGGGGGGCGGTAGGTAGGGCGGAGGGCCCTCCCCGGGGATGCTGACCCCTCCGACCTAAATTTCAGGTGTACGTCTGTACATAGTGTACCGCCTGAGGCAAGACTCTTTCCAGCCGCCTGGAAACGGGTTTCCTAGGCAAGTGCAACAGGCTTGACTGTGGTGGAGCTGGTGCACCCGACGGCCATTCCCTAGTGGGTGCCGGCGTGTGTGCGCCCAACCAACACAGCTCCCTGCCGGCTTCAGCCCGCACTGCTTCGGGGGTAAGGCATGGCAGTCTACCTTACAACAGGCTTGCCTGTCCGGGTGACACAGCTGGGCCTGCAGTCGCAGCCGCGTGAGCAGCCATGATGCTTTGCGCACCCCTCCTTGCTTGCGCCCTCCGCTACTAACCAGGTAGTACCCGTCCGCTCTTTTGCCACCCGTCGCGCCTACCTCTCCCCCACATGCCCTCGTGCCTGGTCCCGATGATCCAATTCAGAAGAAGAAGAAGAGTACAGCCCGAGGGCGTGGGACGATCCAATTCAAATGCTCTTACAATATAACACCTGGTCATTATTAGTCTAAGGCATCCAGGTTCTGCCTGGGTGAATGGTGCGAACAAATTTGGCGATGCCTTGGGAAGTTGAGGCCGCTCAGGCACAAGCCTCACTTGGATCCGGTCGGTTAGACCTGGCGTCACATCAGAGTCATGCAGCTGAGACGAGACCCGGGTATTAGTATTGCACCAGTTGCACCAATCTTGCAAGCACGGAGAGAGCCCTGTTCCATAGCGGGACAACCATCCAGAGTGTAGCTGGCAGCAGGCGTCTAAGGATTGACTGCAGTCCATGGTTTGTTAGGGGAAAATGGCAACAGCACAATTGTTTGCAAGGTATCAAGCAGCACACCTCAAACATACACGCCTGCAGGATGAAACTGAGCCACTAGACCATGTCGACCGCACTCAACACGTCATTTAATGCATCAAACTGGCACGGCAGCTTGCAGCAGGGCCAGCAACGCACAAAGATGCCGCAAGTCAGGCTGCTCTTTGCGGCAAAGTGCAACTACAACGAAGCAACGCAATCGGAACAGGTGTATGGGCATGATGGCTGGAATGTGCATTTGGAAAGAGAGGACCTCATAGGCCCTATAACCCTCAACACAGCAGCAACCAACTTACATGGCAGTCTGCGATAGCTGGCAAAGTCCTGGCCAGCATATGAAAATGGGTCGCACGTTGGGCTGCTCTTGGTCCAACAACAGTTGTCACAGCCCGGGTAGCTGCCAAACATGAACACGGAGCAGCGGGGGTCTGCATCACACCTGACCTTGCACGCTGTGTAAGTGTTAGCGGTGTTTGTGCCCTGCAGCAGGGAAGACGACATCAGGTTTTTAGAAAAGTGAGCGAGCAATCGTCGGTTACATCTTAGCAATTACGGTGGGCGTTTGGCGCGTCTGTAAAGGGAAAGCAGCGAACACACGGAATGTGAGCACAAGTTGCATTGCACACGCAAGCTCAAACAGGCAAGCAGGGAAGGAAGCAATGTGCGGATGCAAATGTTGACTATGCCATCTTATGCCACCAAAGCCAGCATGTCCCACATGTGTAGAGCCACCTTGCAAGAGAAGCCCACTCCGCGCACCCCTAACCGAAATGGCTCCTCCAGGTTGTTGCAGGGGTAGTCAATGTGGGGCTGCGTTTGGTAGGGCGTGACATAGCTGGCCAAGGCACTGCCACCATATGTGAGTGGTGCACAAGTCGGGCTGCTCTTGGTCCAGCAACAGTTGACACAGCCGCCCGGATGTGTGCCAAACACGAAGACGGAGCAGCGGGGGTCTGCGTCGCAACTGGCCCTGCACGCCTCAGTAGTGGTGGCGGTGTTCGTGCCCTGCGGCAGGGATGCAGCGATCAGGCAGCAGTTTGGTCCGCAAACAGCTCTCTCCCACAAATATCAGACCATGAAGGCTTCCCAACCACCACGGGCAACCGTTGCACGCCTCTTTTGGTACTTGAATCAAAACAAAGGTAAAGCCGAACACTCTCACCCCAATCTTTGTCGGCTCCTCCAGGTTATTGCATGGGTAGTCAATGTCGGGGAGCTTGTTGTATGCTTTGTGGTAGCTGGCGAAGGCATAAAAGTCGGAAGTCGGTAATGAGACAGGAGCGCACGTCGGGCTGCTCTTGGTCAAGCAGCAGTTATTGCAGAAAGAGTTGCCAATCCAAAAGTTGCCAAATGTAAAGAGGGTGCAGCGCCAGTCTGCCTCGCACCTGGCCTTGCAAGCGTCAAATGTGTTGGCAGTATTGTTGCCCTGCAGCAGGGCAAGAAGGGCGGCACATGGGCAACCGTATGACGGGGGGGTATGTGGTGTGATAGTGCAACAAAAGGGCGTGGGCAGAGGCCGCAAGTGGGCAAACAAGAGCCAAGCTTGCAATGCAGCAGAACAGGATGTCGCAAAATACAGCATGAGCAGCAGCCAAAGAATTTGTGAGTGAGGTAAGAGATGCGGTGACAGTAAGCTCGACGTAAGCGAGAAGTGGTGTTGGGCAATGCACACGATCTCTGACACAAGCCCAGGATACCAGCAGTTGGACTTTGCATGACCACCAGCGTGGTGATGCACAACCCTTGGTCGATCAGAATACACCCCGGCACGCTCGAAGCTCTCACTCACCCCGGATACGGGCGGCCCCTCCAGACTATTGCATTGAAAATCTATGCTGAGAAGCTCCACGTAGTTCTCGGGGGCTGCACCGTCACGGAGCACGCGGACCGGGGGTGGGTTAGGCCAGCCCCTCGCTCCCATTTGTTCAACGGTGCTGGGGAAGTATACACTTACCCTCGTTGGTGCACATGATGTAACTGACTGAATGGCACCAGCCGCGGGCGGCAGTACATATGTATGCCTGTCCCGGGACAGGGCCCATGAAACTGGTGTCATCGTTTTGCAGAAACATCGAGGCCATTGTGTCCCTGGGAAACCCGTAGACCCAGTTATAGCCCTGCTTCCAGCACCATTCAGAGGCCAGCAACTGGCCACAGCCATACCAATCACGTCGGAGGCAGATGCTAAGAGGCAACCCTGCGTACTGAGGCCTCACAAAGGTGACCACGGCGCTGCCGGACCCTGCAAGGCAGAAGGCTGGGCCACAAAGTGTGATGGGCTAGTGGCTAAGAGTAGGCACACAAGGACAAGCTGGCGATGTGCAATCTTTTCCAGCCTGGCGGTTGCACATGCAAGCCGCAAAGTACAGGCTGATTGCACACGCTGGGCAAAGCAAGGAGCGCAAGCTGTGAAGAAGAACAAGAAAGGAGGGCACACTGGAGCCGCGGAGGGGGGCAAAGCACAGCACGCACACATGAGGTTTGCGATGCGCATTCTGCGCAGCGCAACCATGCTTACTCGAGCAGGTATGGGAGGCTTCGATGTGTGCATTTGCTTATATATCTAGCTGCGTACCGGCCCGTTGCTCCCACATCGCATGCAAGGGCGCAAGCACCGGGCCCCCTGCGCCCTGAGCCCGGCAAATCCGTGAAACAACCGCAGCCACCCACCTGCTGAAGAGCATATGAGCCAGGCAAACGTCTCGCAACGCCTGCCTCCCGTGCAAGTGTAGCTGAATCCTGGGAAGCTGGTCTCGCCACTCGGGGATGGCACATAGGGGCCTACCTCTTCCACTCCCATAAACCCCTGCAACCGGCACCAGGCCACCGCCGCAGGGCCACCGCAGCCCACGTTGCCCCATTCTCGGCACAAGTCGATTGGAAGGGAGTTGAAATGCGGGGAGTCAAACCTCTGGCGGGTGACTGGCTCTGCAGCATGGCGGGGCGGGTGGACAGTGACGTTTGTTGACATCATTTCGGCTTCAACTGCAAATAGGAAGCTCCAGCCACAGCCGTGGGACCCATAAAATGCACCAGCACCAACCTGCATTCCTCTCGACGCTGGTGGGGTGCAGCATCCATGAGTACATGCCACATGTCCCATAAGTAGAGTCTCCAGTCATTTCGATTTTAGCAAACCCATTGTCTCCCCAATCGGCCCCTGATCCCCAGCTGTTCTTCACTATCCTGCGGGCACACGGAGCGCACACACACACACGACTGCTTGGGCCACAAATGGTTGCCCGCAGGGCGATTAACGTTATGGTGCGTTAGAAAAAGAGGCCGCCAAAGTTTGGGCACCCCTTGCAAGCACTGCAGATCCAACACCAACAGGGCTGCACAGCATGCTCAACACGCTCATTGTGCACCACGGAATGAACATTACGCGCAGCACGTGCACACCAATACAGTGGGGATGCACTTGTGTTGAAGCCAACCACCAAGAGCGCATGGTTGAGTTCGTAGTTGCTCTCATCCAGGGGGCCATCTGGATAGGTGCACGCGCTTTTGGGCCAGATCCCTCCAGAGTAAAACAAAAAGTCTGCAGTCGCATCAAAGCTGACAACTACCGGCTGTAGTCTAACCGCCTGCGGCAAGTGGCAAGTGGCAAGTGGAAAGTGGCAAGTGAGCTCAGCTCGTCTGTGCCACACACGTTAGCCTGGAATCTGGCCATTTAAGGTTGGACATTCAAACGGTAGCGGACTAGTGCCTTTGGCTTGAATTCCTGCCGGTTTCCTTAACCCTACACCCTCGGGCTGTCCTTGTGCTTCTTCGTCATTTAAATGTCAGACGAAACTGAAGCTATGGGCTAGCGCTACCAATGCTATTGAGTGTGCTGCATTGCACACATGCCTGGCGCCAGCCGTGAAGCGGTGCCCTTACGCAAAGCGCTCACCTCGCGCAGGGCGGTCGCCGACCAAGAGGGAAGCCTCACGAAGCCGTCACCTGCCAACTGAATTGTGTCTGTCAGCAGTGCTTCCGTATTCCGCCAGCACTGCTCAGCTGTGCCATTGGAGTAGGCGGCCTCTGTCATGAGGTACCCATTTTTGTTCCTGCAGCTCAGTGCACAAAGAAAGAACTTTATGCTGCGTCAGCCCGCCAGCTGACTTACCCATTTTGCCTACGTGGCAAATGCAATAGCATACCATGCCGCTTGCTACGGTGACCCCAAGCCAAAAGTGACAGCGCGTGGCACACAAGGTCGGGTCGACTCACGCTTAGGCACGCCGCTGGGCAAAGCAGGTAGGCAGCGACTGCAGCGGGGTCAGGCAGGCGGGCAAAGCTCAACGCAGTAGTGGTAGGGCACCCACGCCAGCCCCGGCTTGCCTGGATGCGTAAAGGAAGGTTGCGTCGAGGGACCCGCCCTCACACCCATTGCTGGCATTGGCTTGCCCCCGCGGGGCGCAATCAATGATCTGTTGCTCTGAAAGATCCATGGGGCTTGTTAGTGCTCTAGCATATTGTGCAATTAACAGCCTCGACTCGATGGCTCCCACAGCTGCAAAGGCCCAGAAGGAGTAGCACTGCAGCAAGGGGGGAGGAAGAGCAGGGCAGGAGCGGGAGTGTGGGCGGGAGGGAGCCCGCAGGAAGCCGGGAGCTGGTGGGAAAAAACACGCAGGGGG
>JTEE01000296.1:89657-114658 GCA_002896455.3 Chlorella sp. ArM0029B
TGGGTGGTGGCGGGGAGGGCGGTGGTGGCGGCGATGGCGCCAGGAACTGCGGCAGGTGGCGGCAGTGCTTATGAAAGCATCACAAGGCTGTCCAGTCTTCACTATTGTGGCGGCAACCGAGGTCTGTAGTTGTCCGTTAAGAGCAGGGCTGACTCATCCTACCAATTGCCCTCGTCCCCTCCCTCTTGTCTGCGCCAATGGCGGCTCCGCGTGTGCAAACTCCACATGCGGCACACTTGCCCTCAGCCAGCCAGCACACTAGCCCAAAGTCAGCTCACCACATCAATGGAGGCTGCTCCCCGGGTCGCAAAGCCTGGCTGGTTGGCGTCACCATACAGGCAGATGAAGGAGCGAAACGTGGCAGTGGCGCCTCTAAGCAGCGCCTCAGATAGTGTAAACTCATAGGTGGCTGCAACCAGCGATGAAGGCAGGGGCAGGGGCAGGGAGGGGGGCAGGGCGGGGGAGGGGGGCCCTAATGAAAATGTGGCCAAAGCTTTACGGACACACACCCGGACCCGGCGTGTGCGCATGCCAGCGTGCCTGCCACGTCACACACACACTGTTGCGCTCCTTGGCTCATTCACCACCCAACACTCCTTGTTGGGCGACCCAGAAGTCTCTTTGGGATCCCTCAGAGGCAGCCTGGCTACCACCCAAAACGTCGCGCGTTTGGCTTTCAAAAAGGTTGCAGGAGCTCAGTCTAGCAAACCCACATAATTGGGGTTGATATAGGTAGCTCCTGCAAAGTTTTTGATTTCAAGAAGGTTGCAGGAGCTCAGTCTAGCAAACCCACATAATTGGGGTTGATATAGGTAGCTCCTGCAAAGTTTTTGATTTCAAGAAGGTTGCAGGAGCTCAGTCGAGCGGCCTGGCTTTGCAATCGATAGGACCCCATGCAATCCCAGCCTGGCATGTGCTGGCCACAGGATTCTTGCCTCAGGATTCTTGCCTCAAGCCACCTACCTTCGTACACAAGGGTGCGGGGGTCCCATGTAACGCTGGCTGCAGGGCAGTGCAGGGCAAGGGTGCCGTGGGGCAAGACAGTGCCGGTCAGCGACGCCAGGGGCACTCACGTCACACCGTGCCTGGCACGCCGCTCGTTTAGAGTTCAAGGTATGGGTTCAGGGTAACCCTACTAGTCACACCGTGCCCAGCTGTGATCCCCTTGCCCTGCCTTTCAAGATCCGTGCTGGCAAGCTGCTGCTGCTCGGTGCAACCACGGCAGAACAAAACAAAACACGATATCCCCGTGCTATTGGCATACGAAGTAGGGCTGTCTGCAAGCACAAACAGCACGAGTGCAAGTCCACCTGCACCACCGTGGCGTCGTATCGCCGCGGCACGTTGCTCCCAAATGACACGCAGTGCGCAGCGCGCTCGCCATGCTTTCCACGCTTCCTTTGCAGCCCGCCCAAGCTACTCACTTGGCTGCACGATTGGCTCGCTTGCATTGTAGGTGGTGCTCTGGCAGGGCGTTGTGCCGCAGGTGACCACCTGAGTGGTGAGGACAGGGAGGAGCAGGCAGATGTGATCCCACTTCGTTGCTTGGTTCGGTTTGAAGTTGAATCCTCTTTCAGGGGATGTGAAAAGCTGTAACGACTGGACTAGACATGGCACGCGTGCAGCCGCATCAGCAGCAGCAGCAGCAGCAGCAGGCAGGCGCATGCAGCAGCAACAGCAGCCACACAGCAGCCTCAGCCACCCCAGCCACAGCTACATCAGCAGCATATGGATGCAATGCATTCCAAGCAGGGCCCAATGCCATTGGCTCACTCACTTGGGCCGGCCAGTTGTCGGGCCCCAGCAGAGCGTGCCTCCCCCGGATGCGGCACTTGGCAACAACCTGCACACGGGTGGCAGCAGTATCCGCAATGTCATTCAACAAGGTGGTTGAAACGTGTGGGTAGTGTGGGGGCTCAATCTGCTAGTTATTTAGTTAGTTAATTAGTTACATTCAATGTCCATATGGAGCCAGGAACGGTCTCACGAGACGGGAGATTTGTTGGGGTGATCTAGTGCTGTAGATGGGGAGCAGTTGCTGAGCACCACCTGATTCTATTGGGAGGTGGGTGCATGCAACTGTGCAAGAGGCGGCAAGGCAACGGCCAGGGCGCCACCTCTGCGACCGAGGTTGATTGTTTGATTGATTGATGGTCAATTGCAATGTGACAGTGGGCAGGAGGGCAGGGGGGCGAGATGGGGGGAGGGCGGCACCCTCCCCCCCACCTCGCAACGCAGGGGCGAGCCAGCTGGAAAAGCCGGCCCTTGACCTGCCGGCGAAGCAGGCGGGCGCTGGGCGGGGCGACGTGCGCCCCCGCACGTGTGGCAGGCTAGAAGTGACTTTCGTCTTTTCAGACATTCGAATCACAAGAGTCAATGGGCCCTGGTTGAATTGTTATACTGTGCAGCCAGAACACAGATCCCCATCCCGTTCAATGGTGCAGCTGCAGCTGCTTACCGGAAGGATGTTGCCTGGCGGTGCCCACACCACCCCCACGACCAGATCCATGGCTGACGTCTCAACAAGCGCAGTTCCTCCTCCCAAGAAGGATGCCACTGGCGGCGGCGGTGGGGGCTTGGGTGGCGGTGGTGAGGGCAGCGGGGGCGAGGGCGGTNGCTGCCGCTGACGCTGACGGTGAGCGCGGGTTCGCTGCTTGCGCCAGTTTGCCGCCCGGGCGTCTCAGGCCCGTCCACTAGCACGAACAACTGCATCGCGCTCATCGCACCCTCTAAGCGCTGCAGGAGGGGGAGGCAGAGGGGTCCGGTCACTCGCGGGTTCGAGGGTCGGGTGCCCGAATGTCCAGGAGGCCTGATGCAGCCTTGGACAGCCCGCACGGGATGCCCCCTTGCTAACCTGGGGCTTAGACCGCCCCCTCGCAGGCGAGGTCCGGAAGCTGGCTTCCAGCTACAATTGCTGTGTGTGCAGAGAGGCGCTACAAACTATCAGCCGATGAAATCTAAGAGGACGCGATCGTCTAGAAGTGTGAGAAGCGTGTGGTGGGAATTAGTGAGAAGGGCCAGTAACGGTCCTGCAAAAAAGAAAGACAAAAAGTCCTTCCGGACTATCAGTCATCCTTCACTTACCTTCACCGAACACGTTACAGCTCGGCAAAGCTAGTCAAAGGGCACCGGGACAAAGCTGGGACGCTTTACTACACTGCCGCCGCCACCGCCGCCGCCGCCGCCGGCCCGGGTGCCACCGCCGCAGCTGCCGCTTTGGGAGCGCTGCCTGCGCCCTGTGCCGTCAGCAGGCGGTGCAGCAGGATGCCTGTTCCCACGCTGACTTTTAAACTGTCCACCAGGCTGGCCCCGGGCCACCAACCTGCGGGGCCGGCAGGGACGGAGGGGGGACCGAGGCGGGGTCACGTTGAACTCGTTATCCAAGAGCTGCGGCGGATTACCAGGCGGCATACCTCCTGCTGCTGTACATTTGCATACAAATGGTCCTGCTCCCAATCCCGGTGGGGAAGCAGCAGTTGATCTCCATGGCTGGCACCTTTGCCCACAGCTGTGCCTCCTCACCGACCGCCTGTGCCTCCTCACCTTCCTGCCTCCTGTCAGGCTGCCCCTCCTGCCCCTCCAGCCAAACCCTTGTACCCCACAAACTGTGCCGCATCAGCCAAAGCTCGGTGTGGCAGGGCAGCAATGCACAGGCAGCCAAAGCTTGGCGTGGCAGCAGCAACTGCTGGCTGGCCAGTGTTTTGCAAACAGAGGGCCCTCAACGGTGGCAGGAGGTGGGGGTGCCACCACAGTGTGCGCCGCCCACTGGCCCTGCTGCCCGCTTGCCCTGCCCGTGTCAGACAAGAGAGCGCGTGCAGAGCAGTAACTGGCCTTATAGCGGCCAGAGGCTGTTGCCAAGGTGAGGGTCGTCCAGACGTTGAAAAGAGTGTGCAACCGAAGGGGCGGAAAAAAGGGTCCTGTTCTTTCCATCACCAACCTTCATTATCAATTTAAGTTCGGCAGTACTTAAGCATATCGAGTCATGAAGTCAGAGGGCACCGGAACAAGGCTGGGGCGGTCTACTCCACTGCCGCCACCGCCGCTTCGGGTGCCGCCGTCGCCGCCGCCTCGGGTGCCGCCGCCTCAGCAAGCACCATTGCCGCCTTGGGAGCGCTGCTTGCCCCCTGTGCTGTCAGCAGGCGGTGCAGCAGGATGCCTGTTGCCACGCTGACGTTCAAACTGTCCACCAGGCTGGCCCCGGCCCGGCCAGAAGGGCTGCCCACATCGATCTGCGGGGCGGGGCGGGGCGGAGGCGGGGCGGAGGCGGGGTGAGATGTGACCTGTTCTATCGAAGGGCTGCGCTTACACAGAAGGCCTGCTCCGGGGTCCCTTTGGCCTGGCCCGCCTCTGGGGCCGCTTGTGCCTCCTCCCCTCCCTGCTGCCGTCCTAGCAGCCCCGGCTCAAACCCTCTTCCTCTCTCCCCTCCAGCCCACATTTGACAAAGCTCTTGTGCCCCACAACCTGTGCCGCAGGAGGGCATCACACAGCCGGTTTGGTACACACCCCTCCCTCCAACCCCAAGGCCCCACGATGAGGGTCACACCCAGCCCTTCGCCCACCTCCCTCCCTGCCCTAAATCCCCACAATCAGAGATACATCCAGTGTGCCTGCACAAAAATCCTTCCTTTCTCCTTGCCTCTGAACCTTTGCGATCCAAGTTTCACCCAGCCCCTCCTCCCCACCTCCCTGCCCGCCCCGGCCTCGCCCCCTCCAACCCCCGCCCTCGCCTCCCTCACACACCTGCAGCATCGTGTCGATAGGCTCGGGTTTCGGTTATGATGGGAGGGAACTCTACGCCTAAACCCTAAACCCTAAACCCTGAACCCTGTCGATGAACCCACCTGCAGCATCGCGTCGCACAGCCGCCTCACAGTCGTGCGCAGCCCATAGCCCTCGTTGCCCATCACCAAAATGGCTGGCTGGCGCAGCACAAAGGAAGACGCGCTGACCGCGCTTTGCTCCGACGCCGCGCCCAGCACCTGCCAACCCCGCGTGCGTGCGTCAGCCAGCACCTGCGGCAGGCTCCTGCAGGCAGCGCAGCGCAGCAGGCGCAGCAGGGGCAGCGGGGGCAGCATGACAGTTGGACATGGGGAGCACACAGCGGCCGCAAGCACGAGTGCAGCACAAGCTGTAAAAGGGAAGGGGCATGCGTGAGGTCGAGGCCAGCTCACGCCTGCGGGCAGGCACGGTGCAGGGGTGGGGCAGGAAAGCATGGTGAGGTGGAGCAGGGCGGAAGGGTGGAGGGCAGAGCTTGAGCAGGGCCCGGGGACGAAGGAGCAACAAGAAGGGGCAAGGGGGACGCCACGAGGGGAAGACAGGGTAGGCTGCCTAATGTGTGACAAAGGCAGGACAGGCAGGCGGGCCGAGAGAGGAGGGGGAGGTGGGGAAGAGAAAACAGGGGTGCAGGCAATGGGGTACGGAGTGTGCGCCACACAACAGGACCGGGGGATCAGGGCAGGGAGCACCGCCAGCCAGACAGCGGCGCTGGGGTGTGCTGTGCGCAGCATATAGTCATGTCCCGGCCATGGAAGGGGCTGGCACGCCGGCTTATTAGCTGCGGTAACGTGGAAGGTGATCGGGATCACGGCATTCACGGGAGCATGGCAGAGGAAGCCGGCCGCCTGTGCAGAGGCAGGACGCAAAGCAGGCGGGCGGGCGGGCAGGCAGGGAAGGCAGGCAGGCAGGAGGGCGGGTAGGCGGGCGGGGGCGCCCCACCCACTCCCGCCGTGCAGCCCGCTCAGCCCAGCGCCTCGTGCTTCCCAGTCCCGCACATTAACCTCACTTTGTAAAAGGCACCGGAAGCAGCTGAATGTTGCACCGAAAGCAGCTCAATGATGCTGAACTTGTGGTGCACAACAGAACCAATCCCAGCGCAGGCTCATGAAGGCACGCAGCCCCTAGAAAGGACCACTCACTTGGTTCAGTGCACGGGCACGAGCTCCATCGCCCTTGGACCACGCAATGTTCGAGCATGTAGTGCACAACAGAACCCCAGAGCAGGCCCTTTGCAAAACCACTTGCATGGGAGAGATGCCCCAGAGAACAGGCCTTGCTGACCACCAAATCGCACCAAACGAATCAAGAACTGCACCCCAGCCCTCAGCTCACTTTGTGGAGTGCACGGGCATGAGCTCCATGGCCCCCGAGCTCGCCTTGCTGACCACAGCAGAGAGGGGCGACGAGTTGCGGTGGCAGGTGAGCACGCCGTCAACACCCAAAAAGTGGGCGCAGCGCAGGGCGGCGCCAAAGTTTTGCTGTGGGGAGGGGGAGGGGTGGCCGGGGCGGGGTGGGGCAGCGTGAGAACAGCTGAAGAGGCAGGCGGGCAGGCAGAGCGCCAGAGTTTTGCTGCGGGTAGGGGGAGGGGTGGCAGGGGCGGGGTGGGGCAGCGTGAGCACGCCGGGCACAATCAAGTAGTGGGCGCAGTGCAGGGCGGCGCCAGAGTTGTGCTGCAGGGAGAGGCAGGGGCGGCAGAGGCGGGGAGCGTGAGGACAGCTGAAGAGGCAGGCGGGCAGGCAGAGTTTTGCTGCTGCGGGATGGGCGGGGCGGGACGGCAGGGGTGAGGGAGTGTGGCAAGGTGCTAGGTGGGGAGGGGTGCGGGATCACAGCGCGGCCCAGTGCCAACGCGCTTTGCTGCGAGAGGTGGGGCGGGAGGAGCGGGGCGGAGCAGGGGAGTGGTGAAGTGGGGGCAAGTGGGGTGAGCCGGGCAGACGTTTCCAGAAACCCTGGAGCAGCACAGCACAGAAGGGCGGGGCGGGGCGGGGTGACAAAAGGCGTCAGGCCATGAGACATGGGGCAGCAGCAGCAGTAGCGCTGCCCTGACCCGGCAGCCCAGTTACCGTGCTTTCTATGTAACCCTCCCTCTTGACATGCCCAGCATGGCGTACCTGCACACGTGCCCAGCATGGCGTACGTGCACAGCACCTGCCTGCCTCACTCACCACTGCAGCTCTCAAACCCCCGCCCCCACTCCCACCACCTGCACACAAATCACCCCCTGCACACAAATCACCCCCTGCACACAGCACCTCCACCACTTGCTCATAAAACCTGCACCCCTGCACACTCCACCTGCACCACCTGCACACCACATGCCCCCCGGGCTCACCGGGTCCATCACTTCATCCAGGCACAGCCACACGGGCAGCCTGGCGGGGGCGGCGCCGTCGGCGGGCGCGCCGCTGCCAAAGGCGGCGGGCGCGTCGGGGAAGGTGATGAGGTTCTCAAACTCCAGGGGGGAGCAGTCCAGCATGACGCCCTGCGGGCACAGCAGGCACAGCACGGCACATCATGGCACAGCAGGGTGTGTCGGTTGGTTGTCCACAGATGATTCCCGCCGGCCGGCTGGGCCCCGCTTTCCTTTCCTCCGATGCAGGGCGGGGGCACACAGCCTGCGGCCCCCTGCGCTCCGCCTTCTTGACACACACATGCAACAACAACGGTCAGCTGTCCCCACCTGGTGTGCCGGTTTTAGGGTTTTAGGGTTCAACCCACCACCTTTGAGCAGCCAGCAGCCAGCAGGGAGCAACGAGCACACACGAAGGGTCAGCTGCCCCCACCTGGTGCGGCCGGTTGTCAGCCACCGTGTTTGAGCAGCAAGCATCAAGCAGGGAGCAACGAGCGGCAAAGATTGGCTGCCCCCACCTGGTGCGGCCGGTTGTCAGCCACCGTGTTTGAGCAGCAAGCATCAAGCAGNCCGGGCAGACGGGGTGGGCGGCGGCGGGGCGGGCAACGGTGGGCCCTGCGGCGCAGGGAAGCAGGCGGGGCAGTATGGTGTGTGTACGGCGCATCGTCGCGCTTTGCATGCTGGGCACGCTGGGCATGGCGCCATCCCATGCCAGCATGCATCCAAGATGGGGGAGCGGGGCCCACGATTTGGTTGGGGGGCAGTGGCACAGCCTGGCGTGCGGCACACAAGGTGCAAAGCCAGTGCCCCAAGGCGGCAGCGCAGCCGCCCCTCCCTGGCTCAAATCCCAGTCAACTCAGCTGCCACCCACCTCTGGCCTCACCCACCACCACCGCTGCCACCCACTGCTGCTGTTGCCCCACCCACCATCGTTTCTGCAACCTACTGCTGCTTCCGGACCCACACGCCAGCATTGCCCCCATCTGCCGCTGCCGCCCACATCTGACCCCACCCACCGCTGCCATCCGCTGCTGACCCTACCCTACCTGCCAGCCCCCAGAACTGCCATCACGCCAATCTAGCGCTGCCACCCACCACTGGCCTCACCCACCACCCACCACTGGCATCCCCTGCTGCTGCTGCCCCAAATTTTGAAGCTGCACTCGGTGTCTCGTTCTATTTTCTATTGAAACTCTGCGCAAGAAGTGCGCACTTCTTGCGAAATGCGGGGGCGCTGCCGCTGCCATCCCAACTGCTGGCGCCCATAATGGGTTCATCCTTTGATTGAGCAGCACAGAGCTGTTGCTGCTGTGGCCTGTGACACCCTCGCGCACACAGGCAGGCAGGCTGACGGATTGACTGGCAGACATACAGGCAGGCCGGCAGGCCGGCAGGCAGGCAGTCATACACGCAGACAGGCAGGCAGGCAGGCACGCAGACAAACAGACAGGTAGACAGACAGACTTGTGCCCACCTGCCAGCCCTCACCCACTCACCAAAGTGAAGCTGTCCCCCCCACGGTCCAGAGCCAGCCAGGGGTCTCCCCCGCACAGGTAGAAGCACTTCAAGTAGTAGTGCGTTGCAGCGCCCTGCACGTGAGAGGCGAGCGTGGGGTGTGGGTGGGTGTGAGTTGACGGCAGGTGGGGGGAGGCATGAATGCGCACTGGGCTGGTTGGCGTGTTGAGCTGTGTTGACATCAGTTGCAAGAACCCAGCCTGCTTTCCTTCGGGACCGCAAGCAAGCCACAGGACACACAAGCCCGCCCACACTTCTCGGCTGCTGGCCCCAAGCAAGTGCCCGGGGCTGCCGCTGCTTGAAAACCCCTGCAGCCACAGCGCGCCTGAGCTGACTGGCTGCCAACCACTCTGTGCTGCGAGCACTGACGTTGGGTGGGGCGGGCCAGGTGGCTCATCTATGTCAAATATTGAGAGGCAGAAAGGGGAGGCGTTCCAGGGGCGGCGGCGCCCACACAGAACTGTCCCTGCAGTACAGCAGTACACGGCGGGTGCCCGCCCACCTTCCAGGCAGCCGGAATGACCGCTTCATAGGACGAGCTGTACCGCCTGGGGATCCCACTGTAATCGACCGGGCCTGGAGCAGGGATGGATCAGGCAGGGCAGGCACAATGGGGGGCGGGTGCCAAGCACAGCGGCTCCTCCTGGGATGGCACCGCGGGAGGGTGGTGCCACACGGGGGCAGAGCAGGCGCGGGCGACATGAGGGCGCCGCTTTCCAGAAAAATAAACATGCACACATACACACACACACACACTTGCAGCTGGCGCCCGCTTCATCCCAGCCAGGCTGGCGCAGGGGCCAGGCTACGCAATGCCCCTCCTCAGCTACTTGTCAGTCACATATGTGGTGGGCAGAGTCAGGCCCGCTGCCGTCCCAGCCTGCCCAGCTGCCATACACATGCAGAGGAACGTGGCTGCTGGCTGAGTTGTGAGCGCAAGGCCTGCGCCACAACATCGTGCTACGATATATTGTTACGAAGTGAGAAAGGGCACCATTCAACACACCTGCAGGCTCCATGAAGCAGTGCGGCTGCTCAGAGGAGCATGGCCTAGAAGCCACTTGCTGGTAGTCTGGCAGGGCGGCGGTGTTGTTGCAGGATGCGGTGCCGCACAGGTAGAGGGCTGCACGCCAGCGGCTGCGGTCCTGCGAGGCGCCGGTGCCCGCCAGGGAGCACGTGGCGGAGACCTGCGGGGGCATGCGTAATGCGAGGGGTTTGTGAGGAGCGGGGATGGCTGTGGGTGTAACAGGCTGGGGCCGCGCAGCGTGCCTGCACATCGTAAGCGCCAATGCATGTGTAATTGGAAAGCCGGGCGGCGGGGGGCCCTCTGGGAACCAGTCGTTTGAGGCTGCATGCGCCGGCGGTTACCAGCCGGCGTGCGCATGGCACGGCGCGGCGCGGCGTGCCGGGCGGAGGCCCCCACACCCTGGGCTGCCCGAAGCGCAGGACGCACCGGAAGTGTGTTGTGCCAGGTCGGCGTGTGTATTCCTGCAAAACGCGTGGACATGGGAGCGTAGTTGTGGTGCCCGTGCAGGCAGTTGTGGTGCCTGTGCAGGCAGCGGTGACGGCAGCGGCCAAAGAGCCCCTCACCTTGCTCGTCTGTGAGCGCCGAGTAGATTTTCGCAGTCGCCGTCCCTACGATCGCCTGAACCCCATTCTCCAGACAGTCAGAGGCTTCGACAACGAGGATGGCGCACAGCACGAGCGCCAACACCGCGTCTCTCGACGGCGGGCACCCTCTCCGCCGCGGTGGCATACCGCAGTGGAGAGGTGTTCCCGGAAGTGTAGCAGAGGCAGCGGCGAGCACAGGGGTGTGGGCGACCACTTCCTGTTGAGTACGCTCGCTGTGCCAGTTACACTGGCACTAGAAGGGTTGTGAGGCAGTTGCAGACCACTTGGGGAAGACGATGAGAGCAGGCGGAGGACATCAGGGCAGATGCGCCGGTGCTCCAGGTGGGCAGGCAGCCTCAGCTGCCGCTGGCCCGCCGCCCCTTGTCCTGCATCCATTCTGGCATAAGTCGTATGGGTGCATCCTCTGTGATACATACATTTCCAAGTGTGCGCCTTATGAAAGCGACCAGCTGTCCAGGTGACAGCTTTGCTTGCGAGTTCGAGTGTGTCGCTGCTGTGCCTGCCGCTGGTCATCCCATGCTGCTGCACCGCCGCTGCCGCCGCTTCCACCACCAGGCATGAGCATAAAAAGGACACAGGCATGTTTCCAACCCTCCACCTCAAGGCCTGCACCACCCCCGTCACATTGGCGGGTATACTGCCGTCTCAGTGCGTGGCGGAAAGGTGGTGGAAAGCACGGCGACGGCTTGTGGGCGGCAGCTGCCCGGCTGGCGCCAGCCGCGCTGATGGGGCAGATGCTGGGAGGCCGGACACAGCTCCTCTCCACCCCATCAAGCAATGAGGAAACACCACCTCGATTTCGAGCTGACCAAACGCTCGATGGCAGGACGCATGAGGTGCCACATGATGTCAACGGGCGTGAAGGGAAGCGCACCCAGCGTGGGCACGCCAAGCGGCAAGCTGTGCTGCTCAGCCGCCCGCTTCCGGGCACCCTCTTCTGTCCGCCGCCTAGTCAAGCCACGGTACACGCAGTGTCAATAACCAATCACGGACGGTCAGCGGGCTTTATCCATGCTGCGCGCACTGCGCTGACTGCCACCCACCCCGCTCTTCCTGCGCTGGAGCCGCACTCTGAATGGCTCCGGCACGGTTCAATGAGGCCTTTTCCAGCCAATTCCGAGCGTGTTCATGTGTTAACATTGTAGCCCTGCAACCCGGCGGCGGAAGCCGGCCATCAGGAGACTGGCAGGCCATGGGGGATCTCTACGCGGCCGTGGCGGCAAGAAAAGGGGGCAGTGGTGCACGAAACGAAAAGGGGTACAATGGATACAACGTCACACAACTTGTTTGAGTAAGAAATTGAGTGTTTGGGGGCTGGGCGCTTGTGTTGGTAGGCCCAACAGGTTGGGTGGAGCGGGACCCCCCCATGAGTGGAAAGGCACCTGCCCGGGGGGTTACCCAAAGAGTGTTGCGGGGGGCAGGGCGGCACGCTCGGCAATTATTGGCATTGCAGCGGACAGCCACACACCCCATGACCGCAAAGCAGGCTAGGACGAACAGTTTGGGCGGGAAAGCAGGCAAGGCAATTGAAAAGCACCAGCTCGGGCGGGGGCCCTGCGGCACTGGACCAGGCAGCCGGCTGCCACCAGCCAAATGCAGCATTGAAAAGAGGGTTGAAAACAGTGAAGAGCGGAGAGGTAAAGCGTGCAATGGGGTGTGAATGGCCGTCAGGAGGCCCAGGAAGAGTTAGACCCAACCCTCGAGGGTTACGGCCAGCCAGGGTCGTCTGAAGGGGTGAGCGGGTGAGGGGCAGTCAGCGGGGGGATAAAGTCAAAGGGCACAGGCTAGGGGGATTGGCCTAAGACTGGCCAAGACCATCCCCCGCTTCGTCCCTCTGCGTGCCCTATAGCTACTGGACACAACGAGGCCACGGTGGGCCTCATCGGCCCGGGATCCACAGCTGCATGAATCCTGCTGGGTGGTCGCAAGCCGCCGCCCTGTGTGTGAATGTGCTGGCATGGGGCACAGCCATGTCAGCACCTGGAGGCGCCAGCCTGGCAGCCAACAGCCGCTGGGCCACTGCGGCGGCCGCCAGCACAGCCAGCAGCACAGCCAGCAGCTGCGGGGCAGCTGCGGCATCCGCAAGCAACGTCAGCTCTCCACCGGTGGTACCAGCCCGGCCGCCGCGCCCGAGGGCAACCTGCGCAGCGGGCCAAGGGAAGGTGCGTGGCAGGGCGTGAGGGTTGCAGCGCGCGTCGGGCGGGGGGTGGGCAGGGCAGCGGCTGCCCTTGCACACCATGCATCATGCACAGCACTGCAAAGAGACTTAGTGCTCAAGTCTGGATGCCACAGAGCGCCTGGATGCGGTACAGGAGCAGCTGGCGGGTAGCTACCCAGGGCCGGCTACAGAGCACCCAGCCAGCAAAGCAGAGGCTCGATGTTGGCACAAAGCAAGCAGCATGATGACTGCAGAAGGGAGTCCCTATCCACTTGCACAGCAGCTGAGGACCGGCGCCAAGCCAGCGGCAGCAGCAGCAACAGCAGCGGAGCCATTGGCAGTGGCACGAGCGCTGCTCGTGTTTCCAAGCCCTACAACTAGCCGTCCCATCCTCACCAGCAGTACAGCAGCCTCCAGCAGCGCCAGTAGCGCCAACAGCAGGCCAGCACCGCAAACACCCTTCGCTTGCTGCCACAAACCAGCTGCGTCGGTGCGGCCGCGCCAGCAGGCAGCCTCGGCTTTGCCCGCCGCCTGCAGGCAGCCAGGGATGGGCAGCAGTGCCAGCTCAGCAGGGGCAGCTCAGCAGGGCAGGGCCGTTGCCAGCTCAGCAGCGCCCAACTGACTTGTCTGATAACTTTCATGTTTCTGCCAGTCCCACGAAGTGACCCAAACACAAGAGGGGAGTGGCTGGTGTGCGTGTGCACGCACACTTCAAGCCATATGCGCGACACACAGCAGCCAGAACAAGCACCGGCTTGTTGCGCAGCTGAAGCCCCAGCGCAGAGCCACCTCTGATACACAAGCTAGCATTGCCAGGGCCCGCCCCAACCCACCTTGCGCCCTATCCGCGCACAGTGTTCCTCTTGAGCAAGAGCGTCTGCAGTGAGGCTGGAGGTGTACTGCATGACTGGCCCCTCTGCCCCCGCACTGCATGTAGCCGCCAGGTCGGGCGCAGCGTGCGCCAGCGGCGCTGCCGCCAGCCGCTGCGCCACGGAGTGGGAGCGGGAACGGCAGGGTTGGATCACACAGCGAATCGGATGACACAGGGCGGACAAGGGTGGTCACAAAGATGCGGCCTGCGGCCTGCGGCATGCAGCACCGTGCAACCAGGGCCTTGCAATTGTGTGGTGCATCTCACCCAGCACGCTCCCCGGCTGCCCAGGCGGGCGCAGGTGGCTTGGTCACTGTGCAGTGATGCAGAGCCTCCAGCAATGCGCCGTCATCTTGGAGGTAGCACTCAGGCTGCACAGAATCCGGCAGTGGTAGATGTGCGGCGGCAGCGGCGGCGACGGGGGTAGCCGGCGCCAACGAGCATCCCAGCGGCGCACGCTGCGCCAGCAGGTGGCTCCACGTGTGCGATGGCAAGCCAAGCAGCCTGCAGGAGAATAAGCGGCGCACGGGGCTGCTGTCGAACCTGCGACCGGCGGCCATGCACGCTGCTAGCCTGGGCCATGCACGCCGTCCGGGCCAAGGCACTTCGCCCTTTCGTTCCGGCGCGCACCTGGGCGTCTCTTGAATTGGTAGAGACGCCAGCAGCCCGGGCGGCAGCGCCTTTGTGGCCTGCAGCAATAGCAGTGCTGCCTCCACTTCACTGCCAGGCCCAGGCTGCCCGCCGCCCTCCACATTCGTCCGCCTCAGAACGTTTGTGATGCCAGGGGCACCCTGCGCGACCCGCCGGCACATGTGTCGGAGGGGGAGAGCAAAGTGCACTGGCGCCGGGGTGGCTCTGCAGAGCTGCTCTGCACCGGTACCGACTCTTGAAGGAGGAGCAGTAGGTGGACAAAGGGAACTGAGAGGCTGGTGGTGGGTCTAGGAACCTGGCATATTTTGGCTCGATGCTGTTGAGCGGTGTACAGGCCATGACATGGCCTCTGACAGCGAGCCCCCGGTGCTGAAGTGCCCTAAACACTGCTGCGCATTTTCCCTTCTCAAGGCCCTCCTCCTGCAGCTGGATCGTGCCACCTGTCCATTTCCGACGCACGGAAGGCACGCCTTGCCCAGGGCGCCGCCCCTGCCGCAGATGCTGGTTCACCTTCCCGCCAGGCAGCGCCGGGCCCGCCTGCACTGCCTGCTATCCGTCACTCGCAAGTGAGCTCACCCTGACTCGGCTGCTTGACACACTCATCCCGGGGCTGTGAATCCCATCCCTGTTAGCTCACCCCAACCGTATTAAAGGTCACCAGGGTGCGAACCATGGGCAGGCAAGGGCGCTGGGGCGCAGGGGCCAGCCGTGAGGAAGGCACTCGCCTGAGCCGAGCCGAGAGCGGGGGTGCAGTCCCTGGCGGGGCCGGGGCCACTTGAGCAGCACAGGTCTGCCCGTTTCCTGGCCTCCCTGAAAGCGAGTTGCGTGCACCTGGGCGGTGCATGCATGGAGGCAGTGCCAGTGACGGCTGCCTCCCCTTGTGGGATGCTGCACCAGGGCCAGGCAGGACTGGCAGCAAGCGCTGCTACCCGCTGCCCTTGCAGTGTGCCTGTGCAGCGTAGCGTGCCCGTCATCTGAAACGCCCCAGACAGATGGCCGCCACACCCTTACGGCTTTACACGAAACTTAAGCATGCAAGCTCTGTGTGTGCAGGTCAAATGGGCGGCACACGCGTGCCTCTGGGGCGGCGGGTGCGGCGATCAGTGGGATGGGATCTTGAAGCCAACCAGCAGCGCCACGGGCTGTATTGAACGAACGACCTGAAACCACCTTATATGTGCACGATATGGGGGTTCGTGCTGAGCGGTGGATAAAGTGTTGCACAGGGGGCTCTGGTGGTACAAATGCAGCTGTGCGGGTGAGGCATGCAGTTGCGGGGGGAAGTGACCAAAAGGGGCGGCCGCACGGCGGCCGGTGTGGCCATCACATGTGATGACAACACGGGTGGATCCGGGGTTGAAGGAATGGGCTAGTAAAGGTTACGAGAAAACCTGGGTGCCTGAGGATGCGAGTGTGTGCGCGGTGTGGGAGATACTCATGAAAGTGTGGGGTCTTGCAGAAAGGATGGGTGCGGTGCAGTGGGGCTGGCAGGCGCCACGCGGTGCGGCCGTGGGAAAGGTGCCTTTCCCGCGTGGGTGGGTGGGAATAGCGCCAAGAATAAAGACGAGCAGTTGGAAGGAATGAGTGTCCCCGAAGGGTGCAAAGGCAGCCATGGCTGAAGAAGAGCTGCAGAGGCAGGCGTTGGAATGTGAGTGGATGGCTTGAAAGAAAAGAGGGGGCAGGATGCAAAGAAGAGGGGCAGGGGACAGGGGAGCGGGCTTGGGAATGCGCAGTGATGCAAGAGGGGAGTGAGCAGTTGGGGACGTGGTGATGGGCGACAGCGTGACTTTGGACCGGCACTGCAGGGGCAGCCGGCTGCCGGCAGGCAGGCACCGGATCCACGGCGGAGGCAGCGAATGTGAGGGAGCAAACATACAATGGGGCTTGCACAGACAGGAGAGCGCAGTGTGATGTGGCCTTGAATGCATGAAGCGGGGCGGGCTGCCCGCATGTGGCCAAAGCAGGCCAAGCGTGCATGGCGGCGGACGGGAGGTGCCCGATCGGGAGAAAGAGGGGCTTCGCGCGCACCCAGAGGAGTATGTGAGCCGAGAGTGGGGACATAATGTTGTGGCAGCAGGGCTTCCCTGATTTCAGGGCAGCACCGGACTTGGGTCAGGTTGGAGATACTGAGAGCGCATCGTGTGTTGGGGGGGCGTGGGCAGTGTAGGTGCACCACGCATGGCAAAAGGAGAGAGGCAATGTGGGGTTGGTATGGCAGCGTACATTTGGTGCAAGGCAAGTGGGCATCCATTTGGTGCAGAGGGCAGGCGCAATGAGGGGACGGGGAGAGGTGGCGGGGAGAAAAGTGGCTGCTTGCGAAGGTTGAGGGGCGGGTGACGGGGCGAGGCGAGGCGTCAGGGAGTCAGGGAGGCTCTTAAGAGGGTCCGAAGAGAGGAGGTGGGCTAGGGGTGGGGGTTGCTCGTCCCTCTGCCCAAGTACCCGCCTGGGGTACCTTTCGTAGGGAGGAGGCCACCCCACTTCCGGTGATGTTCTCAAACCGAGGGCTCCGGGCACACATTGTGTGCGGCGGGCACCCATGTGGGGGCCAGGCGTGCCTGCCTGGCTCGCATGCACCCCTGCACCCCCGCACCCACCGCCAGCAGCAGCGCCGCCCCCGCCGGTGTGCTCACCCAGCTGACCTCGCACACCTGCAAGCAAGGGATGGCGCCATACGGATTGGAGGAGCAGTCACACAGACAGCCGTGTGTGTGTGTGCGTGCGGTGTGTGCGTGTGGGCATGATGCACGCTGGCGACATGGCAGCAGAGCAGAGCTGACCAGCGCGGGAGGCCACGGCGAGGGATGCATGCACCCCACCGCTGGATCAGAGCCCTCCCAGCCTCGCCAGCCTCGCCAGCCGCGCCCGCCTCACCAGCAGCATCGCGGCCGCCAGCAGCGCCAGCAGCAGCACAGCGCCCCACACCCGCCACGCTTCCTGCCACACATCCGAGGCCTCGGGGCGGCTGGGGCGGCAGGCCCCCATCGCTTGCGCTGCCTGCGGGGCAATCAAATCAAGATTGCGATGAATCAAGTGCGTTTCAAGATCACGGGGAGCAAGCAGAGGCCCTCGATGGACTGAGTGTGAAAGCACATGCTGCGATGCAGTTTGCAGCAAAGGAAAGGTAAACGTGGATGAGGCTTGCGCTGCCTGCCCGGCAGCCAGGGTGCAGCAGGGCAGGCGGGCGGGAGGTCCCGTCAAAGCGGGCGGGGCAGGCCGGCAAGGTGCCTGCCACTGCCAACACATGCATCCAAGGCTCTGATGGGGAGAGGCAGCAACTGCCCTTAGGCAGCGTGCCAGGGTGTGCTTGCAATGGAGGTGGTGGGTGCAACGGACCTCAACGGACAGGCGTGCAAGCCTGATTCAAGTAACGGCTGCAGTCACTGTAGCAGTGCGTGGGTGGCCCCCCGCCCGCCCCCGCCCACCTTGCGCCAGGCGAGCGCGTCTTCCTCTGGAACAAAGGCATCCGCGGTGAGGATGCAGGAGTAGGGCACGACGGCCTCCTCGGCTCCCCCACTGAAAGCAGCCGCCAGGTCGGGCACAGCATGCCCCAGCGGCCCGCCCGCGAGCTGCTGCACCGGCTGAGCCGTGGGGCTGCAAAGCGGCGGCGGGGGCGACGGTGGGGAGGGAAGGAGGGAGGGCGTGCATGGGTCGGCAGATCGCTGTGCACCTGGCGGGGCAGGCAAGCGCAGGCACAACGCAGGCACAACGCAGGCACTACGCAGGCACGCGCGGGCGGGTGCATTGCATGTCTGTTGATGCCGGACGGGTGCTGCTGGGTACAGAGCGGGGCCGAAGCTCACCCAGTGCACTCCGGGACGCCCCTGGTGGCCGTAATAGCCTTGGTCACGGTGCAATGGTACAGCGCATCCAGCAGCACCTCATCATCTGGGTGGTAGCCTTCAGTTGGTGCGTCGGCGGCGGCGGTGACGGCACTCGCGCTCAGCGGGAACGCGAGCTGCGGGCGCCACAGTGGGGAGCATTGCGCCAGCAGGCGGCCCCAGGTGTGCTCTGGCAGCCCCGGCAGCCCCCCCCCTGCAAGAGATACACAAGGGGGGCGCTTGGTGGGAGCGCTGAGGCGGTAGGGGCCACATGGCCCGAACAAGACCTGGGGGGTGTCACTGGTCTGTTGTGCGCTGTGCGCTCGCCACACCCACATGGTAGCATCGTCACGCGACATGGTGGCCAGCAGCCGCAGAGGTAGCGCCTTGGTGGACTGTGTGACAAAAAGTGCGTGCTCCACCCCACTGCCCGCGCTCCAGGGCGCTGCGCAGCCTTCCATGCCTGCGGGTTTCTGTATGCCTGAGCGATGTAAGCCCGGCTGTTGAAGGGCAGGGCGTCCTGCGAATCGGCCCAGCAGGCAATGCACAGCGGGCGGGCGGGCGGCACTGCAGAAAGATCAAAGAGCACTAACGCTCACAATGCCGACGTGCCTTGTGAAGCAAAAGTATGATACCCTTATGCCCCTGGCCGGCGGTCATGTGGACGTTGTCACCAATTGGGCCCACCTGCTCAAATGCGCCAAGTATTGATGTCAACAAAACCGTCACCGCAGCATCACTTCCTGGACAGCCACCGTCCTGTCCCACGGCTTGGGCGTGGGGCTGGTAAGTACGAGCTGCATGTGCCTCTGCAGGCGACGCCTCTTCCGCTGAACCAGCTGCCGCCGCACCTTCCCGCCAGCAGCCGCAGGTGGCCCCCTGCAACCCCGCCATGGATGCACCCCGCCCCTGCCTGTGGGCGGCACCCAAAGCTCCAGCACAGCTCTGTTCAAACCTCACATATCAAGAGGCAGACCAGGATAGGGCAGGGCGGGCGGCATTTTGTCTGGGATGTGCAAACAAGAGGGGGTGCAGCCGCACGCCATCAGGAGGGGGGGATTCCATCCATCCATGCGAGTGCGGGAGCTGTCACGCAGGAAGGACGGGGGGAGACAGCACAGTGGTGTGTGGGAGCAGTGCAGGTGCGAACCAAAAGGCACGTGACAGGGGCATCAAGGGGGGGACTCAGAAGGGAGGGAACACAAGCGGTTTGATTAAATGCATGGTGTGTGGGGGGGGAGGGAAGGGGGCGGACGAGCTGGCATGTGTGGGCCGGCAGCGCTGCGGCGGCGGCACGACAGGAAGCTTGACCGGACAGTGCGCCAGACGAGAGTCAGTCAGGCAGGGCAGGCGCGCGAGGCATGACATGCCAGCTGTCAGCAAGCCTGGGCATGAGGAGTGTGCGGGCAGTGAGCAGTACGTGCCGTGTACAGATGGAGGGCAGGGAGGACAGTGGGCGGTGCTGGGGGCCAGCTGGGGGAGACAACACAACTCGGCAGGGCAGGGAAGGTGCTGTGAGTGGTGGGGTATTTGGGGTGGACGGCACAGGGGAAGGCTTCCAAGAAGGTGCAGCAAGCTTAGTAAGGGGCCACGTGTGGGTGGTGACAAGTGTTGGCAGGCGCCAGTGTGGGTAGAAATAAAAACAAGTGGGGCTGTGATGGACACAAGTGGGGGTCTGAGCACTGCTGCGAGGGCGCAATGGTCTTTCAAGGGCACTGTGCAAGAGAGCGTGCAGGCCGTGCAGGGGTACGGAGGGAACAGCAGCGGGGCGCTTGCAGACCAGGGGGGGAGGGCGTGCTCGCGCCGTAAGAAAGCAGCAAAAAGGCTGCCTGTCAGCACTTCTGGGCAGCAGCGTTGGGATGGCCTGGCTCTGCCTTGCTCTGCGCCTGGTGTGCGGGCTCGGTAGGCACATGGGTGACCCCGTCCAGCTTTAAGGCACCCGCCAGGCGGGCAGAAGCGCAGGCAGGCCCAAGCCACAGGCGAGGCTGGCGGCAGCCACCAAAGCTCTGTGGAGCGCTGCAGCAGGGGCAGCGGGAGGGCAGCGGGCAGAGCGCTCGGCAGCTGGTGCACAGTGCGGCGCACAGCACAGCACGGCACAGCGCGGACATGCACATTGGCATCACATCACAGCACGGCACAGCATGGCACAGCCTGCGAGCTTAGGCGTGCACAATACATCGAAGCACTGCACGCGGCAGCATGCACTGCAGCGCTGCCAGCACGGGGTGTGCCCCACATGTCACAGCACAGCACATTGCACAGCACAGCACAGCACAGCACATTGCACAGCACAGCACTGCACAGCGCTGCACAGCGCAGTGCTGGGAGTGCGCTCTGCCCCTGTCACGCTCCACGCCTCAGTCAGCTCGAGGCTCTTCCCGTTGACTCACACCTACGCCCACTCACCGCTGGGGCCAGGCAAGTGCTGCGAGCACTCCAGCCAGCAGCAGCGGCAGCAGTGGCGCCGTTGCCGGCCCCACATCCCGCCGCTGGCAGGCAAAGAGCGCGATCTGCGCAGCGGGCACACAAACTTGCTTGCTTGCGTCAGGTTGCGGCAAGGCAGTTCCGACGGCCAAGCATGCCGGGGGAGTTGGGCACCGCCGGCAGTGGGAAGGCAGACTGAGCATAGCATTTTAGCACATGTGCAGGCAGGGGCGTGAAGGCGGACTGCCGGGATCTGCTGGGACGGGCGAGCCTTGCACCGCAGAGAAGCAGCAGCTGTCTCATGAGACCGTTCCTGGCTTCCCGTGCACTGGAAATGTAACACTGTGACTAACACTAACTAACGTACAGCGAGCCGTTGCTGTCCAAGATGTGGTACGCAAGAAGGGCGCCCAGCACCCGCCTGCTCTCACCGTGGCAAGGAAGCAGCACAGGAGCGCTGCAGCAAGGGATGCTGCCTGCAGGCGGTGCCTGCGGGCGGAGGTCTCAGGTGCGGGCTCTGGTGTTGCATCGCTGCTGGCGCCGCTGCGCTCGCCCGCCTCACCCGCCGCCTGCGGTGCACGGGGGCCCAGGCGGCAGCGGGGTCAGTGGAGAAACACGGGGAGGCGAGCAGGTACTGTGGCGCACTGGGTGCTGCAGGAGGTACCGACGCACATCCTTACTCCCTCTGGTGCTGCTACACTGGCACCCAGCATGCAAAGGACGGCAAAGCGTGCAGCAGCGCCAGCGGCAGCCCAGCGGGCGTAGCAGCGGGGCACGCGCTGCTGGACAGCCAAGGCAGCTGGCAGACACCTGTTCCATCACATTGTGCCACCCACCTTGCCACAGCGCTGCGCCGCCTGCCTGCTGTGCACGCTGGCCACCTGGCACAGGCTGTTTGAGAAGGCAATGAGAGGGGAGCCTGCATTTGCTGCGGTGCCCGGAGCTGCCAACTCGGTTGGGTGGGCAAGTGCCCCAGCAGCCAGCCCGCCCGCGCCCCCCGACGGCTGCTGCCCCAGCAGAGAGGCAGGCTGCCTGCAGATGAGAGCGGCAGGGCGTGTGGGGCAGCAGGAAGGGGCACAGAGTGAGGGCGGAAGCTGTGGTGTATGGTCTGTCCGATACTTGCGGTGGGGCCGCAGGTTGTACAGGAGGAGTACTGCGCACAGCGGCCTGGCAGGCCCTTCATACTGCATGCCCCGCCTGGAGAGGCGCCCCGGCGCTGCTGCACACGTGCGTGCACGCACTCCCCCAGCTGGCGAGTTGCCGGCTCGCCTGCCAGCGTGCATCCCACGTGCTGCAGGTGTTGTGCCCGTGACGGGTGCCCGCCAACCACCCGCCCCGCGTGCCCACGACAACGCACCTGCCAGGCCGGCGAGGAGCTGCGCAGACCGCCGCTGCTGTGCTGCATGTGCTGAGGCGCAGAGCCTCCAGCAGTCGCTGGTCCTCTGGGCAGAAGCGCTCTGGCCAGGCAGCTGCTTCGCCCGCCCCAGCGGCCGCCAGAGCTGGCAGCAAAGGGGGCCGCTGGAACTGGCGCTGGGGTGGGGTAGACACCCCCGCCAGCAGGTGCGCGCGTGCTTGGGGCGGCAGGTGGGCAAGCCTGCACTTGGGGATGACCGTGGGCGTGTTCACAGGCGTTTGAGGGTAGGCGGCACTACAGCAAGTCGGTCGGCATAGCCCCCGAAAAGCCAGCCAAGCCTGCACACTGTTCACACCTGCTCAGCTCAACAACTGCCAGCGCCGGACCAGGATGAGCGCGGGTGGCCTGCAAGACCACCGTGGCCCTCCCCTGGGCAGCCATCCCCGTGGGCTCCTTTCAGCTGCATTCTAGGCCCAGTGTGAAGTGTTCGAGCGTGTTTGAGCAGTTGAGCAGTCTGGTGAAAACTGGACTTGTGCTGCCAGTGGCCAGAGCTCTTTGCTCCTCGCGTGCGGCCGGCTGGGAAAGCAGGCCTACAGAGCTTTGCCTGCGCGGTGAACGTGTGGCAGCAACAACCATGGGGGCTGAGTACCATGCACTGCCGGTTCAAAGGCGACTCAAACAGGCAGGTTGGCCTAACAAGCTGTGCCGTCCTCGCCAACATGTTGTAAACAGCAATTAAGGGGATTTCGAGGCGGGCGGGGGCCGCGCAGGGCACCAATCCCCTCTGACCGTACCTGGGGGGAGGGCTGCCGGTGCAAGCACCAGTGCTGGCGGGCACTGCCTGGCGGGTCTGTACCGCACCAAATGGGGACAGCCCTGGGGACAGCCAGCCCTCTTGCTGGGCAGCACCAGGCCAGCCAGATACATGTAGCAGTGGGCACACTGCCTGCACCTCACACGTGAGAACAGCAAAGGGCTCGCTCCACGGCCGGATGGGTGCACCGCCAGCATGAGTCGTCCACAAATTGTAATGCGCGAGCCTGGGATCTTGAGCCTGTCGCATCCCTTGCCCAGCAAGGCTGGTTCGCTGTGCAGACATTTACAAGCATGCAAACATGCACGTGTGCACATGTGGTGTGCGTGCGCGTGGGGACAGGGTACGCCAAGGCAGGGGTAGGGGAGGCCGAGGGGAAATCACAGCGAGACAGCAAGCACCGCTGCGCCGGCTCCCGGCCCCAGCGCTTGCGCGTACTTGCGCGCGCGTCCGCCGCCGCAAAGGCCCGATGCCGGATACAGGGCCCTCCAGCCTGCGCCAAGCATTCCATATGAAGTGTCACCAACGGCGCAGGTGCACCCACTGGGCACATGTGGCACATGTACACCCTTGTGGTGTGTGCACCGCCTTTCGGCCGGGCTGCAGGCCTCGAGGCAAGGTGCACGGGCATTGCCTCGTGCCTCCACCACTGCTGACATCAGGTCTCCGCCATGCGCTCCACGTAAGAATAGTAGCCCTGCACTCCCATCAGAATCTCTGCCGCCCGCCCGCTCAGCCAGCCCAGCAGCGGCACGCGGGCGGTGCCGTTTACCCAACGATCCAAAGCAACCTGCTCCCAGGGTAGGGCGGGAAGGGGGCAGGCGCAGTGAGCACAGCAGGCAAGGCAGGCAGCGGCGTATGGTGGGGAGGAGGCAAGGCGGGGCAGGTCCTGGCGAGGCGGGGACAGCAGCAGGCGCAGCAGGCAGCATGCCCATCTCGCTTGAGCGCACCAGGGGAGCTTGTCAAGAGAAGGAGAGACCGAGGCATGGGGAAGCAAGTAGTCAGCGCGGCACAGGGAGGTGAGCGCAGGTTGTGCCGCCCTCACACTACTAAACCTACCTGCCCAAACATGACCATGCTACAAGCCGTGCCAGCGTGTAACGCCCAAACAGGACCACGCTGCAAAATCGTACCTGCGTGTACCGCCCAAACAGCGGGTCCCGCAGCAGGTAGACCATCAGGCGCAGGCGGCGGGCTGACAGCTCACGCTCCTCCTCGGGCGCCCACCTGCACACACATGTGATTGCTCTGTATTGTAAATACGAAATACTTGGTTGGTTTTGATCCCAAAAAGCAAAGACAGGCAGTGGGGCAAAAGGGAGGCGACAGCTCATGCTCCCGCTTGGCTCGTTGCGCATGTGTGCGTTACATGGCACTGACTTACAGTGTTGCACCGAACAGTGGAAAGCGAGTTGCCAGCTCACATGCACAACACATGATGAGCTGCCACAAGAGCTGCCTGCAGGGCGTACAGCAGCAGCAGCAGCAGGCCGGGGCAGCAGGCCCCAGGGCAGCAGAACAGCGCACAAGGTACCCCCAGGCAGGCAGGCATGCAGGCAGGCAGAAGCAGCACACACCTGGTCTGCTGCAGGCAGCGCAGCAGCAGCAGGCTGGGCCCCAGGTTGGCCGGCTGGGCCGACCCAAACCAGCCGGAGCTCTGCAGGAGTGGCGGGGCGGGCAGTGAGGGGCAAAGAAGTCAGCAGTGGCGAGATGGGGCAGGGTTTCACAGAGGCAGGCGTAGCACAGGCAGGGTGGCAAGCATACCAGCACGACATGTCAAACAGTATAGCTACAAAGCAGCACAGGGGCAGAGCAAAGGTGAAGAGGGCCAGCGGTGCAGGCGGCAGCAGCAACGGCGGGGGTGCCGGCAAGCAGGTGTCACAGCATGCAGCATCACCAGCGGCAGCGGGCAGCGGCAGGCAGCAGCTGGCAGCGCAGCAGCGACGGGCCGCTCTAGGGCAGCGATGGAGGGCAGCAGGAAAGAAGGGTGCCTGTGCTTACCTGCGACACGCGCGCCCCGACAGCCCCCAGCTGCATGCTCAGGAGGTCAATTCCCAGGGACAGCAGCCAGGGCCGCCAGGAGGAGCGGCCATGCCTGCACACACACATACACACACGCACACACAGGGGGGGAGGGTGAACTGGCAGATTGCTCCGGTGGAAGTGGAGTGCTGGCGGGCAGCAGGGACAGCAGGCAGGGCCGCCAGACAGAGCATTCATGCCTGCAAGCAAACTCTCACACACCCACAGCAGCAGCAGCAGCAGCAGCGGCAGCTGTCAGGAGAAGTGCCTGAACACGGAGGCTGGAAGCAGCACTCGGCGGGGCCGCACATGCCCCAACCAGAACTCTCTCAGCCACGCGCCGCCTGACCGGCCAGGCCAGAGCTCCCGGGCACGCAAGCCCAGGCGGCACGCGCTCAGGACGGCAGGGATGGCGGCGGGTGCCGGCGGGCTAAGATGGCATGCACGGCGGGGCAGAGCCCGCAGCCCAAGAGAATGCAATGCACATGGTGCAGCGGAGTGCACGAGGGAGGCAACCCGGGGGGCTCACCGGCGCAGCGCCAGGACGTATGCTAGGGGCCGCAGGATGTGCAGGAGCTCTGCTGCAGTGACTAGGCGGTCAGAGAGCGCGGCATGGCGC
>JTEE01000004.1:29993-40013 GCA_002896455.3 Chlorella sp. ArM0029B
AACCACGTTACCTTGATAAATGTGTGCAAGCTTGCCTGTACATGATATTACGTGTGCAACAACATGGAGGCAGGGAATGTGTGTGCGGGGAACGTGAGTGTGACCAATACACACATGCTTTCAGGTGTGCAATAACATGTGCATAATGGACTCGAACTACTAGTGGACGCAGCCCACCCCTCCTCAAGGCCTGCCCTGCTGCGCCAAAGCACTGTTTCCCTTGCAGCGCTGTGCCAAGCGTCCGTGTTCCGTTTTGCACTGCTCCAATGAAGTGACCTTCTACGCTGGTCGGTTTGTGTGCAGCTTGATCTCAGCCACCACCCTTCTCAATCAACCAAAATGCAATCTCCATGCCTTTTTTGCCCGACACCGTCGAATGCTTCGTTGCAGCCTCTTTGCTGCCCTGTGCTGACCTCACTCTAGCCTGACTGCGGGTGACTAGTGTTCACTGAGACAGCATACACGTCAAGCACACCAGGAGCAGAGAGAGATGAGCGATGACTGATGGGTGCTGAGTGGTTTCTGGGGGTCGGCTTGAAGGTCACAAACCTTCGTAAGAACAAATGGATGTTGGCAACTTTGCACCAGCTGCAGCTAGCGCCACAGCGCTTACTGTGGCGAGTGTGAGGGCAGCAGCTGCGACAACAACTCGTGCACCTGTTGTGCGCAAAGATCCCCCGGCTGCTGCTCCCCGGCTTGCGACACCATCAGTGCCAGGAGCAGCTCTTGCTGCTGCGGTGGTGTCAGCGACTGCTCTTGCTGCTGCTCTTCATGCTGTTGCTGCTGCCCCTCCTGCTGTTGCTGCTGTTCCTCATGCTGCAGGAACACCGAGAGGTTCAAAGTGTGCGACGGGAGCGAGTGTGGCTGGTGCGGCTGCGGCAAATGCGACATCACTTGCTGCTGCTGAGACTGCTGCTGATGTGGCAGAAGTGTGTGCTGCTGCTGCTGTTGCTGCTGCGCGTGCTGCTGCCCCAGCCCCAGTCCCTGCTGCTGTGCCTGCTGCTGCTGCGCCTGCTGCTCCCCCTCCTGCTGCGCCTGCTGCGCCTGCTGCGCCTGCTGCTGCTGCTGCTGCTGCTGCTCCGGGGCTTGCATCATGTGCGGCAATGGCTGCACATGGTTTGGAGTGGGCATCACGTGATGCTGCTGCTGCTGCTCCNAATCAATCAATCAATCAATCAATCAATCAATCAATCAATCAATCAATCAATCAATCAATCAATCAATCAATCAATCAATCAATCAATCAATCAATTGATACCGCAGCACGCCCCCATCTCGCCTTTGCCCTACACATTCTGCCCTCTTCCACGGTCTCCCTGGCTTGCGGCCCATCCGGGGGCCAAAGATGGACCCGCAATGGCAGCACGCCTCGGTTACATTAGGGCAGGGCAAGTAGCAGGGAGGTTCAGCGCTTGCATTCCTACATGCCAATTCGTGGTGAAACAAACAACAAAATACGTACAATACTGCGGTGCGCTCTTAAATACAATTGGCACCTCTGGAAAGTCGCAGAAGGAACTGCATGCAAATGACACCTTGGGAGGCGATCACTTGGCACTGGTGGCAAAATAGAAGGAAATACAGCTGTGGCGTTATAGCATACAGTGCGATGAAATTCTACAAATACATTGGCACTAAAACTCTCGGTGCAAACCAGATTGTAACAGAAACGTTGAAGCAATACTGTTGCTACTGTGGGACATGTAGTCTCTGTCACATGTGCTACAGGCGAGGCGTGAAGCTGTGGCGGCTGCCGAAGCTGCATCTACGAGAGAGCTAAGCCCGCGGCTGGCGCTGCCACCCACTGCCACTGCATGCTGCTGCCGCTGAGCCTGCTGCGCTGACACTGCATGCTGCCGCAGCACCAGGCGAAGTCGGCGGCAAGCAAGGCAGGCCCATGGGGGCCGGGCACAGCCTGCACAGACCAAGGGATGCAAGGAAGGAGGACAGAGGAATGGTCGGGCCGGTGTGAGTGCGGGCGGCGTTTGCACCTGTGCTCGCAAAATTGCATGCGCTGTGATGTGCTGTGCTGCCAGCAGAGCCAGTTGGGTGCATAAGGCAGCCAGCCAACAGGCCCAACAAGCAAAAGCTCGCTCAACCTTAGCACCAAGCAGACGAGAGCAGCAGCGTGCATGACCCATGCATTCCTCGCACCTCTAGCCATGACACCTGCACCCATTCCGCTGGCGGTTCACCGCCTCAGCGCCATCAGCGCCGCCTCTGCAGCCGCACCCTGCTCTGCTGCCTGCTTGCGATGGACCTCCGCTGCTGCCTGCTGCCACTGGCCCTTCGCTGCTGCCTTCTTGCTGGGCCGAACGGCACTGTCTAGCTGCTGCTGCTGCTGCTTGGCATCGCGCTGCTTAAGTTGGGCTCCCTGCGCGTCGGCCCGCTGCTGGCCCCCCTCACCAGGCCCTGGGACCGCCTGCACTGCTGCCACACCTTGCTGCTCCTGCTGCTGCTGCTGCTGCACGTACTGCTGCTGCTGCAGGTGCTGCAGGTGCTGCGGGTGCTGCTGCTGTTGCTGCTGCTGCTGCTGCTGCAGGTGCTGCGGGTGCTGCTGCTGCTGCTGCTGCTGCTGCTGCTGCTGCTGCTGCCAGTGCTGGTGCACGTGATGCTGCTGCTGCTGCTGCTGCCAGTGCTGCTGCCAGTGCTGCTGCACGTGCTGCTGCTGCTGCTGCTGCAGGTGCTGCAGGTGTACAATCTGGCCTCGCAGCAGTGCTGCTTCCTGCGCCGCCACCTTCCGCACCCGTGCCGTTTCCTGCTCTGCCACCCGCCGCAGCTGCACAGCTGCGCCGCGTTCAGCCTGCGCAGCAAGCGCGTCCTGCTCTGCCCTCACGGCGGCGGCCACAGCCTTCTCTGCCGCCTCCTTCTTGCGCAGCGCCTCCGCGAGGTGATGCTGTAGCGTCTGCAAGTCCCCCCTGAGCTCCGCTGCCTGCTTCTCAGCCTTGGACAGCTGCTGCTGCAGCTGCTGCGCCTCTCGCTGCCGCTGCGCCTCCCGCTGCTGCTGATCCGCCGCCACGGCAGCCGCATGGGCAAGGCAGGACAGTGGCGGAACGAACGCTGCTGCAGCTGCTGCACCTCCCCCCTGTGCTTTGCACCTTGGGCCTCCATCTGCCGCTTGGCCGCCGCTTCTGATGCTGACTTGACATCTGACACCTGCTGCTGCTGCTGCTGCTGCAGGTGCTGCTGCTGCCAGTGTTTCTGCTGCTGCAGGTAGTGCTGCCGCTGCTCCTCAAGGGCGTCTGCATGGATGTCTGCTTGGGCCTCAGCTGCCAGCTTCGATTCCTGCAAGGCTGCAGCGCGGTCAGCTGCCACTTTTGACGCCTGGTCTGTTTCCCGCTTCAGCGCCCGCTGCATCGCAATGGCCTGCTGATACAGCTGGGTTTTCTTCTGCTGCACATTATCCTTGAGCTCTGCCACGCTCTCCTCCAGGCTGCTCACCCTGCGCAGGCAAAGCAGAGGGAAGCGGAAGGGGAAAGGGTTGCTGGTAGTTGTGATGTGGGAACAAGATACGAGCCGCATGGCGATGCAGCGCAGCTGGCAGTGGCTCACTCAAGAGCTGACCAGCAGCGCACCGCATGCCTGTGCCGCTTGAAGCAGACCATGCACCACAACAGCGACCGGAAGGTCACGGAAGGCACAGCACAGCCGGCCAACCAGCGTGGCTCCCAAGTGAAATGACCAGCAGCACCGCGCATGCCTGTACATGTGTGCAGCCAGCGCACCACAGCGGCGGCCAGCGAACCACGGCAGGCACAGCAGGCACAGCAGGCACAGCACCGCGGGAAGACCACAACTGGCAGGCTGCTTGCCACCCAGCTCATGCCCCCAGCTCACACCCAGGCCCTCCTCACAATACTGCCCCCGGTTGCCCCTCCTCACGTGTGGTTGTGGGCAGCTTCTGCTGTGCGCAGCTTCTCCACCAGCTTCGCCTCGACTGCCTGCAGCTGGGCGGCATGCTGCAGGGGGGGAGGACCAGGCGGGGAAGGAAGATGAGTCACCAGAGCGCTGCAGCCAGGGCGGGGGCTGTGTCGGCTCATAAAAAGCAGTTGCAGAAGCAGCGCCACCGTCCAGGCACATAGAGGCAGCCCCTGCCTGCCCGTCCCCATATCCCAAGGCCTTCACCAGAGGGCTGCAGCCGGGGGTCGCTACCATTTTTTTGAACCGAAACTTGCCAGCAGCGATGCCCCAGACATACACAGCAAGGCGTCACCCACCCACTCCCCGCCCACTTCCCAGAGCCGCCACCCGCCTCCTGCCTGCTGCCCCCTGGCCAATTTGTGCTGCACTGTCTTGTCAGCGGCTCAAGCCTCAGGGCACCGCCGTGGCCCAAACCCCTGCACAGCGGCCGCACCTGCTCGACCATGTCCTCCTTTGCCTGCTTCAGCTCCACGGCGTGGGAAGCAGCGGCTGCCTCCAGCGTAGCCGCTGCTGCCGCCTCAGCGCCCTCCTGTGCCTGCCGCAGCTCCAGGGCTTGGGCAGCAGCGGCTGCCTCCACTGCCTCAGCCACTGCCGCTGTCTGCGCAATTCGCTGCTGCTCCAGCTGCTGCCGCAGGCTGGCAGCCTCCCCCTTGGCTGCAGTCAGCTTGGCCCCTCTCTTGGCAGCGCTTCGCTTGGCAGAGCTGCAAAACTTCTTTGCCCGCTTATACTTGGCCTGCAGGCTGCTCAGGGCAGACTTGGCATCTGCTGCGTCCTGCTGCGCTGCTGCCGCCGCCCCCTCTGCCTGCTCTGCTCTCTGCAAGGCTGCTGCTGCCGCCGCCTCAGCCTGCTGCTGTGCCTGCTGGGCTGCTGCCGCCACCCCCTCTGCCAGCTCTGCTCTGTGCCGCGCTGCTGCCGCTGCCGCCTGTGCCTGTCCTTGTGCGTGCTGCGCTGCTGCCGTCGCCGCCTCAGCCTGGCCCTGTGCCTGCTGCGCTGCTGCCACCGCCTTCTCTGCCTGCTCTGCTCTGTGCTGGGATGCTGCTGCCGCCGCCTCATCCTGCATCTTTGCCTCCAGCAGGGCTGCGGCCTGGCTGCCTGCCTTGGCTGCAGCTGCCTCTGCCTCCTGCTGTGCCTGCTGTGCCTGCTGCAGCAGGGCTGCTTGCTGCCTCGTCTCCTGCTGTGCCTGCTGCAGCAGGGCTGCCTGCTGCTTCACGTCTTCCTCCAGCCGCTCAGCGTGCTGCTGGGCGCTGGCCAAAGCTGCCTCCCTCTCTGCCAGCACTACCGCCTGCCCCTCCATTGCCGTGTCCTTGGACTGAAGGCACGCGGGGGAGGCAGGCAGGGGCCAAGGGTGACATGCATTAGGTGGAAGCTGGGAAGGGCAGGGCCTTGCAGGGCGGTGGACGTTGCAATGCAGGTGCAACGTTGCAAGACATCTCCGGTGCCTAGTAGGCACACACACAAACAAACACACACACACACACGTGACAGGAAAGAGCAGGAGGCAGGAGCGTGCACGCAACCATGGCAGGGGGGAGGGCTGACGGGTGAGAGGGACTGCAGTGGGCGAGAGCTGCAAGGGAAGGGATTTGGGCAGGCAAAATTTGAAGGTGCAATTTGGGTGGACTGCAGCAACGGCGGAAGCAGGCAGGCCCTGCACGGGAGCCGAACAGAGCATGGCAGGAGCAACCCTCGTCCCGGCAGCTCCCGCCCAACCATCGCTGCTGCCACGCTGTGCTCACACACCAGCCCTTGCACTTTCTTCGGGGTATGGCTCGCCCGTCCACAGGCAGAGGTCAAGGCACAGACCCGGCAGGGGCTCAAGCATGCGTGGCAAGACACATCGCCCAGCCTGGGCAAAGCCATCTGCAACAGTACACCATATGCTGCATTACAAAACGCAGCAGACTGGCAACTTGTGGCTGGCCGGAGGCTGGCAATGCCCGCCACATGCTCTTGAGATTACGCCCGCAGGGGCAAGGGCTCAAGCATGCGTGACGAGCCACATCGCCCAGCCTGGGCAAAGCCTGGCGGCACCCCCATGCTCTCACCTGCACGGCCTGGGCCAGCTCCTCATTGCGCGCCTGGCCGCTCTCCAGCTTGTCCTGCGCCGTGGCATACTCATCCCGCAGCTTCTGGTTAGCTTCCCGCTGCTCCTTCAGCTCCTCATTGCGCGCCTGGGAGCTCTCCTGCTTGTCCTGAGCCGTAAGCAGGCTGGCTCTCAGGGCGTCCATCCTGGAATCCAGGGCGGACGAACACGAGGGGGGAGAGGCGGAGGGCGGTCAGCCAGAGGGGAGGCAGGGAGGATGGGAAGCGAGGGCTAGCGTACGAGATATCGGATGCAGGTGACAACACGCAATGAGGCGCGTCTGGCTGAGAGTGGCAGGCAGCACGCGCCCGTGAAGTGCCCTGCACGGCAGACAGACCACAGCAGGTAGATTGCACGCGAGCAACCCAGCAGGCAGACCACAGCAGGCAGACCACAGCAGGCAGACCACACGCGAGCAGCTCGGCAGGCAGACAGCAGCAAGCAGCCAAGCCTGTGCAGTCCAGCTGGCAGACCACAGCAGGCAGCCCAGCAGGCAAGCTGAGTGCCATCGTGCAAGCTATCCCCCTGCTCCCCTCACTCGTGCACGCTGGCGGCATTTTCATCCTGCAGTTTCTAGTTAGCTTCCTGCAGCTTCTGGTTAGCTTCCCCCTGCTCCTTCAGCTGTGCGGCGCAATGCAGAGGGAGGGCGGGAGCGGGGGCAGTGGGAGGCTGTGAAGAGGCTGCGGGAGGGTTGGGTGCAGTTTGGAGCCTGAAGATGTGGGAAGCTGCAGGAGAGCTGTTGGATGCAACCTGCTGCAAACAGATTTGGGCAGAGGTGGCCGGGGCAGCCCACGATCTCACCCATGCGTCGCCACCCCACCACACTCCACAGCCTCCCCTTGTGCCTTACCTAGCGCCCGCCTCAGCACCTCTTGCAATTTGCAGAACACACTTCCCTTTTCTATTGACCCCGGCACCTGGCCCACCTGAAAGCACACCTATACAACATCTTCTTCTGCGCATCCCTAAAGCCCGTCTTGGCAGCCTGCAAACCCGTGCAGCACCAACCCCACTGCCTGCCCACCCACCCAAGCACCCACCTGAGTGGCCAGAGCCTGCTCCCGCCCAGCGGCCACCACCAGATCCTCCGCCTGCTGACGCCCAGCGGCCGCCACCAGCTGCACCTGCTGTGCCTGCAGCGCATCCCGCTCAGTTGTTCGGACCTGCAGCTCCGCCCGCGCCCCCGCCAGCTGCTCCGCCTCCTCCGCCTGCTGCACCTGCTGTGCCTGCAGCGCGTCCCACTCAGCTGTCCGGACCTGCAGCGCCGCCCGCTCCTCCGCCAGCTGCTGCACCTGCTGCGCCTGCTGCACCTGCTGTGCCTGCAGCGCGTCCCGCTCAGCTGTCCGGACCTGCAGCGCCGCCCGCTCCTCCGCCAGCTGCTGCGCCTGCTGCGCCTGCTGCGCCTGCTGCGCCTGCTGTGTCTGCAGCGCTCCCCGCGCAGCAACCAGCTCAGCTTCAAGCTGCAGGAAGGCAGGGGTTAGAGCGAAGGTGATGTGAGTGAGGGCGGCAGGGCAGGGTCGAGTCGGGGCAGGGCTGCATCTTAGCTGTCACGGGGTCACAGCATGGACAGCACACACACCAGGCATAGCACACCACTGTGCAGCACAGCATGGACAGCGAGAGATCATCGCGCCCAGCACCTCCTCTACCATGCATCATGTGCACCAGCATTGCTGGGCAGCTGCTCTACCATGCATCATGTGCACCAGCATTGCTGGGCAGCTGCTCTACCATGCATCATGTGCACCAGCATTGCTGGGCAGCTGCTCTACCATGCACCATATGCATGTGATTGCTGGGCAGCCGCTTGCTGCAACGCGGACGTCACACACAGGGCCTAGATCACCGCTGCCCTGCCCACCCACCCAACTACACACACGTCCACGACCCACCTGTGCTGCCGCAGCCTCCTTCCCTTGCTGCGCCTGGTCCCGCTGCCGGTTCGCAATGTTGAGCTGCCTTGTAGCTTCCTTCGCCTCGGTGTTATTGAGCCGCGCCAGAGCCGCACTCCGCTCCCGCTCCCTCTTCTGTAGCATGCCCGACTCTGCCGCCTGGGCAGCCGTGCTTGCTGTCGCCCGGCGCTGCTCTTCCAGTTCCCTCTCCAATTCCCTGATCCTGACGGCTGCAATGCATCGCCCAGCCTCCACCTGGGCCTCAGCGGCCTCAGCGGGCGCACCGTGCGCCGCCTGTAGCCGCAAGATCTCGTGCTCTGCAGCCCTGCGCTTCCTCCTCTCCTCTGCCAGGCTGGCTCTCAACCCCTCGGGATCTTAGCGGCTCAGCTTGTGCCAGGACACCTGCCCTGGCTGCACCCCAGGCTGCTGCACAACGCCTTGTGCTGCTGCATGGCCAGTTGCTGGCCGTAGCGCCGCCCCCCGCCGAGCCCCGCCTCCCGAGTCTGCTGGTGCAGCGGGGTGGCAGCCTTGCGCGCGGGGATGCGGCTCCTCATCTCCCGGACGCGGCCGCTTGCGCGCTGGCACCTGCTGCCGGCTGCCAAGGTCTGTATGCCAGCGATGCTCCCCACATGGCGCCGCCCCAGGTGCCGCTCCTGCTGCTGCTGTGACGGGGGCTGTTGCAGCTGCTGCTGCTGCTGCTGGAGAAGGCTCCTGCGGGGGGGGGAGGCCGGGAACGGGGTGAGCCGGAGTGAGGTAAGGAGACGAGGCGGCAAAGATAACTGGGAGAGACGACCATCTGTGGGGAACCATGACAAGGCTGCGCTGTATGACTCACCGGCAACGAGCACTGCAAAAGTGCGTTCCGTAGCACTCCTGGAGCCGTTCCCGCCGCTGCCGCCGCTGCCACGGTGATGACTGCAGGCACGCCCGCCATGCCGGTCATCTCGCGCCCGCCCCCTGCAAACACTACTGACTGCAACGGGGACAGCAACAGGGAGCAAGGGCCGCTGCTGGAGTGTGAGTGATCACGATGTTGGGAATCGGGGCATGTAATCGGGGGCGCTTGCGTGTTGGGCGGGCATTAATCAAGCGTGTCCTTGTGTTGCACGCACCTGTGCACAGAGCCTGGCCTCGATTGTCATGAACTGCACGGTTTTGAAAGAGCTCCGGACGAGCAACCGAATTGGCGGAGGCCTCTGCGCTGCCTTCAGGAATGTGAGAGCTAAAGTATTGACACTTGTGGCACGCCGTCACAAGGAGTGCATTGGCGTGAAATGCGCAGCATGCATGCTGTTTGGGCACTGATGAAAGGAGCTCACAGCACTGAGTCGCAGATATGATGTGTCTTAAAGGGCGATGCTAGTGACAGCGCAGGGGGCGCAGCAGCAGATCGAGGCGCGGCTGAGCCTGGCAATGAGTGCACCTGCTGGGGGCGCCGTCACGGCGTGCAGTGAGCCAGCCTGGCTAAGCCTGGCGCTGCCACCCCGCAAATTGCAAGATGCGCCGCACTGCGTGTCGATGAGAAGGCAGCAGGTCTTCTGTAAGCCAACGACGCTTCGTTGTCATATGGCGTAGACGTATCAGAATGCGAATGCTGACATGAACTGCGCCGTGCTGCCGTACTGTGTGCGAGCTGCTGCGCAGGCGGCTGTTGGTTCCCTGCGCACCCATGCTAGCAGCGCTGCGCACCCGCCTGTATACGGTCCCCCAACCCACCTCCCCTTTCCGATCATCTATCCCGCCCCATTGACGCGCCTGCCACCATTTCGACTGGCCGCCGCCTGGCGCAGTGCAGGCCTGCCATGCCGGCGCCTGGCCCCACGTCACTCCCGCATGTCCCGCCTCTGCCGTCAAGCCCGCCCAACAGATTGAGCAGGCGGCAGCCACCGGAGCTGGCACCTCAGCAGGCAGTGCGGCTGGCCACTGCTGACGGCGCGCCCGTACAGCACGCCCTGCCTTGCGGCTGATGGAGCCATACGGCCTTCACACCACAAATCATGAGGAGGTACCTCCTTCAGCTGCGCGGCTGACCACTAGTAGTTCGAGTCAGGTTTACACATGTTTTGCTCCGCGCCAAATTCTTATGTACACATGTTAATTCACACACGTAAAACGTGTGGGAAT
>JTEE01000004.1:42398-57101 GCA_002896455.3 Chlorella sp. ArM0029B
TGCTGCTGCTGCTGCTCCGGGGCTTGCATCATGTGCGGCAATGGCTGCACATGGTTTGGAGTGGGCATCACGTGATGCTGCTGCTGCTGCTCCCTCCGAAGGCAATCCTGCAAAGTGACAGCCAGAGCCTCCGCCCGCTGGTTCGCTTGCTCATAACCTGCCTGCAGCTCCTGCAGCCTGCCATGGCCGCCAAAAGATTGCCAGAACCCAAGCGTCTGCTGCAGGCCGGCTGCCCGCTCCTCAGCCTGCTGCAGCTGCTGCCCCAGGCTGGCAGCCTGCCAGTTAGCATGCTGCAGCGCCTCCGCATGCGCCTGCTGCTGGTGCTGCAGCCCTGCAGCTGCCTCCTCCCGCTGCTGCTGCAGCGCCTTCACATGGGCCTGCTGCTGCTGCTGCAGCCCTGTGGCTGACTCGTCCTGCTGCTGCTGCAGCGCCTCCGCATGGGCCTGCTGCTGCTGCTGCAGCCCTGTGGCTGCCTCCTCCTGCTGCTGCTGGAGCGCCTTCACATGGGCCTGCTGGGCTGCTGCTGCCTCCTCCTGCTGCTGCTGCAGCTGGTCCCTCAAAGTATCATTCTGGCCAGCTAGTATTGCGGCCTGCTGTTCCGCCTCTTGCACAGCCGCCGCTGCCTCAGCCGCTGCGTCAGCCAACTCATCTGTCGCCTGCCTCCGTGCCTTGGCTGCCGCGTCACGCTCACTGCGCAGCTCCTGCCGCAGCCGTGCCACCTCTTGCTTGCAGCTTTGCTTCAACTCCTCTGCCTCCTGCTGGTTCTCAAAAGCAGCGCTGCTTGCTGCCTCTGCCTTTTCCTTGGCAGCAGCCGCCTTGGTCTTCTCCTTGTCAGCAGCTGCCCTTGCATCTTTGGCCCGCTGCTCCAGCTGGTCAACCTGCTGCTTGTGCCTCCTCCTCTCCTCCTCCTCCCGCCGCTTGGCAGCACCAGCCTCTGACGCTGCTCTCCTCCGCTCGTGGTCCAACTTCCGCTCCGCTGCCCGCAGCTCCACCTGCACGGCACTGAGCTGCGCTGCAGCCCTCCCCAGCTCAGCAGCCTGCTCTGCCAGCTCCTTTTCATTGCCCTGCAGGCACACAGGGAGGCAGGCAGAGGGCTTGGGATAGAGTTGAAGATCTGGTGTGGAACTGAAAGAGGACCTTAGAGGGCCTGCAGACGCTGAGGCTGCAAGCGGTGCCACAGGGCACCACGCTGTGCCGGGCAGTGTGCCCTGCTCCTCACTGATGTTGCCGAACGTTCAAGCAACTACCTGAAACACTCTGATACACTCACCCCCCACCCTGTCCCATGAGACCTTGCTGGCTCCCCCTGGACTTGAAATGTAATTGATTGATTGATTGAAACCCACCCACCCTGACCACGGCGCAACTCAACCTCCAGTCGAGGTGCGAACAACATGCCCGCGGCGACACCCTGGAAACAAACTTTTCCTCTTGAAAAGGAAAAGGCGCATGTAGACGCAGCACCGGTGCCAGTGGTACCAGTGCCCACCTGTGAGGCCACATCCTGCGCCTTGGCCGCTGCAGCCGCCGTCACCACCTCCGACTGCAGCTGCTCAGTTACGTGGTTCCGGAACTGCATGGCAGGCAAGGGTGCTGGAAGCGATGTCATGACAGAGCCTGACAGGAAGCAGGGGAAGAGCAGGGACAGAGCAGGGGCACTGGCAGAGCCTGACTGAAACGGCTTCTTCTGTCCACCAGAACTGCAGAGCGCAGGGACAGAGCAGGGGAAGAGCCTGACTGAAACGGCTTCTTCTGCCCACCGGACCTGCCGAGCGCAGCAACTCGCTGCCAGCGTGCGCCTTCAGGTGAGGTCCGGCCCTACCAGATATGCACCTGCCACCCCATGGCCACTCCATTCTTAAATTGGCCGCCACCTACCTCTGCTGCAGCATCCTCTGCACGCCGCTGTGCCTGCTGCGCCTCGTCACGGGCCTGCTTTGCCTCCGCCTGTCCCTCTTGGGCGGCGCTGACCTGCTGCTCTGCAGCTGCCCACTGCTTGCTGACACGCGCTAGCTCGGCGCCTGCTGCGTGCTGCTGCTGCTCTAGCTGCTGCCGCTGCTGCTCTAGCTGCTGCAGCAGCTTGCCTTCCCAGTCAAGCCACTGCTTCTCTGCCCGCACCGCCGCCTGCGCCTCAGATACCAGCTGCTGCTTCTCGTGCTGCAGTTGCTGGTTCTCCTGATCATATGCCGCCGCCTCTTCCTCTGCCGCCCGCCTTAGCAGCTGCTCTGCCTCAAGCTGCTGCACAGCATCCTCCCAGCCCGCCCCCGCCTCCTCAGCATTAGCCTCGCCCTCCTCCCGTGCCCTGGCCAGAGCCTGCTCCGCCGCCTGCTGCCCTGCCTGGCAGGCGGTGAGCTGGGCGCGTGTACGCTCCAAATCTGCAGCCGTGGCCTGCTGCTGCTGCTGCGCCTCGTCCCGAGCCTGCTCCGCCGCCTGCTGCCGTGCCTCTGCGGCACTGAGCTGGCCGCGAGTGCTTGCAAGCTCAGCAGCCTGCCCTGCCAGCTCAGCTTCCTTGCCCTGCACGCGCATTGGGAGGCAGGCACAGGGCGGGGAGGCTACAGAGTTGGCGTAGAAGGGCACCCCGCCTCACGGGGCAGGCAGAGGCGGAGGTTGGCGGGGCGGAATGTGCCACACAGCCGCACGCTGTGACGCAGCCATGTTGTCAATGCCGTCAAAACCAGGGAAAATCGGACACGGGGCTCCACTCAGCGCAGAACAAAATAGAGTGCGCAAAGCTTGCCAGCTATCCAAGGTACCTTGCCGCCGTCTCCCAGTCCAAACAAACTCTCGCCCTCTGCACTCACGGCGATGCCCCGGGACAGCTCCTCCTGTTTCGACTCGGCCTTGTTGAGCTGCTCCCGTGTCGTATCCAGCCTGGGCAGGCGCAGGTGGGAGCAAGAGAGACATGTGGGTGAGGATAGAGGTGGGAGTACACGGGAGAACCGGGCAGCGCTTGCCTGACCTGGCAGGCACAGCAGACGTGGCAGACCACAGCAGGCATGGCAGGCGACATCCTTGTTAGCATAGCAGCCCAGCAAGCGGGCTGCTATCCGCCCAGCCGCCTGTCAATATCCGCCCAGTCGCCAGCTGGCGGGAAAGCCAAGCCCCTCACTTGCGCAGGTTGGCGGCGTTGTCTGCGCCCAGCTTCTCAATGGCTGCCTGCAGCTTCACGCCAGCTTCCTGCTGCGCTTCGAGCTGTGCAACCTGCTCCTCCAACCGGGCGGTGCTCTGCATGGGAGGGAGGGGAGGCAGAGGCAGCCAAAGTGGGGCAATGTGAGGCAACGCCAGCGTAATGCAAGCGCCTGGCAGTCTGTTGTCCAAGCTCAAAAAAAGAGTAAAACAGAGCAGGGGCAGAGCCTAGCTGGCACATTCTAATGTGCAAATGGACCTGGCAGGCACAACAACACGCTGTCAATGTGTGCCCCGGTGGAAGAGGAACCCACCAGATAACCCCCATGCCACCCCCGGCCATTCTGCCCGACCTCAACCCACCTCTGCTGCTGCCTCCTCCGCATGCTGCTTTGCCTGTCGCGCTTCGTCCCCCGCTTGCTCCGCCGCCACCTGCCCCTCCCGGGCGGCGCTAACCTGCTGCTGCAACTCATCGCGAGCCTGCTGCTGCTGCTGCAGCTGTTGTCGCAGCCCCTGCACCTCCTCTTGCGCTGCCTTGGCCGCTGCAGCCAGGCTGGCCGTGTGCTGCTGCTGCTGCTGCTCCAGCTGCTGTCGCAGCCCCTGCACCTCCTCTTGCGCTGCCTTGGCCGCCGCAGCCTGACTGGCCGCATGCTGCTGCTGCTGCTGCCCCAGCTGCTGTTGCAGACCCTGCACCTCCTCTTGCGCTGCCTTGGCCGCTGCAGCCTGACTGGCCGTGTGCTGCTGCTGCTGCTGCTCCAGCTGCTGTCGCAGCTTGGTTGCCCGCTCCTGCACCTCGTGCTTTGCCTTCACAGCGCCAGCACACTCCGCGCTGGCAGCGGCTGCCGACTGCTCCGCTGCAGTGACGGCCGCCTGCGCATCCGCCTTTTGCTGAACTGCGCCATCACGCTCTCCACGAGCTGTTTGGACTCGCCACTGTAGCCGCCTCTTTGTGTCCCGAAGCCTTGCTACCTCCTCCTGCGCCTGCTGCAGCGCCTCGGCATCCAATGCTGCCTGCGCTGATGCTGCTGCCCCCGATGCCTGCTGTGCCTGCTCAGCCTCCTGGGCCTCTTGCAGAGCAACAGCCACAGCTGCCACCTGGGCGGTTGCAGCCGCCTCCGCCTGCTGCAGTGCCTCGCAGCGCTGGCGTTCAGTCTCAGCCGCCTCGGACGCTGCAGCAGCCCTGTGCCTCTCTTCCTCAAGCTGCTGTGCCTGCTGCGCTAGCTCGTCCTCCAGAGCAGCAACTTTGGCAGCAAATGCTGCTTTGTCAGCTGCGTGGGCTGCCTCCAGCCCGGCTACCCGCCCGTCGTGCTGCAGAGATGGGTGGATGGCGGGAGCAGGGCAGTGACGTGAGCAGGGCAAGACAGGGAAAGGCCATGGGGCTTCAGCACGGCATGCCAGGGTGATCAGCCGGCCAGTCAAGCCACTGCTCGCTGCCAGCGCGCACCACACAAACAGGGGCAGCTCAGCACGTCCCCAAGCAAACCCTCCCCCTCCCCCCCAGGGTGTTACCCACTTCTGCTGCGGCACTGACCTGCTGCTGCAACTCGTCGCGCTCCTGCTCTGCAGCTGCCCGCTGCTTGCTGGCACGTGCTAGCTCGGCGCCTGCTGCGTGCTGCTGCTGCTCTAGCTGCTGCCGCTGCTGCTCTAGCTGCCGCAGCAGCTTGCCTTCCCAGTCAAGCCACTGCTTCTCTGCCCGCACCGCCGCCTGCGCCTCAGATACCAGCTGCTGCTTCTCCCGCTGCAGTTGCTGGTTCTCCTGATCAGATGATGCCGTCCCCTGCTCTGCCGCCGGCCACAGCTGCTGCTCTGCCTCAAGCTGCTGCACAGCATCCTCCCAGCCTGCCCCCGCCTCCTCAGCATTAGCCTCGCCCTCCTCCCGTGCTGCCTGCACCACGTCCCGAGCCTGCTTTGCCGCCCGCTGCACTGTCTGCCTAGCTTCTGCTGCCGACACATCTGCTGCCGCCTTTTCTTGCACCGCTGTCGTGCGCGCGGTTCTGGCATCCTTCAGTCGCCCCCGCAGCGCTCCCGCTTCCTGCTGTGCTGCGCCCAGCGCTGCGGCTTGCTCGGCAGCGTGCAGCTTCCCTGCCTCTGCCTCGGCTGTGTCAGCTGCAGCAGCGGCTGCCAGTCGGACTTGCACCCGCAGCAGCTGCATCGCCACCCCCTGCACCCGTGAATGTGCTGCCTGTCGCTGCCTGCTGAGCCCACCCGCCTGCTGCCGTGCTTCATGCGCCTGCCGCCTGGCTGCTGCCACATCAGCCCTGGCTGCCGCATTCGCCAGCTCAGCGGCCTCCCGGCCCGATTTGGCTGCTTCAGCCGCCTCCTCCGCAGCTTGACGCCTGGTGAGGGTTGCGGCCGTGGCCTCCCTGGCTGCAGCTGCCGCCTGCCACGCAGTCATCTTCCCCTTCCTCTGCTCCTCAGAAAGCACGTTTAGCGCTTGCCTGAAGTCTGCTGCCACGCCTGCTGTTTCTACTAGCTGCTGCTGCTGCGGATGCTGCTGCTGCTGCTGCTGCTGCGCACCGTGTTCTGCCAACGCAGCCGCCCTCCGCTCTTGACTGGCTGGCTGGCCCCGCTGCCGCTCCTCTGGCTGCCCCTGCTGCCGTCGGGCCTCGTCGGGGGCTCCCTGCGCCTGCACCCGCTGCCTCTTCTGCAGCCGCTGCAGGTCCTCCAGGGGACGTTCCATCATGCTGCCATTGCCATCATGCAGCTGCTGCTTCTCCATGGCTGCTTGAGCAGACTCAGTGCGCTGCAAAGTGCATCAGCAAGCCAAGGAGAGCGTCGGGCATGTGCATCACAAGGCACATGGAAGCACCTGCACCCCAGCAGCCCCGCAGCCTGGCGCAAGCCTGGCCTGATTTCTTGCGTAAGGTGTGGGTGAAGAACTCTGCACCACAAAGGTCCTTCACCGGCATGAGCAGGGCACACGCGCCGTCCTGCTGGCACCAGGACCCACTGCCGCCACCGCCCCGCCGCCGCCCTCGCCCACTGCCGTCACCGCGCGGCGCCCGCAGTGCAGTGCAGTGTTTGCGAACAGCTATGCATGGGCGTGTTGAGGCTCTTTGGCTTGCTGCAGCAATTCTGGCCAAGTGGCGCATCGCCTCCCGCCAAACACTTCCCCCCAAGTCGCTCGCTGCCCACGGGCATCCGGCTTCATCAACTTATTGCCCTCGTGCCTGCCCACCTCGTGCGCAGTTCTCCAAGCTCCGGGCTGAACAGCGGCGCGAGTTTGTGAGCGCAACATCTGTGTGGCCAAGCATCATTTTGAATGCCCGAAACAGTCACGGGCCTGTGAATAAGGAATGCATGTCAATCGGCGAGATGCAAAGCATTGACTGCATCCTTTTGTTTTTCGGCGCGCGCGCGAGGGAAGGGGACCCCGCCGACTGATTGAGGTGGCTAATATCCGATTTGCAGCTTGCATTCTTTGTCTGGCTGGCCGTGCACCCGCCGAGCGTCAAGGAGCTTCTGCGGGCGGCAGAAGCGGCGGGTGCGGGGCCGGCGGCAGTCACGCAAGCGGACCGGCCCCAGCAACGCGCTGGTGCCGCACAAGAGCGTGCCGCATATGCTTTGGCAGGGCAATAGTGCCCCCGTGTGACAAACACAAACAAAAGAAAAACCAAACAAATGGTTGTCTCAATTACTGCGGCAGCGCCTGTGCATGGCACGACAACACACAGTGTCTCCCAGAAGCTGCCCCTGGCATCCATTTTGTTTGTGTTACTGCCAATATGCTGTTCTTGTGCAATGTAATTGAAAGTTTGATAATAATGCACGAAGCGGCTGTGAGACAGGCAGACATCCAGGGGGGGCGGATGGGCGAGGATGCATGCAGGGGCGGGGGTCGCAGTGGTGCTGGGCGCGTAATACTTGGCAGCGAAGTGAGGAAGATGGCAGCAATGGCGTTGGAAATGTGCCTTTTCTATTGCAAAGGGACTTGTGAGGGGCGTGAAATGGGCCCTTTGGGTGCCAGCGGTGCCAGAGGGGTCTGGGGTGCTGTAGGGGGCAGGAGGCCAAGTGCCAAGATAGGCTCCGGGAGGGCAGTCAGGCAGGAGATTGAAGGACGCGGGCAAGATGCAAGAATGAAAGGATGCAAGGGTACGGCCCCCAGCAGTGCATTAGCAGTGCAAGGTCAACAGGTGTGCATTCCAGCCACCTTGAAAGTGGGGTGCAGCGGGTCAGGAGCGGGCAGTAGGATGTGCTGAATGCAGCCGCCGCACACCCTGTGTGGCAGCTGGTGGGGCAGACACAGCTGCACATGCCATGCTGTGCATGCTGTGTGTGGCAGCTGTGTGGCAGCTAGCTGCTGGCAGCTCGAGTGAGGCTTGGCAGGGAGGCCGCAGGTGCTCACACGACACGCCTCACACCCCGCCCGCCACGATGGGCCACTCCAGCGCCCAGCGCATCCGGCTCTCCAGCTGGTGCCACGCGCCACGCGCAGCCACTACCAGCGCTGACTGGAACACCTGCTGCCGCCGCTCCTCTGGCAGCGTGTCCCAATCCAACGTGATGCGCTGCAGGCGGGTACAAAGAAGACAGGGGCACAATATCAGGGCGGCAGGTCGGGAGGCCCTTACAGGCCGGCTGGCATTGGCATCACTGGCAGAGGGGGGCGACAGGCTGACTGGAGGGACAGGGACGGCAATTGCAACTTGAGAAAGGGGCGTTAGAAAAGCAGCCTTGTGATAGGGGCATGCAGCTGGCCGGCATGCACGCACGCATCACCATCACGCACGCACGCCGGCATGCACAGGGCATGCAGCTGGCCGGCATTGGTGGTGCGCCAGGCTGCCAAATTCACCGTGCGCCAGCTGGCACACCAGTATCCCACCTGCAGCACGTCCCCGCCCAGGCGGCGGCCATCCATTCTCTTGGTGGAAAGCATGGTGAGCGGAGACAGCCGCAAGTCCAAGTCCAAGTCAGCGGCGCGTGCGAGCGTGGCGGGGTCGAAGCACAACCTGAATGCCTCCAACGCTGTGGCAACAATGCAGCTGTCGGGCCCAAGGGCCTCGCTAAGCGCTCGACTTGGGCCACAGCTGCGTCCGCCGCTGCCGCTGCCGTTGCCGTTGGCGCTTCCGACGCCATAGCCGCTGCCACAGGCACCGCTGTCAGAGGCAGTGCCACCATGCCCGTCGCTAACAGAGCCCACCGGGCCTGCAACAGTGCAGGCACGGCTGTCAGGAAGGTGGAGCCAAACCGCCATGTCACGCTCCACGCCCCCCCACTGGGGCTCCTTGGCCGCCTGAGCCTCGTCGAAAACAATTTCAAACACCTCCTTTTGGTGCATAAAGTTGTGCCAGTCGTCCAGCACTCCCTGCATGCCAGGAATGCCAGGGTGTCGGTGAGGAACCATCACCTTTGGAGCAGAGAGACAGAGGCAGCAAGTGGCAGGGGAGGGCATGAGCACAGCGCACAGCTGGTGTGGGGGTCGCCGCCTGTTGGCCCTTCACCGAATCACCCACACAGCAGCGCTGCAACAATCGACCCTCACCTCAAACTGGTCGCCAACACGCTCCGCAACCACCAGCCGCTGCAATGCGCACTGCATGCTCTTAGGGATGTCCGCATCTGCTGCTAGTATGGCTGCCACAGCCTGCTGCTCCCTGTATGCTAGGATGCGCGCTGCCTCCCGCTGCAATGGGTCGACCTCCTCTGGCGCAGGTCCCAACAGCTGTGCAGAAAGCACGCCACCTTGCTGGCCCAGCTTAGAGCCCCTCCCCCGGCTGCGGCTGCCGCTTGCTCCACTGCCAATGCCGCTTCCCCCGCTGCCGCCCCAATCGGTGACAGCGCGTGCACCCACCACTGACGCCGCGGCGGCCTGGGCAGATGTTGGCGCACGTGGCTGCTGCTGCTGCTGCTGCTGCTGCTGCTGCGGTTGTTGTTGCTGCTGTTGCTGCTGTTGCTGCTGTTGTTGGGGCTGCTGCCGCCCTGGCTGCTGCTCCCAATGCGGCGGCGGTGGCGGTGGCTGCTGTTGCTGCTGCCGCTCTGGCTGCCGCTGCTGCTGCTGCCGACACTCAGGCTGGCGCTGCTGCTGCTCCCGGCGGCCTGGCTGCTGCTGCTGCTGCTGTTGCTGCTCTTCCTGTTCAAAAGTCTGTCGTCGCTGCGCTGTGCCGGCGCCCTGCAGCTGATCCGGCGCTGCCCGCTTGCGCCCCCCCGTACCGTCGGGGCGGTGCTGGTCCCACACCGCTGCCAGCTGTCTGCTGTCAAGCAGCTTTTTCTGCGGCACCTTCTCTAGGCCTTTTCCCAGCGCCTCGCTCAGCCTGGCTGCTGGGTCGGCCCTGCTGCCCTCTGCATTTGCCTCCGCCACCTGCTCTGCTGTCAGTGGCACCTCCCAGAGGTCCGGGTGCACGCCCGCCCGATGCAACGCGCCCAGGTCCAGCAATGCGCCCCTGCCGCCGTCGTAGGGCAGCACCCACCCCTGTGTGTCGACCCCTTTTGGGCCGCCCCACTGCAGCACCTCTTGAATGCACTCGTATGCTCCTTGCCCTTCCATGGGCTCGGGAGCGTCGCCAAGCAGCTTGCGCAGCTTGGCATCCGCCCCTGCCTTGTGGCAATCGCCCAGCTCATCCCTGCAGGCAGATGCGCAATGGGACAGGCTGCAGATGGGTGGCTCCACGTTGGGGCAGCCTGGACACACCCGTTTGAATGCAGGCAAGCACTGCTGGGGCGGCTTAATGCATTGCGTCACGTAATGTCAGGAACTGCGGGGTTTGGAGGGCCTAGACCCACCTCAGGCTAGGTATTATGCGCTTGAGGCTATGGCCTACATCGCGCACCACCTCGGAATGGGTGTTGGAAGTGAAAGACTTCTTGTTGAGGGGCTTGAGCTGCAGTAGTCTTTCTGTTGGCAGCGGTGGCGCGGAGCGTGGCGGCGGGGGGCCGGCGGGCCGCCCGTCCCTCCCACCGTAGGCCGCGCTGCTGTAGGCGGCCCGGCCGCATCCCGATGGCGCGTGCGCCATGTCGCAGGCGCTCACAGCCCCAAACGGCGTGCGCTCACAAGAGCGTGGTGCTCACTGGTTCAAAGGTCACAGGAGCTTTAACACGGGGCGGCACGCTACCAGTCGCGATCAGTGAACGAAAGTTGCTTGCCTTCATGCCTGGGGTTCACTGCGGTGGTCCCACTGGGCCTGCAAATGACCACCAACTTGTTGTAATGGCGCACTTGGGGCGCATGCAACCGCCGCAATACGTTTGATTCACACAAAAAGGCACGAAGGCGATAGTGTGGACAAGGCAAGCACGGCAAGGGGGTCCGGAGCACTTTGCTTGAAGCTGCAGAGCGGTCGTGGCCCGCCGCCCCTCCGCCGCCCCCCAGTTGCCAATTGGGTGCACGTATAATGACTGCTAGGGCGGCACGGCCGTGGGCAGTGACTGTGACTCAAGTGTTTGCTGCCTCTGCTCCCATCGCTAGTGCAGGCTGGCATGTTGGCGAGGGTGGACGTTGATCGCCAGGCCTAGCTAGCTAGATATGGCCGGGCTGCCTGTCGTCGGCCCTGCCGCGGCGGCGGCGGCGGGAAACGGAGGTCCAGCCGCTGTAGCGCTGAAGGGCACGCGTTCATCCGGGCCAATGTCCCTGCCTGTGAGTGTGTACTCAGTCAAGATCCTGCTCCCAGCCGGCATGCCCGCACACCTCATGGTGGCTGTGTGCTGTCGGGCGCACATGAGCACCGGCTTGTCCACACCTTGTCTTACCTCCTTGCCTGCCGCGGCATGCCAGCCACCGCCTGCTTCCCCTGCCTGCAGCCGTCTGGGCCAGATGCATCAGCGGGAGGGCAGCAGACAGCACATGGCTGGAGCAGCAGGGGCACAGAAAAGGCGCCAGCGCCCCGGCCGGAGCTGGTGAGCGGGAAGAAGCGGGCGCGGCAGGCAGAAGGCCCGCCCTCCGAGCATGACCGGCAGCATGACCGGCAAAAGCAGCGGCAGCGCAGGGGCAACCGGGAGCATGCAAACCCGACAGCGGCATTGGCAAACGAGAGGCAGTTACAGCTCGCTCCCTCCCAGCGGCCCAGAGCAGCGCTGGCAGCAGCATCCGGCGCAGATTGGGGTCTGGAGTATGCGCTTTTGAGCCAGTTGCGTGCGAGCGAGCAGAGGGAGCGGGTGGCAGAGACGGAGCTCAGGGAGCGCATAGCTCAGCTAGAAGCTGCCCGGGCGGCTGATGCAACAGCGCTCGAGGCCGAGCGGGAGGAGCAGGGGCGCCAGCTGAGCGTGGAGCAGCGCAGGGCAGCAGAGGTGGGTGGCAGCCTTCATCTGCAGCAATCTGTTTGCGGGACTGCTATGTGCACGCAGCCTGGTGTCTCAAGCGTGTGCTTTTGGCCTTGCGACGTGCACCGCGACACCGTCGCAATCATACACTACATGCGCACTGCTGGCATGGGCAGCGTGCAGACGTAAGCTTTGCCCTCTTCCCTCTGCCCGCCCCCCGCCCTCCCTGCAGCTCCAAGAGCATGTGGCCGTGCAGGACACTGCCCTGGCTGCCCAGGCGGGCGACAATGAGGCGCTCGAGGCACGGATAGCTACGCAGGAGGTGCAGCTTAAGGAAGAGCAGCGGAAGTCAGCTCGGCAGGAGCAACAGCTGGCTGAGGTGCAGCGTCTGTCCACACAGGTGCGTGTGCGGGTGGTTGGGTGGGTGGCATGGGAGACGCTGGGCATTTGGGTGGCACCGCGGATGTGAGGTAAGCTCAGGGTTGTGGCAGTACATCCGCGGCCCACGAAGGGACCGACTGTGAAGCTTACTGTTGGGGGTGCAATGCGCAGGTTTCAGTTGTTTGGGCAGAGGTGGCTGGCTGGCTGGGCGAGGCAGGTGGTGGTGCACCGGAGCAGGGTTTTGGGGATGCAGGGGGCAGCCTCGCGGATGAGAGCACACCATTTGGGACGGGTGGGCTTGGGGGGGCAGTAGTGTGGCGATGTGCAGCACATCATGTGACACGCCATGGCGCTGCGCCTCGCCGGCTTCTGCCAATCACCTGCCTCCTGCCGCCCCTCCACAGCGTGCTGCACACGTGGAGGAGCTGAAAACGGGGCTCAAGGAGTGCGTGGAAGCTAGTGTGAAGCTGCAGGCCGCCAGCGAGAAGCTGCGCTCAGACCACGCGCAGGTGGAGGGTCAGAATGCTGCCAACCTGGGCCGGTGAGGGGGCGAGCAGCGGGGCCATGAGTGAGGCCAGCGCGGGATGCGAGGGCAGTTCGGGATGCGAGGGCGGGGAGCCCGCTGACCCAGCGGATGCTGCGGGCTTCGCTGCCAGCCGGCGACTGGGCGGATATTGACAGGCGGCTGGGCGGATAGCAGCCCGCTTGCTGGGCTGCTAACAAGGATGTCGCCTCCTATGCCTGCTGTGGTCTGCCACGCCTGCTGTGCCAGGTCAGGCAAGCGCTGCCCAGTTCTCCCGTGTACTCCCACCTCTATCTTCACCTACATTTCTCTCTTGCTCCCACCTGCGCCTGCCCAGGCTGGAAACGATACAGAAGCAGCTCAACAAGGCTGAGTCGAAAAACAAGGAGCTGTCCCGGCGCATTGCCGTGAGTGCAGAGGGCGAGAGTTTGCTGGGATTGGGAGACGGAGGCAAGGTACCTAGGATAGCTGGCAAGCTTGGCGCACTCTATTTTGCTCTGCGCTGAGTGGAGCCCCGTGTCCCTGCCTCCCTGGTGTCGCTGGCATTGACAACATGGCCATCTCAGCACCTGCTGCTGTGTGGCACATCCCGCCCCGCCAACCTCCGCCTCTGCCTGCCCCGTGAGGCGGGGTGCCCTTCTACGCCAACTCTGTAGCCTCCCCGCCGCGTGCCTGCCTCCCAATGCGCGTGCAGGGCAAGGAGGCTGAGCTGGCAGGGCAGGCTGCTGAGCTGGCGAGCACAGGGCAGCAACTCGCCGCATCCCAGGCGCAGCAGCAGGCGGCAGAGCAGGCTCGGGACGAGGCGCAGCAGCAGCAGCAGGCCACGGCTGCAGCGCTGGCGAGCACAGGGCAGCAGCTCGCCGCATCCCAGGCGCAGCAGCAGGCGGCAGAGCAGGCTGTGGCCACGGCACGGGAGGAGGGCGAAGCTAATGCTGAGGAGGCGGGGGCAGGCTGGGAGGACGCTCGGCAGCAGTTTGAAGGAGAGCAGCTGCTGCGGCACGCGGCAGAGCGGGAGGCGGCAGCACTTGAGCTGGGAAACCAGCAGCTGACGTCTGAGAACCAGCAGCTGCAGCAGCGATTGCAGCAGGCGGAGCATGGGGCAGAGAGGTTGGTAGCACTATGGCGGGAGAGGCTGGGGGCAGAGGCGGCAGCTGCTGATGGGGCAGAGCAGGGGCGGGGGCAGGGGCAGGGCAGCAGCCCTCAGCAACAGTGTGAGCAGCTCAAGGAGCAGTGCCGCTCCGCCAGTCAGAAGGCGGGGGCAGCCAAGGCGGAGGCAGCTGCAGCTGTCAAGGAAAGTGCAGGGCTGCGCCAGCAAAATGCTGAGCAGCAGCAGAAGCTGCAGCAGCAGCAGCAGCAGCAGCAGCAGCAGCAGCAGCTGCAAGCAGAAGCAGGGCAGCAGGCAGAGCTGGGAGTTGCAGCCCAATGGCAGGGGGGTGGAGCAGCCAGCTCGCATGCCGCTGCGGTGCAGCAGGCAAAGGCTGTGCAGGCAGAGCTAACAAGCCTGCACGCCGAGGCAGCGGCGTTCTGTCTCTCCGCCATTGCTCTAGTGCGATGCATGTGGGGCGTCAGCAATTGTGCGCTAGCAGGGGCGCAACAGCAGCAGCAGATGTGGCCATCGGAGGAGGAAGCAGCTTGGCTGTTGCGCTACCACCATCTGCGACGCATGCTGCAGCAGCAGGGGCAGCAGGCGCACCAGCTGCGACAGCAGCAGCAGCAGCAGGAGGCGCAGCAGCAGGGACAGGGGCAGGGGCAGCAGCAGGCGCAGCAGCAGCAGGCGCAGCAGCACGGGCAGCAGGCGCACCAGCAGCAGCAGCAGGGGCAGCAGCAGCAGGCGCACCAGCAGAAGCAGAAGCAGCAGCATGCGCAACAGCAGCAGCAGATGTGGTTATCGGAGGAGGACGCAGCTTGGCTGGTGCGCTACTACCATCTGCGACGCATACAGCAGCAGCAGGAGCAGCAGGAGGCGCACCATCAGGGACAGGGGCAGGGGCAGCAGCAGGCGCAGTCGCAGCAGGCGCAGCAGCAGGGGCAGCAGGCGCAACAGCAGCAGCAGCAGGGGCAGGCGCAGCAGCAGAAGCAGCAGCACCAGCAGCAGGCGCAGCAGCTACAGCAACAGCAGCACCAGCAGCAGCAGCAGCACCAGCAGCAGCAGCACGAGGCACAGCTGCAGGGACAGGGGGGGGGGCAGCAGCAGCCGCCGCCGCCGCCGCAGCAGCAGCAGACGCAACAGCAACAGCAACAGCGGGTGCAGCAGCAACAACAGGTGCAGCAGCAGGTGCAGCAGCAGCAGGCGCAGCAGGCGCAGCACGTGTCTCGACCAGACGAGGTGGCGGTCCAGCTGTTGCTCCAATTACAAGCGCAGCAGCAGCAGGTGTGGCCATCGGAGGGGGAAGCAGCTGAGCTGCTGCTCCTACACCATGTGCAACGCATGCACGACCAGCAGCAGCAGCAGCAGCAGCAGCAGCAGCACGCGCAGG
>JTEE01000004.1:79300-97139 GCA_002896455.3 Chlorella sp. ArM0029B
CACCTCCCCCTCGCCCGCCTCCCCCCATCGCCAACGCCGCAATCGTGGGGGACCCACACTTCCGGGGGTTCAACCATGTTCCGGGCCCTTGGAAGCTTTTCAAGGGCGTGCCAGGTGGCGTGTACGACCTGTACACGGACCGACAAAGCGTGAGGCTGTCGTCCACATTTGGGGCAGGCGGCACCAACGGCAAGTCCACCTTCATTCGGCAGATCAGCCTCACGAGGGGAGCAGGGGCGCAGCGCGTCACAGCGGGCGTGGCGCGTGTCGGCACAAACTGGATCCTCCAAAGTGAGTTTCTTCTTCTTCTTCTTCTTCTTTGTGAAGTGGGACGTGAGATGGCATGGGACAGGGGCGGGCGGGAGGTGCTGGTCTCGAGGGCGCGCTGGTTTGGCGCCAGTCGGGTGCTTGACAGCCCGCGGGGGACCTGGGAGATGGGGGGGCACTGGTCGACAGCCATGGGACGAGTGCAGGGGAGGCGAGCGGGCACAGTGGAAGGCGGGCTGCTGCAGCCAAGTGCTGGTTCACACATGAGCAGGGATGCATGGATCGTGCTATCATACCCAATCAATTAATCAATCAATCGATCAATCGCTCTTCAAGTGCTTTTCAAGTCTATGAGGGGCCAGCAATAGCCAGCAACTGTCCCATGGGCCCATGGGACAGGTGGGGGGCGAGTGTGTCAAGAGTGAAGTTTGCACATGGTTGATGCTGGCGCGGGCGCTGGCGATGCTGTGTGAAGCGCGGCGGCAACGAACACAGTACCACGCGTGTGGTTAACAGGAGCAAACGCAGACGCATCCTGCACCCCAGGACCCCTCCCCTGCTGTTGAAAATGCCCCTCAAGAGCCCCTCAAGAGCCAACGCAGACGCCTCCTGCACCCCAGGACCCCTCCCCTGCTGTTGCAAAGTGCCGCCCCTCACCGCGCCCCCTCCCGCCCCGCACCTCCACCCACACCAATCACCGTGCGCCCCTGTCTGCCGCAGTCACCGCCAACGGCCGGCGCTTGGGCGCACTTCAAAACATGAAGATTGGAGGCGACATCTCCGTGCAAGCATCGCCTGCCAAGGCTGGCCGCCCGACTGGCGTCATCATCACCCTCCCCTACCTGCGCATCCGCGTCGTGCAGCGCACGCCCTACAAGCCAGCCCACGTGAGCAGGCAGCTGACGGGCTCTGCCTTCCGGCGTGTCGTGTGACCAGTCCAGCTTCATTCTTGCACACCACGTGGTGCCCCCTGCAACCCTTTCGGGCCTTGTTCCGGGCGCCAGCTTCAAGCCCCACCTATTCAGCCTTTTGCCTCCCCTTCCCCCCCAACCACTCTCGCCCTCTCTGCCCTCCCGCCTTATCTTGTGCGCCTATCTCCCCGCCTCACTCCATGCTCTGCTTCTCGTCTGTGTTGTTGCAGGTGAGGCCCACAGAGTACGGCTCCTGGCTGGACGTGTACCTCACAATCCTGGGCCCGGCACCCACGCCCCTGGGCGGCCTGCTAGGTACGCTGCGCTGCACAGAGTGCCAGGGGTGCGGCCAGGTTGGCACGCTCTTGTCAGCCGCCTGCTGTGCCTGCTGTGCCTGTCGCCGGCCGTGGGGCATTGCTGCCTGCCGCTCACCGACCGTCTCTGCTCTGCCCCCGCCCAAATCACTATGTGGCAAATCACTATCTGCCACCGCCCAAATCACGATTTTAGACTCTCGAAGTCCCTCGCACGTCCCCTGCTGCCCGCCCTGCCACCCCCATTTCCGCCTGCAGGCCGCACCTACCGCCCCCCAAAAGTTGCTGCCCGGCCCGGCGGCGCCGCTGCAGCTGGCGGCGGCGTCCTGCCAATGGCGACCTTCGAGTTCTTGCCAACACCAGCGGCAGCCTCGGGATGATCTGGAGCCAGCACGTTGAAGCACGAGCAGGACAGAGCTAGTGGATAACTTGGAGGATGGATGGATTGGTGAATTGTAGGGAAGTGAGTGGGGGTCAAGGCTGTGCTTGCAAGGCCACCTCGGCAGGAAAACATCCAAACAACCACCAGTCGGTCGTGGCTTGAGCGGCTCTGCCCGTGCCACCAGTGCCGCGCCTTTTGTGCCCCCGAAATGAGACACGCCCCCCACCCCTCCCAACCCTTTCCGCTCGGTTGCCGTGCCCTACCCCCCGCCCTGTCTTCTTACTATCCCAGGGACAGGACCCCGCTTCCCTCCCATCCCTCCCTTTCCTCTCTTGCCGCCTCCCCAATCGCCTTCCCCCGGTTTCCAACGAAGGAATCCTGACACTTCAGCACTTATTCTTTACTTTTTGATGTTGCAATCATGAGTTGCACGTGTGTACCTGCGCACATGTCTCCTCCTCAGTTTCTCGACCCTCCCAACCGGCGCTTGCCACCCCGGCCCGCACCCACCAGTCACCCGTCACAACCCCTCCCTCACACACCTCCCCTCTCCCTCCTCGCTTCATTGATTCCTGCCCCCCGCTGAGTAGCCCCTGCTGCTACCCACACGGAAAGCAACGCACGAGTCACCCCACGCCGCCCCCCACGCCGCCCTTCCCCCTCCGCACAATCCGCAATTCTCGTCCGTGCGTGCAGCTGCAAAGCAGCCCGCTCTGGCCCCCAGCCCGCCTGCTGTGGTGCATTCTCTCACAGCTCACCAAACTGCACAACATCACGCCGCAACTCCACAGCATCGCCCTGTGCGTCCGCACCGCCAATTCACCACATAACTTGCGCCCCAGCCCGCCCTCTCACCAAATAGCTTGCGCCTCAGCTCCGCCCTCACAACGAATAACTTGCGCCCCAGCACCGCCTTCCCCCAGCAGTGACCTGAACTGCGCTTCCGCACCGCCCTCCTCCGGGGCAGGCCTGCCCCCTCCCTCATGCAGCACCTTTGGGGAGGGGAGGCAGGCCTGCCGCCCGTGCCCGTATCTCCTCTACTCCCAGCAATGCCAGCAACTCATCGCCCCCTGCACGCCCTTTATCGGGGCGCGTTACTTTCTACCACAGTACCCATCTGCACTCTTCAGCTGGCGGTTCACATCGCCAGTGCTCAGTGGGGCTTGGGCAGGGCGGCGCAGCGGTGTAACGACACTGGTGGAAGACCCCACCCACCCNCCCAGCCCCATCTGGTTTGCTCATCCCGCTGGTTTGCTACACCACATTTCGCATATGTTTTCAGCTCCCCTTGCGACCACACAAGTCCCGGCCCCGGCATGCGATGTGCATGGGACATTTTTTCCCTTTCCCACTTTTATATTTTTCACACTCGACTGCATCGTTGCAGAGCTCTCAGGGATGATGTGATGTACCGCTGTCTGAAACACACACACACATGTGTACACACACACACACACACACACACACACACAGATCGGAACTGCCAGACCCAATGACTCAGAGTTACAGAAGCACTGGTAGATGTGCACAGCCCAGTAATCGGCAGCACGACAGCGGCCCGGCTGGGTGTGAGGCTGGGGTGGCTGGCACAGGAGGCTGGCGGGGGGCGTGTGGGCGGCTAGTAGAGTGACGCGGCAGACCCGGTGGCAGTGGCGCCTGGCAGCGCCACGCCGCGCTCACTCCGCGCTCCGCCCAACTGCCAGCCCCCTGGCGCGTTGCGCCGCACAATGCGTCCAGTGCCCCCCCTTTGTTTACTGGTGTCACCGCAACATCTTCCAGGACGAATCTGCGCTCACTGGCAGTTTACCGTACAAGAGGCACACGGGGTTCCAGGAGCAGACACTGACTCATGGATTTCATGCAAGGCTGTTGGAGTTGAAGCAGATCCTCGTCAGATCACGAAGGGTTCTCGTCGAGCGGCGGGTAGTTCCGCCCCGAAAACCGGCACAGTCCACCTGCGAGTCCACCTGTACCGGAGCGCTCGCGGCAACAGGCAGCAGCTCGCGCCGCACACAACAGCATCCTTCTACCGTCCTGGGCCCTTGCAGCGGACCACCCGCAGCTTGGGGGAGGCCACCCCAATGTGGCAGCTGAATGCGCAGCCACCGCTGCGCTAGCGGGTCCTGGATGCTCGACAGAGCACTGCTCGCCATCTCGGCGGGGCTGGTGGTTGCCGCAATGCTGGGCGCAGCGGCGCCGGCGGCAGCCGCCGCCACCACCGCCGGCTTCCTCAACAGGGGCAAGTCGCTGCTAGCATCGTCCAGGCGGCAGTGTGAAACCATCCTAGAGCAGCACTCGACCGGCACTCCTGCAATGCGCGTGCACCACAGCATGCATGCACGCCCCCCTGCGCTCCCTGCCCGCTTTCCCCCTTCCTCAACCATCCCCGCCCCTCTGGCCCTCGCCTGCCCTTGCCTGCCCGCCCGCCCACCTGTCCGCCCTGCAGATGGTGAGGCGGGCGCCATGCAGCAGCTCCGCCAGGCACTGCTGGCCACCGGCAGCAGCACGGGGACGGCTGTGGGCCGCGGCTGGCGGCGGGGGGATGCGCTGCACCACTGCCAGTGGGAGGACGTGCGGTGCAGCGGCGACCTGCGCGTCGCCGGCATGTGAGTGGCAGTGGGCTGGTCAGCTGACGTGTTGAGGTACATCGGCTGTGTGCTAACCACTGTCGGCATCCTACGATGCGGTCTGTTGATCCCCAAACTAACTGTCCCTGTTTAGCCTTCCACGGCACGGCCATCCCGCCCCCCTGCAAATGCTCATCTTAGACGTCAGAAGAATGGGGGCTTTAGACGCAGAACCGCTGGCGCTGCCCGACCCGCACCTGCTTGCCCCAATCGCCCCAACAAACATCCTGTCGCGTGAGACTGTTCCTGGCTCCCCGTGGACCATACATGTCCTGTGGACTACAAATGTCCCCAACTCACCAACCCTTCTGCCCGGCCTTTCGCGTGCCTGCTGGGCGCGCCCCGCCTGCCTGCCTGCCTGCCCGCCCACCTGCCCGCCCACCTGCCCGCCTGACCTCGCCCCTGTGTCCCTCATCCTGCCCCCCACTGCCTTCTCGAAGCAAGCTAGAAGACGAGCAAAGGCTCGAACGCGAGCTGCTGAGGGGCGGCGCACACGTTCTGCGCCTCCCGCCCTCCCTGTCCCGCTTTGAATGGATGGACACAGTGGCAGTCAGCTTCAATCATGTGGTGTTGGCGGAGGCCCTGCCTCCCGAATGGTTTGGCGTGCCACGGGCCTTCCCTTGCCTGAAGTCGTGAGTTGGGAGGCGTGGTGGGGTGGACATAGGGGCTGGGGCAGTGCAGGCCGAGCTGCAAGAAGAGAGATGTCCCGCTGTGCTGCGCTGTGCTGTGCTGCGCTGTGCTGCGCTGTGCTGCGCTGCGCTGCGCTGCGCTGCGCTGCGCTGCGCTGCGCTGCGCTGCGCTGCGCTGCGCTGCGCTGTGCTGCGCTTGGATGTCCTGCGCCTCACCATCCTGTGCTGTGCCTCGTCCGCTGCTGACTGGCGCCTGCCGAAAACCCCAGACCCTACACCCGCCCGCTCGTCCGCCCGCCTGCCCTCGTCAGCATGACCACAGCATGCCCTCCTCCAACCCCAAACCCTAACCCTACGCCGCCTGTGCTGCAGGCTGACCATTTGGGTGCCTGGCGTAGAGGGAAACGCCACCCTGCCAGACGCCGCCCATGGCGCCCTTCCCTGCCTTGAAACCCTGTTCCTCCGCTTAGGCCACCCACCCGTGGCCGCCCCTGCCAGCTGGGGGGGCAGCCCAGGCGTGCTCCCAGCGCTGCAGACCCTGTCTCTGGGCCCACTGGTCGGCCCTCTTCCCGCCGCCTGGGCTGCCGGCTTCCCCCGCCTGCGCAGCTTGGAGCTCAGCGGCAGCGAGGCAGTCGGGCAGTGGGACGCCCCAGACTTGGCGCGGTTTACCGGGGGCACGTGCCGCGCCGTGGGGAGCGCCAGTGCTGCCAGCAAGGATGCCCGCACCGGCGGCGGCAGCGGCGGCGGCAGCGCTGGCAGCAGCAGCAAGGCGGCAGCAGCGGGAGCAGCGGTGGGCAGCCAGCCTCCGCAGCTGCCTGCCGATTGGGCAGCAAACCCCGCAGCCTTCCCGGCGCTGACTGATTTGAAGCTTGCCTGCCTGCCCCTGGCAGGCAGCCTGCCTCCGGAGTGGGCAGAAGGAGGCTTCCCTCGGCTCCTCAATTTGTAAGTGCTCTCTGACCCCTGCTGGATTAGGGTTTAGGGCGCGCTTTGGCCCCTGCTGGGTTTGGGTTTAGGGTGCGCTTTGACCCCTGCTGCATTGCAACCCAGGCTGCCCTGATCCCTTCCCCACGCGTCCCTACCCTGTGAGTCCGCTCCGCCTCCTGAGCCTGTACCTCTGATCCGATCTGATCAGATATGGTATGATCTCAACTCATCTCTTCTAATGGGCGTGTAAGGCCGGTACCCGTGCATGCCTGCCAACCGCGGACCGCCCGCCGGAGTGCTGCCCCCCGCTGCCCTCGCTGCACACCTGGCACCGCCTCACTGCCGGCCAAACCACTATGCCTGCTCTTCTCTCTGCACCGCCGGCTGCCCGCCCACATTTTTCACCTACCACGCGGCAGCCCCTGCCCTGCATCCTTCCCCGCCCCTGACACTGCCGCCACTTGCCACCCCTCCCCTGCCTCACAGGCACCTGAGCCTGCCTGGGCTCACGGGGACGCTGCCGCCCCAGCTGCTGCACGCCCACCCCCGCATGGAACGCCTCAGGGTGAGCGGGGCATGGCAGCCTGCTAGGCATTCGGTGCATCCTGATTTGATTATACACGCCTCACGTGGGCACGGCAAGGCTCCCGCTGGGCATGACAGCCTGCTGGGCAGGGGGAGCATGCAAACAGCCAGCCTTCCCCCTACTGCCCTTCCCCACGCCGCCACTACCCACGCTAAAGGTGGATGCCTGTCTGGCCCCTTGCACCTGCAGATAACCGACAGCCAGCTCCGGGGGACGCTGCCCGGCGAGTGGGCAAAGTCCACGGTGCGTGCGCCGCGCCTGCTGTGCCCCTGCTGAACTCTGCTTCATTCATTTGCATCCAGCTGAACCCTGCTTCGGGTTGGGCAAAGTCTACGGTGCACCTGCTGAGCCTGCTTTGGAGGCATCCTGCTGAGTCTGCTGAGCCTGCTTTGGGTGCTCCCTGCTGAGCCTGCTGAGCCTGCTTTGGGTGCTTCCTGCTGAGCCCGCTAAGCCTGCTTTCAAAGAAGTTCTTGGCATCCCGCTCAGCCTGCCGAGCTTGCTTCTAAGGATTCCTGCTGAGCCTGCTGAGCCTGCCCTGATTCCGGTTGGGCCGTGGGGGACGCCTGCGTAGATCCGTCGGCCTTCACATGCAGCATCGCATGTGTTAGTTTGCGTTGCAAGGAGTTGAGTTCTTCAACTGCCAACTCTCCGGCTCCAAGCGGCTTTGATGTGCGCTTGCACTGTTTGTATTTTATGTCGATGAGCATCAACCAGCTGTGCCGGAACCACATTCCCCGACTTTTAAACAGCCAACCCATTCTGCTGCCCCCGCTCTGCAGCTCGAGTCGCTGGAGCTCACCTTCAACGCCCTCACCGGCCCAGCCTTCCCGCCTGCCTGGCTTGCCCCGGACTCCTTCGTCCGCCTCACCGACCTCTCCCTGTCCAGCAACCCCGGCCTGGGAGGCACCCTCCCACCGACCCTCAGCTGGCCCTCTCTGACCTCACTGTAAGCACCTGCTTGCCCTCTCTCTCTGGCCATGGCCCTAACGATATCACGTCACGGCCATGGGCCCTACCTAGTGACAACACATCACACCTGGGCAGGGGTCTTTGGGTCAAGGGGAGTCACCCTGGGTGGTCTCTGGCCCAGCAACATGGCCGTCAAAGGCCTCCGAGCACCGATTGGCTGGCCCCAACTGGCGGAGGCCTCCCTGCCAGTCGCCCTGGCTGATCAAAAGCAGCGCTGTGGGGTGCTCAAGGGCATGCACAGACCTTGCTTGGCGCCTTTCAAAGGCGGCCGGCTAGCAGCCCTGTGCTGCCCGCGCTGCTTCATCCCAGCTTCATCCCAGCTGCTGCCCACGACTGCCGATAGTTATCCGGCCTGCCCGAACTCCTGGTCTCTCTGGTTGCAGGAAGGTGGACGGGACGGGGATGCAGGGCCGCATACCAGGCAGCTGGTGCAAGGGGCTGCTGGCACAGGGGTTGACGCACATGTAAGGCCCTCTCCTGACAACCCACCACCATGCCCCTTTAGCTTCTTCCTCTTCTATCGCGTGCTTCCGCTGAGAAGCTGCCATGCAAGTGGCAGGGCGCTGGTTGTGCAGAAGCTGGCAATTGGCTTGGAGCACAAGGGGGTCGTGCCACAGTGACTCTCCGTCTCCCCTCCCATGCCTCTCCGTCTCCCCTCTCCCGTGCTTGTGCTGAGCGGCTGGCATGCAACTGGGAGGACGATGCCAGCCCATGCAAAGCACGTGTGCATGTGTGTGCGCTTCCATACCCCTGCCTGGCCTGAGCTTCCACCCCCGCCTGCCCTCCCGCCCCTCCCTGCCTGCCCGCCCTGCCCGCCGGCCTGCAGGTCGGTGGCCGGAAGCGGAGTGGAGGCCGCCCTGCCCCCCTGTGCCCCGCAAGCCTTGAGGGAGCACGGCTTCTTTGTGAATCAGCAGCAGCCCCACAGCCGGTTGGACAGCCAGCCTGGCAGGCTTGGGCTAGCGGCCCCTGCTGCCCTGGCCACAGCGCTGCCTTTGGTGGCGCTGCTGTCCGCTTTCCTGGCGGCAGGGCGACTGCTGTGGCGACGCGGGGTGGGCGGGCAGGCACGCGAGCAGCCGGGCGGCACCAGCCTGCTTCAGCTGCCGCACTACAGGGACGCGAGTGATACAGAAGCCTCCTCGGAGGGCAGGTCGGGCGGCAGTTTGCCTGGCAGCAGCACGGAGCTGGCAGCGGGTCGGCCCTCCGCTGGCGCTGGCGCTAGTAGAAGCGTGGTGGGGCGCACACGTGGCGCCCGCCTGGCGGCCCTCATTCCAGCTGAGCTGGGAAACGGCACAGCGAACCGCAGCGTCCAGATGCTGCCGCTGAACGCGTTTCATAAGGGCCTGGCACACGAGCTGGGGTCTGAAGACGGCGGCGGTGCCGCTGCCGCCCAGGGCAGCGAGGGAGGGGGTGCTCCGGAGGAGGGCACGCCGCTTCTGCTGGCGGCCGGCAGCGTCGGCGCACCGCCAGGGACCACAGCATGCAAGTCACAGCATGCGTCTGGCAGGCTGTGGGGCCTTCCCACCGACTCGCTTCGAGTGCAGACAGAGGAGCTTGTGGTGGGTGGGGCGCTGGGCACACAAGGGCCAGGCTAGACTAGACACAACGGCTAGACTAGACTAGACACAACGGCAGGGATGGGCCTGGGTGTGTGTGGTGGTTCGCTGGGCATCTCGGTGCAGAGGCCCGGGCTTATACAGTGCAGTGGTGGGGCTGTGGGTGGGCTGGATGGGCTGGACATTTCTGGCCACCATTTTGACGCTGCAATCCAAAGCACACCCCACTCACACCTCCTCCCCCCGCCCCGCAGTTTTTGAGCGCCTCCCGTGACCTCCTCATCCTAGGGGAGGGGGGCCATGCGATTGTGATGCTGGCTCGGCTGCAGGACAAGGACAACGTGGCAGTGAAGGTGTGTCAAGATTCCAGGGTGGAGGGAGGGAGGGAACCGATCGGTCGTTCCTCGCGCTGCCGTGCAGGTGCCCGGGGGGAAGAAGGGCATCGCCGGCCCTGCGGGCAATCAGACATTCTGAAGGCCCTGTGCTCTGCTCATTCGGTCGGTGGTGCCAGCAATAACCTGACTCGCAGTGCAGCGGCTTTGAGACTAGGCGGCCTGGAGAGATTGTGGCGACTCTGTTTTCGGGACACTTGCCACGGGCACAGATGCCAACAACCCGTGTGTGGGCGTGGGCGCCTGCGTGTGTCCACGCCTGTGCTGTTGCATATGTGACCAGGCTAGTTGTAGTGTCTGCTGCCCGCCTGCCGTGGTCCTGCCACGTGGCCTGCGCAGCTGAGATCTGCATGCCGGGCCCACAGCTGTCCATACACAGCCACGGAGCTCCTGTGCCCACCCGCCCGCCCCCTTTGTCCTTCTACCCTTCCCAGCACGTGAACCTGTGCACTGCACACACACGTCCTCCCACTCCTGCGCTGTGCATGCTGCACACTCAACATTCATCTGCCTCGCCCCTCCCGCCCTCCCGCAGGTGTTTGAGGTGCCGGCGGGGGAGTCTCATGCGGTGTGGCAGGAGGTGGGGCTGCTGCTGCAGTGCACACACCCGCGCATCGTCCCGCTTCTGGGGGTGGCAATGAAGGTGGGTGGAGCACGCTGCCTGCTCGCCTGCTTGCCTGCCTCGTGTGCTAGCAAACTGCCTGCCTGCAACCTACTTGTGGTTGTCCCCTGATGTCGTGCTGCCGGGGAGGGCAGTGACAATTTATATGCAGACGGCCGCCTTTCCGTGTGATGCTGCCACCACGGCAAAGCTGGCCGTGCACTGACCCTGCCCGCTCGTCTCCCTCTCGTGCTTTCCCTGTTTTGAGACGCCAGTGCGGACCCCTAGCCCATGTGCCTTCCCCGCTGCTCCACCCGCCTTGTTTCGTCCTGGCCCACCTGCTCACCCCCACCGTGCTCCTCCCATCATATTCCCTCTCAACTGGCACCCCCCACTCCCTCCTGCCCGCCCGCCTGCAGGGCCCGCTGCTGATGGTGGTGATGGGCCTCATGGAGGGGGGAAGCCTCGGGGCGACGCTGAAGCACACGCAGCGGCGGCAGGGCCTGCGCTGGGCGGCAGGGTGCGTGGGTGGAAGGGCAGGGGCGGGGAGGAAGGCCCGCCTGCACAGTGTGTGTGACGTCTGCTTCTGTTGCTGTGCCTGCTGGGATGCTGCTGGGTTGGCATTCAGTCAGCCCGCAAACTTCGTGAGTCGCTGAGCCGCAGTACAGCTGTAAAAGTTCCGGTCCGCTTAACCTTAATATCTCTGGTGAGGCAGTTTGTCCACCTGCTGGGTGTGCCCTGCGCTGCTGTGCCTGCTGGGGCGCCAGGTGGCAGCGATCATTCGCACTTAGAAGGCTGTGTGCTGTGCCCGACGCGCATGTCGTGCCTGCTGCGCCATGCTGTGCCTGCAGTGGTCGCCAGGTGGCGCTGGACGTGGCTGAGGCGCTCGACTTTCTTCACCGACAGCTGGCAGTGTTGCATGGCGACTTGAAGCCCAGGTGCGGGAGGGCCACATCCCATGGTGCTCACGCTGCAGAGTGAGATGAGAGGCAGCGTGGGAACGAACACCTTCACCGCCGACTACCGCTGTCAATCAATCAATTACACTTCAAGTCCAGGGGGAGCCAGCAAAGGTCTCATGGGACAGCTGTGTGCTGCCCAGCTGCTGTGGACAGCTAGCTGCTGACGACTACATTCAACTCGCACACCTGGCAGCGTCAAACCAGCCTGGACCTGCCTTACCCTCTCCCTTTGCCATGCTGTAGCAACGTGATGCTTACGAGGGACATGCGTGCCTGCTTGGGCGACCTGGGCGTCGCAAAAGTGGTGGGCAGCTGCGCACGCAGCGTGGCAGGCTGCTCTTGGCGTTACGCTGCACCCGAGCAGCTGATGGGGCAGCGGTGCGGCCTGGCGGCAGACATGTACAGGTGGGTGACTGGTTGGGGGAAGGAGGGCTGGTCTCCATATGTACGTCCTGCCCTGAAAAGGTCCCTTTGTTGAAGCTCTTCCATGCACTGCTGTTCTGTTGCCCACACACAGCTCTCCTCCACCGCACACGCCCTCGTTGCCGCACCCCGAACGCTGTCTCGGTCAGTTGCATTTTCTCAAACTATGCCTTGAGCGGCATGCCCCTGTGCAGCTTTGGTGTGCTGCTGGTTGAGCTGACCACTCTGACGCTGGGTGAGAGCCGTGGGCAGTGGTGGCTGCCGCGGGCGCCCGAGGACTGCCCGGAAGCTGTGGTGCAGCTGATCCAGGAGTGCGTGCAGCTGGACCCGCTGGCACGCCCCACCGCCACTCAAGCCCTGCACCGCCTGCGTGCGGCGGGCTGACTTACTTGTTACCAGTGCTGGACAGCAACATCATTGGCGCGCCTGTTCTTGAGCCACAATGTATCAACATGACCTCACTCCCATCTCCTGACTGACTACATGTTGTTGCCTCAATCCTAGGTATTCTTTTGCATCACCCATCCTCTTCACTCCACTCCACTCCACTCCACTCCATGTGATTGAACATGCAAATCTTTCGGCTGCCAATGCACCCTATCCCCGCCCTGCCTCGAGCTTGTAGAGGTCATCCTGACTTGCCTGCTCCACCTCCGGGGCCTCAGCCGCCGCCTCAGCCGCTGCCGGCGGATCCATTGCTGCCACCCGCAGCTGCTGGCGTTGTTAGTTAGTTAGATACAGTCAATGTCCATATGGAGCCAGGAACGGTCTCACGAGACAGGATATTTGTTGGGGTTGTGCGCGGCGGGGAGCCCGCACCGCGCTGGTGAAAGCGGTGGGCACGGTCACGCAGGACGCGATGGCAGCCTGCATTGTTCCTGAGCCTTGGCCCTTGGCAGCACTGTCGAATGCCACCTCTACACCCCATCGGCCTCACTCCCTCTCTATTTCCTGGTAAATCCACGTCCCTACACCCCAATGGCTCCTCCCTCCATCCTTCCTGGCGGGGCTGTGAACTCCTGACTGCTGAGCGGGAAGGCGAGCAGGCACCCCCGTGTCATGAAGCGCTGCCCTTGGCGTGTACTGCACCACTCACGCGCTTGCCTTGTTACATTGCATCTTGAGGCTGACGCACTGAGGCAGTGTGTAATAGCTGTGGGTGCGGAGCATTGGTTTGTGTTGCAGCAAAGCCGCCCGCGCTGCGCGTGCTGGGGGGGCCGGAGGACAGCGCGGCTGCGGCGGGGCGGGCGGGACGGCGGAGCAAGGGTAGCATTGGGAAAGGGAACGGGAGAGCCCGGTGTGAAAACTGGTGAGAGGAAACAGGGGAGGTAGGGGCTTGCGCAAAACCAATTTGTGTGCAGAGCGACCCCAGGGACTAGAGGGTGCCTGTGGCGCCCCGCTAACGGGGCGGGAGGCGGCGGGCGCACCGTGGGCTGCAAGAGAAATGAAAGCTGCGTGCTGCTGAGGTGGTTCGGTTCGGGGCATTCTGACTGTCCGCTGCGGCGGCTGCACCCGCACCGTCGCGCACACGCACGCACGAGGGCGACGAACCCAGGCAAGTCGGGCCAGATACATCCGGCCCACGCCTCGCCCACACACCCATGTGCGCGCCAGTGCGCCGAGCTGCACGCACGCCTGCTGCTGCAGCTGCGCCGTGCTGGCGCCGCTGCTCAAAGCTGCTGCTGCTGCCTGCCTAGACGGTTGCCTCTGCTGTAGCAATGTCGCCCACGGGCGCAGAGTCGCCCTCGGCGCGTGCCGCCGCCTCTGCAGCAGCCACCCGCTGGCGGAACAGCGCCGCCATCTCCTCTGCCTTCTCATACACCAGGGCTGCAGCACGGGGCAGGGGGGGAGGAGGACAAGGGAGGAGGTGGAAGATGAGTGGTGTGGAAGGATGTGTTGTTATGTTTCGACCCAGGAGCAGCCCAGGATTTGAGGCAGGGGTGGTGAGAGCATCCCAGCTCCCGAATCACCTCGAGCCTCACGCGCCGCGCCAAACAACCTAGCCAAGCAGCTGGCTGAATGCAGTAGGTTGGCACCCCCTCTTTCCCTGCAAGCTGGCCAGGCTGCTGGTTGCACCGCCAGTCGGCACTGCACTCTCTTTTTCCCCGCAAGCTGGCCAACCCGCTCACCGGGGTCGCGCAGCATGTCACCGGGCGTTGGCTCCAGCTTCTTGGTGCACAGCGCCACACGTCCGCGCTCCCGGTCCTGGCTCAGCACCATGACCTGCAGTGATAATCATGAGTGTAATGAATGGAGCGAGTGCATGATTGAAATGCATGATTGAAACCACCTGTAGCGCAGCGCCAGCTGGGCGGTCTCAATGTGGTGCATGGGCACCGAGGACATGTGACCACAAACCACAACTGTATCAGACAACAAGTGGCACGCGTGTATTGCCTCCCATGTCGGGAAAACCTAGCAGGTGGCACGCATGCATGCATTGCCTCCCACGTACACCAAGCAAACCAAGCGGCACGCATGCATGCATTCACGCCTCACCTTGATGCGGTCTCCCTCCGACAGCACCTTCTCCACGTTGCTGATGCGGTCGTGCGAGATCTGGGAGATGTGGAGCAGGCCAGAGGCGCCGCCAATGTCCACAAACGCGCCATACGGCTTCACGCTCATCACCGTCCCCTCCACCACGTCGCCGACCTGAGGCGGCACGAGACAGAGCAGACAGGAGAGAGAACACAGGTGGGTGCGTGGTTGGGGGATGGAGGGGTGAAGGGTGGGCAGACAGCGCGGCAGGGGAAGGGACGAGCCGGCGCCAGGGCAGGGCAGGATTGCTGAAGATGCGCTGCTGGACCATCGTGTTGCGGCGCTCAAAGCATACCTTGCACCCGATCACGAACGGACTGTGATGCACAGATACCACGCCTCAGCCTGTGTGTCATCCGCTGGCCCCCACCACAGCACCCCCACCCGGCCCATCGTCCTGCGCCCCCCCGCCTGCCCACCTTGAAGCTGTTGACGCGTGCGTCGCCCGCCACGCGCTTGTTGGACAGCATCAGCCGCGCCTTCTCCTCGTCCACCTCGGTCACCTTGAACAGCATCTTCTTGTCAACCAGCTCCTCAAAGGTCGCCACGCGCTGCAGCACACACACACAGACACACAGTGGGTTTACAGGGTGGGTCTACAGAGTGGGTGCAAGGGTGTAGGGCGGGCGAACTGGGTGCAGGGCGGGCGCGTGAGGTGCAGGCGCGCTTCGTCAGCACAGGGCGGGCGCTGACATGGGCATGAGCAACACGCCGCATTGCAGGCGTGTCCACGCGGTCACGCTAGGGCACACGTGCGTCGTGCACGCTGCACACGCACCTGCTGCGCACACACCAGGGGATGTGCACATGCAACGCAACAGGTGCTTGTGCTTGCGACAGCATCGGAAGCCCCAAGCAGACAGGTAGCCTGCACCCGCCCCCACGGCGCCCCCCCCAGATGCAGCCTTGGCAAACACACACACGCGACACAAGAAGCAAGCAGCCCGCAGGGGGCGCACCTGGCCCAGCTGGGACCCGGGGCAGAAGCCGCGGATGCTTTCCACCTCCACAATGATGCCGCCGCGGTTGGTGCCCACCACCTGCCCCTCCACAGCCACGTCATCCTCGCAGAACTGGCGCAGCCGCTGCCAGGCAACCTGCACGGCGACAGGTGGCGACAGGCGGGCGGGAGGGTCGGCACGTCGGCAGGCATGTCGGCACGCCTGCGTCACGACAGCCGGCGCTGCTGAGGCTGGCCTGATCTGCTGCTGCCGGCCTGCTGCCGGCCTGCTGCCGGCCTGCTTGCGGGATACCCCCGCCGTCGCCCCGCACCCTGATGGCCCAGTGCGTTCGGAATGCTGCCCAGCACGGGTACTTGCCGCTGCCAGCACGGCACTGGTGTGCTGGTCACGCTGGCCAGTGATCCCATCTCACACCCCAGCTGCTCACGCTGTCCTGCCCCCGCCTCACCCCCCAGTGTTCCCATCTCACACCCCAGCTCCTTACGCGTCTGCCCCCCAGTGTTCCCATCTCGCACCCCATCTCACACCCCAGCAGCTCCTCACGCGTCCTTTGGCCCCCGCCCCCGCCTCACCCCCCAGTGTTCCAATCTCGTACCCCATCTCACACCCCAGCTCCTCACGCGTCCTTTTGCACCCTCAGTCAGTCCCTCCTCTCAAAACTGTTGCCTCACCCCGAGCTCCAGGCGCTTCAGTGACAGCTGCAGGTCGCCGTTGCGCTCCTCACGCACCACCATGAAGTCGCGCGTGGTGTGGGGGCCCACAACAGAGGTGCTCTGCAGTGCAAGCGGTGCAGGCGGGCGGGCGCAAGCGGGTGCTGGGTGGAGGTGGTCGTGGGCGTGCCGCCGGGCGGGAGCAGCATCAGAGGGGTGTGCCAGAGACATCCGTGAAGGACTGCGGGCTGGGGTGCGTGCTAGGGGGGAGAATGCATGTAGCAAGTGCGCCTCCACGCCTGCCATCCCAGCCTTGCGCGCAACCCCGCCTTCCGCTGCCGGGCCGCCTAGTCGCCCCCGCATGCGGGCAATGCCGGTTCTGCGGCTGCATGGGTTGTGCCAGCTGCACGGCTGCTGCCGGGGGAGCCACAAAATGGCTGCTCCAGCTGCCGCTGTCCGACTGCTTGGCTGACAGCGCTCTGCTGAATCACTATGTGTCGTGGGTTTGCACCGGCTGTTGAGAAGCCTGGTGCCAGCCAACCAGGCCCCACCAACCTTGGGGATGTTGGCAAGCGACATCTCAGCAGTGGGGCAGAAGGCGGTGGACTTGCCGCCAATGTCGACATAGGCGCCGCGCAGGTCGACGCGCACCACAGTGCCCTGAACCTGCAGGCGCCAGGCGGCACGGGGTGCCAAGGAAGCGTGAGCGCCAGCCGGCTACGCAGCACGCTGAGTGCAGCGGCAGCCAGAGTGCGCCTGCGCCCGATGCTGCTGTGCAGAAGGCATCCCCACACCTTGCTTGCTCCTCCCCTGCGGCTGGAACAAGGCAGCTGCGGAAGGTGCACAAACAATGGGCAGGCAGGAGGCTGGGCGGCGGCAGCGGCGGCGGTGCCCGCCAGCGCGGCGGCGAGACACCCTCCCAAACCGCCCACACATTGGCGCCCGCTCGCTCACCCTATCGCCCACGGAGTGCGCGAGGTCATGCTCAGCAATCATCTCCTCGAAGCGCTTGTAGAGGTCCTCCTGACTTGCCTCCTCCACCTCCGGGGCCTCAGCCGCCGCCTCAACCGCTGCCGGCGGGTCCACGGCCGCCACCCGCAGCTGCTGGCGTTGTGCGCGGCGGGGAGCCCGCACCGCGCTGGTGAAAGCGGTGGGCACGGTCACGCGAGACGCCATGGCAGCCTGCATTGCTCCTGAGCCCCTTGGCAGCACTGTCGAATGTCCAGAGAGGCGTTGCTGTGCAGGAAAACTGCACTTCACTTCTGGCCGAGCTGGCCGGTGGAAACCGGGATCAGGAGGCGGTGTGACCGAGGCGAGGTCCCCTGCCCCCGCTCGGAGTGCGCCAGGAGTGCGCACATTGGTGTTTGTGTGCCCACCAACGCCGAGAGATGAGGCGGAGAAGGCTGCTGGCTGCCGTGCTGCTCAACTCTTTCATTAGCCTCGGTGTGGCCGCTGCCGAGGTGAGGGCCCGCCAGCGGCGAGGGAGGCACCTGTGTGATCGGTATAAGTGCACGAGCACGGCCCCCGAAACCGTGCTGGCACCCGCCCTCCCGCCGCCGCTCCTGCCGCCACCGCCTTGCACCCGCCTCTGCCTCGAACGAGCCTCCCCCCACCAACCTCCCTGGGGTCCCATCCCGCAGACTCGCACCTACCACGGCCTCTGGGGCGGTCTGTTCAAGCAGCATCGCGCGGACAATGCCAGTGCGCAGGCCCCCACCGGGCTGCACGCAGCGCTGGCAGAGCTGCAGGGCCGGCTGCTGGGCCGCCTGACGGGCGGCGACGGCGGCACCAGCGGCGGCGGTGACGATGCCAGCCCTCCTGCCGGCGAAAGCAGCCTGGCGCACCTCTCAGCGCTGTTCAGTCTGGACACATACCTGGCAGAGAAGCTCAATGCCAGCCTGGCGCTGCTGAGCCCGGGCCCGGGCGACAGCGGCGGCAGCAGCGGCAGCGACGGCAGCACCCACACCACCGGCAACAGCCTGGCAAGCCACCTGCCCCACCTGCACTCCGCCTTCCTCCCCTCGGCCCCAAACGCCTCCTGGAGCACCGCCGATGTGCGGGAGCTGGCAGTGCAGGCCTGGGCGCTGGGCGCTCTGGCCGGCGGCAGCAGCGCAGCCGCCGGCGGGCTGGCGCTGCATGCGGCGGC
>JTEE01000004.1:106461-129211 GCA_002896455.3 Chlorella sp. ArM0029B
GAGGAGGTTGGGGGAAGGGGAAGGGGAGGGGGAGGTGGTGAGGCGCACACACGTAAAGAGCAAACGGCACGACACGAAGCATAAGGATTCCGCCCCAGGAGGGGTGGCATGCACGGCAAGCACCGGCATCCACACTGGTGAGGTGGCAGGGGAGCAGGCACAGCACGGCACAGCACTTTGCAGCGTGGCACTTCCTCCTGCCTGCTTTGCCTGCTGTGTGCCAGCCCTACGGCAGTCTCGCACCAGCCCTCCTGCTGCAGGTGTAAGGTTTTAGGGTTTTAGGGTTACTAACGCCAACCCTTAAACCCTACCTAAACCCGACCATCCACAACTCACAAGTGCATGCGAGGGAAGGACTGTGGCACGCCAAACCATTCCGTGGGCAGGGGGCCAGCCAGAGCCACATGGTTCAAACTGAAAATGACTGCATTCAACCACTCAAAGCGGGACAGGGAGGCCGGCAGGCGCAGAGGGTGTGCGCCGCCCCGTGTCGGCTCCCTCTCAAGCTGTTGTCCGTCGAAAATGTTACTGCGGGCAGACAAGGCGGGGCCGGCAGAGGAGGAGGGGCAAGAGGGTGGGGGTAATGCGGGCAAGCGGTGAGGCAGGCAGGCAGGCAGGCACGTGGGGCGTGGGGCGCACAGCGGGGGCGCTCCGGCAGGCAACTGTCCGGGCAGCAGCTCGGGCACCAAAAGGATTGGGCCTGTGTGCATTGCAACGATTCATCATTGGTAGAAGAAGCAGTCCGATCAATTGATTGACACAGACCCAGTGAAAAATCTCCCAATTCAGCAGAATCGTGCACAGAATAACAAGAGGACGTCAAAGAAGTTCAGCTGAGCTGCCCGGCTGAGAGCAGGGCTCTCACATGCCGGTAACACGCAGGTCGCCGCTGCACTGCACGTCCTCCCACTGGCAGTGTTGCAGCGCATCCCTCCGCCGCCAGCCGGGGCTCACAGCCGTCCCAGAGCTGCTGCCGGTGGCCAGCAGCGCCTGGCGGAGCTCCTGCATGGCGCCCGCCTCGCCCTCTGCAGGGCGGGCAGGCAGGCAGGCAGGCGGGCAGGCAAGGGCCAGAGGCGCGGGGGTGGTTGAGGAAGGGGTCAGGGAGAAGCGGGCAGGGAGCGCGGGGGGGCGTCCAAGCAATGCCTGTGTCTTGCTGTCGCACGCGCATTGCAGGTAGAGGACACAGGGGGGCCGACTGCGGGCTGCTTTGTGATGGTTGCACTGCATGCTTGACCCGATGCTTGCAGATGTAAAAGATGTAAAGCACTCAAAAGCAAAGCAAGCAAAGCAAGCAAAGCAGCGGCGCACCTCTGTCGAGGGCGAGGGTGGCGGCAGCCGCCGCCGCCGGTGCTACGGCCGCCACACAGCTCAACAGTGCGGCAGCCACCAGCCCCGCCCAGCATGTGACACATGCTCTGCTCGCCCAGGAGTTCCCTGGGCCTCCGGCACTGCAGGGGCTGCGCATTTAGCTGCACATGGAGAGGGTTCCCCCAAGTGCCCCAAGTGGTGCTACTGCGAGCAGGTGATCTTTGTCATAATACAGGGGCCGTTGAACATGTCCGGTGCGGCGGCAGCTGTGCCTGCGAGCGCACGATACTGGTGGAGTCGCCGCCCACCGCTTTGCTTCTGGCTGGTGCTTGGGCCCGCACTTGCCCACCGGCGAAGTGCCAACGGCAATCTGCTTGCAAGGCTGGCGGAGTCCAGCGCGTGCACCAGTGGTGGTGCGCAAGGCTCTTTCGTGAGCTACTCTCATGACCTTACTTGTGTACGGACTTCTTCTATGTTGTCTCCTGCCGATCCCCATGCGGCTGTGATGCAGGGAGGATTGCAGCACATGCCTTTGCAAGTGGGAGGAGGCGTGGTTCGAGGGACGGCCCATTCCACCCAGCAGCGGCGGCAGCGCTCCCGCTGGTGCCGCTCACTATTGCCGACTTGTGTGGCGGCACTCATACACCTACACACTGTCTGAACACTGGGTAGTAGCGCAGGCAACCCAGCCAGTGTGATGCTGGCACCACTTTGCTCAGGTAAGCTTCTACACCTCTGTTGCTTGCCATGTGCGATGCATCGGCACGCCCCCAGTCCCCGCATTCCAGCAGCCACACTGCCCTGCCCTCTGATCGAAATCAGGCTGGTCTGGCCTTACACATCAAGGTTCTGAGCAGCAGTCAGGGACAGCAGAGGGACAGGGTCAAGCAGGGAAGTGGCAAGCAGGGGCAGGCAGCAGGGAGCAAAGCACCAGGGACATGCAGTGAGTGAGGAGTGCTTGATGTGAGCGAACGACAACAGGGGCGGCAACGAGGAGGCTGGAGGCCGGGTGGTGGCAGGGGCACACGCATGCCACTGCTGGAACGAGGGAGCGCCGCCAATGCTAGCGAGACAATGCGCTGTGGACTTTGCAAGGCCATTGGTGTAGGCGGCGGGTCCGTCCCTCCCTCCCAGCAAGCTCTGGCTCAGCAAAACTTCCAGCGGTTGGCTGCACTCACAATCATCACAGGCAGGCAAGAGAAGGGGTGGCAGTCAGGGTCGTGTGCAGGCGGGCAGGCGAGATAGCGGTAGTGGCAGAGGCACGGCACCCAGGCGCGCCCCGCTGTGCCGCACCCCTGCGGCTGCTCTGCTGGCCGGGGCACAGCACAGCACAGCACAGCACAGCACAGCACAGCACGCTGCCGTTGCCCTGCTGTGATGCTGCCAGGGCTGGGGCACAGCCAGGGCTGGCTGGCAGGGCCCAGGCCAATCGAGCAGCAGTCAACACTCACTGCAGTTTAGGCAGGACACAAAGGTTGTCCTGCAGGGCGGGGAGACAAGTTGGAATACGGTACTTTACTGTACTTTACTTTACTGTACTTTACTTTACTTTACTTTACTTTACTTTACTTTACTTTACTTTACTTTACTTTACTGTACTGTACTTACCAAAGCACCATTCAGAAAGCAGCAAAGGGCAAGGGAGGCGGGGCAGTGCAGGGGGGCAGTGGCGAAGCCCGGGACAGAGGGCAGGCGGCCCTTCACAGCCGCGGCGGTGTAGGGACCAGCAAGAAGCCAGGCAGGCTGAGAGGCAGCGGGGCGGGGAGGCGGGGAGGAGGGGAGGCGAGCGGGCGGGCAGGAAGGCAGGCGGGCGGGCTGCTGCCTAACTTGTTGGTCGGCTCCGCCACACCCAGGACTTGTTAGAGCACACAACTGGAGCAGCTGGCATGCTCCCCACACCAAATGCAGTGAGCAACAGGTTGCATGCCCCACACGCAACAGGGGACGCTGGCATGCTCCCCATGCAGAGATGAGAGCGTGCATCACACCCCAGGTGCTCCCTGCAATGCATGCTGGGCACCCGACTGTGACCAGGCCCCACCCTCCCAACTCACATCGGCTCATCGGCGGAGCGGGTCTGTGGCGTGGCGCGGGTGGGTGGGTGTGGGGGAGGCAGGCAGGGCAGGCAGGGCAGGCAGGGGTTGGGGCGAGGAAAGATGCATGAGTGGGGTGGGGTATGGAATAAGCTCCCACCCGGACGTTGTGTTGGGGAAACGCACAATAGACAGCAGGGCTGCCCCTGCTACGGCCCAGCGACATTGGCCAACCCACTGTTCGCCCAAGGCACCCATACAATGCATAGCAATGCATAGCAATGCATAAGACAACCCACTGTTTGGCCAGGGCGCACCTGCATCTGGTAGTAGGTGGTCTTGCGCTGCCGGCACTTGCCGCACTGAAACTGGTCGGTGGTTGCCTGCGGGCGGCGAGGGATGGGCAGCAGGAATGAAAACCTCGTTCTGTTACCGATGTGCACCGCCCTGCGGTTGGTGCTCCGCTCACACCCCACCCCAAACATCCACACCACGCCCAGCCACAAAGCACCGCGGATGTGCTTGGCTGCCGGGGGCGCAGAATGTAGCAGCGTCCTCTAACAAAAGCGCTGCTTTCCCTGATTCTTGCCTTCTGCACCCAGGCCGCCCCGCAACCCGCCTCACACCACACCTGCTTGGCTGCTGACGGCGCAGATACAAACACCCTTCTTGTCTTGTCCCGCATGCTTCTCGCGCTCCTTGCTGCACCCAGCCCGCCCCTCGACCCCTCCCACCACACCACACCTGCTTGGCTGCCGAGGGTGCAGAGTCAAACACCCTTCTCGTCCCTGTTTTCCCTGCTTCTTCACATCTGCTGCTCCCGGCCCACCCCTCAACCCCTCCCACACCACACCTGCTTGGCTGCTGCGGGCGCAGAATGTAGCATCTTCCTCTCCCAAAAGCGCTGCTTTCCCTGCGGCTTCACATCTGCTGCACCCAGCCCACCTTCTCAACCCCTCCCACACCACACCTGCTTGGCTGCTGAGGGCGCAGAGTCAAACACATTTCTCGTCCCTGCTTTCCCTGCTTCTTGCCATCTGCTCCCAGCCCGCCACTCAACCCCTGCCACACCACACCTGCTTGGCTGCCAAGGGTGCAGATTCAGGCACCCTTCTCGTCCCTGCTGTCCCTGCTTCTTGCCATCTGCTCCCAGGTCGCCCCTCAACCCCTCCCTCCATACCACACCTGCTTGGCTGCGGAGGGTGCCGAGTCGAACAGCTTCTTGTCCCGAATGCGCTGGTTCTCCTCCTTCTTCACGTTGCTGGCCAGCTCCTCAGGAGACAGCACCACCAGCACATCCGGCGCAATGTCCCCGCACATCACCTGTATTGTGACAGAAGGTAGGGAAGCAGAGCACACCGAGTTGAATGCGGAAAGCGGGCAGCGCCGGCGGCACATCCGGCGCAATGTCCCCGCACATCACCTGTAAGGGAGCAGAAGGTGGGGAAGCAGAACACCGAGTTGAGAGTTTTGTTTTACATACATACGCTGGCGGCACATCGGGGGCCACATCCCCGCACGTCACCTGCAGAACACAGAAATGGATTGGCACAGTGGGCAGAGCCGCGTGCAAATTGGGCGCCACCAGGAAGCATGCAGAGCGTTGAGATAATCAGAAAAGCGGGCAGCAGCACTAGGACATCGGAGGCCACCTTTCCGCACATCACCTGAAGCACAGGCCTGAGAACAGAGCACAGGCTTGAGAGCAGAATGCAAATCGCAGAGCACGGAGCACAGCACAGCATGCCACGGCACAGCACAGCATGGCACAGCATGTGCTCACCTTGCGCCGCAGGTCTGGGTTGCCTGCGTCCTTTAGGTTGAAGTGCAGGTTGCGGAACTTGGCTTTGTAGGGCTGAGGCATACAAGGGACAGCAGCAGGAGGGTGGGAAGACGATGTGTTGGGGTGTTGCATTTGTTGATGGCAAGTGCAGGCCACACGAACTGCTGCGGCATTCAGATGCCACACACTGTAACACAGAGGTGCTGCAACCTGCCGCTGGCGAATACGCGCCGCACACTGCCCCTGACGCAGCGGTGCCGCAAGCTGGCGCTGCTGCGGCAACTGAGATAATATCACACAACAGACCACAAATGTTTGTAGTACTTGATGTGCATGATGTCGTAGCTTAAAGGGCATATGATTGTGTTATAGGCAGGTGCTGCAAGCTGCCCATGACGCACCTGCGACACCAGGCTGCCCGCCTGCTTGTAGATCTCGTTCTCCACTGCCACGCCGCACGTGATGGGGTCGCCTTCCACACCCTCCCACACCTGCAGGCACAAGGGCGGGCAGGGTGCAGGAAGCGTTAGGGTTTGGGGGTGCAAAGAAATGGAGGGAAACTACATTGTGGGGCTGCAGGACGTAGAGACTTAGAGAACAATTAAAGGGTGCTAACTCGTGGGTTCATTGTCACACCACACACGATGAGGCCAAACGATGGTGCCACACATAATGGGGCCATTGCCATACCACCTTCCACTCCTCAGGCGTGAGGGAGGGCAGGATGCAGGAGTATGAGCAAGGAATGCGAGGGTGCACACATGTGGGCAGCAGGAACGCAACTGCAGCAGAAGGAGCAGCAGCAGCATGAGCACACGCTACACGATGCTCAAGACATGCGTTGTGCCGCAGACATGGCAGCAAGTGCAGTTCTGCTGCCACCGTTGCCGCTGTTGCAACGGTGCCGCTGCATCCTGCATGGGCAAGTGCACTGTGCAGCTGCTGTGTACGCTTCGGGCAGCACCAGCGGGCCCCAACCTGCAATCTCATTTGACTGGATGCCCCTCAAACTCACTCACTGATCTGCAATCTCATTTGACTGGATGCCCCTCAAACTCACTCACTGATCTGCAATCTTGCTTCCTCTGCCGGTGTGTACCAACACCCTGCCACAGGCGTGGCCATCTACCTAATGCCAACCACAGCAAGGTTGAATGTCTCTGCCAGCTTTCTGCCCGCAAATTCGACCCAACAATGTGCAAACACACACACACCCCACAGTGGCCTCTACCCACCGCAATGTTGAAAGCCGCTGCCAGGTTCTGCCTGCACTTGTCCCGCAGCGTGTCTCCACATTTGGGCACATTGCCCAAGTCCAGAGGAGGGCCGCTGGCTGGCTGGCTGCCCGCCGCCCCCGCGTCTGTCGTTTGCTGGCTGCCTGGAACGTCGCCATCCGCCGTTGACTGGCTAGCTGCACGGGGAAGCCCCGCGGCTCCGCTGCCGCCCGCCTTGCCGCTGGTGGTGTTGCTGCCGCCACCGCCGCTGCCCGCCTCGATGCGTACCACTTCTTTCCAGCTGGTCACCACTGCTGCCGCCGCTGCCGCCACGTCAGCTTGTGGGTGCTTGGACAGCGCTTTGACCCGCTTGCCCGCCTGAGTCTCACTCAGCACCTTTGTGTTCACCCGCTGCTTCTTCAAGGCCTTCAGGCCATCCACCGCACGGCCCTGCAAGCACGCAAGTGGGTGCATGGTTGTGCACGAGCATCGGAGCCAGGCGAGGGGAGTGGTGAATATGAATGCTCACACGGCCGGGGTGCATCATACAGTGGCACGTGCCCGTCGTATGCGGCATGCTGGTGCATGACATGGAGATGTCCCGAGGCAGGGGGCCATGGCGTGTTTTTTTGGAAATCCAGGAAATCTGTTCTGAGTGCAGCTGATCAAGCACAGGCGGAGCGGAGAGCCGCTGCCGCCACCCGCCGCCGTCGCCGCCACTGCAGTTTGGGCCCTCTGCGCACCACCCGTCCGCCCAATTGGCGTGCATTTGGGCTCTGGCAGCCCACCTGCTCCGCTGTGTCGCCCGCCTCGGCCTTCTTGGCCGCAGCCAGCACAGTTTCCACTAGCTTCCCAAGCTCCGCTGCCGAGACCGCCATGGGAGTGTTGTGCAGTGCCCAGGGGCTGTTTAAATGTGCTGCTCAGCAAACAGGCGCAGCTGTTATGCACGATGGTGGGTTCAGCTACTCGAAAGGCCCAGTAAGCTTATATATAGTGATCAGATGGCGTGTACAGCTGCTCCACCGACTGCCCCACTTGTTCGGAGCAGTTTGCAGCAGTTTCTTTCTTCTCTTTGCCAGGTGGCGGTGACGTGGCGGGTTTCGCGTTTGCGGGCTCCAGCCCTCCGAGATCGTCTGACTACGACATTGGACTAGTGTCTGGAGGTTGATAGGGCGCATGATGTCTTGGTAGAGGGCGGAAACAGCAAGCGCGCGCCGAAGCGCGACTATGAACGAGACATGAGCGGCCCTATTCACGTGCTAAGCGCCCGGCTGCAGAGCGAGACGCCCGTGAGCAGCGTGGCGCTCGAGCCCTATGTGCTCTGCCGCCGTGCCGACGGCACCACCGTCTCCGCGGGTGAGCTCGGCATCGGGAGCCAACAGTGGTGCAAGTGGCGCCCTGAGAGCCTGCGATCGAGACGCCAGCCGACGCCACGGCCCGACCTTCTCCCCTCTTTGCCCCTCCCCCCTGCAGAGGAGGTGCCCGCTGAGGGGCACACCGACAGCCGGTTCAGCGTCAAGTGCCGGTGGTACCGGTCGGTGGTGACCAAGGGCGGGCAGGTGAGCCCCGCCGCGACGGGCGGAGCAGCACTTGTCGCCGCCGCTCCTGCTCCTGCTCCGCTCCAGACCTGCATGCCCTGTTGCTCATCCGGACCCTGCTGCTTGCTGCTGCAGTACTGCTGGGTGCATCCGGAGAAGGAGGCTGCCATCCAGTGCATCCTGTGCCTCCGTTGCAAGGTGCGCCACGGCAGCAGCTTCGGCGACAGCTGCACAACACATGAGCACAAGCGTTGCAGCGCATGCAGCGCATGCAGAGGCCTGTTGGTGCAGCACTGGTGGAAGCACGCAGGCCAGCGACAACCAACACAGGCCGGGCGCACTTGGTGCCGGCAGCCAGCACGCCGCCAGCTTGCCCGCCGCCGCCGCCGCCTGTCGCAGAAGCGCCAGCCCCTGCACTCCCCAAACGCACCCATGTCCGGCCGTCCTCCTGCTCCGCTGCAAGCACACACACGTTGCTACAGCCACGTCGGTGCACCTGCGGTCGTGCATCCACTGTTTCTAGCGCCCACAACGCCCACATGTGCTCATCATGGCAGGCGGACGTGAACAAGCTGCACCCGCATGTATTGCACATGTATTGCATGCACCCCCTTCCCACAGTGCATGTGCATCCCACCTGCACGCGTGTGTGCAGGCGCACATCCACAGAAGCTGCCTCAGCCTCACACAGAACAGCCATGCTGCGCGCCCGTGTGTTGCATGCTCCCTCACCCCAGCGTTTTGACGCCCTGCACGCCCCACGTTGCCATGCACCCGCCCATACTGTATCGCAGGTAGACATCAAGAAGAGCCAACACTGCCGTGCCCATGAATTGCATGCACCCACCCCCCCGCGTTTTGACTCCTCGCACGCCCCTCGTTGCCATGCACCCACCCACAGGTGGACATCAAGAAGAGCTACCACTGCTCTGCCGAGTGCCTGCGCGAGCACTGGGCCTTCCACCGAGACTTCCACCAGCAGTCGCGCGAGAACGGTGGGTGCTGCTGCTGCTGCTGCCGCTGCTGCTGCTGCTGCGCTGCTTGAGCCTCGGGCTGTTGCTGTTGCCATGCATCGAGGTGTGCAGGTGTGCAGAGGATCGTCACAATAGTGGGATGGTAGAGGGCTATGGATCTGCGAGCTAAGCAGAGGCGGGAGTGGCCCCCATGCTCTGGGGCCACCTGCTGTGCAGCGGGGGCGCCCAGCATGCCAGCAGCTTCTGGCAGCGCAACAGCTGTTGGGAGTGACGGTGTGCTGCGGCTTGCTGTGCACACGTGGCGGTCAGCTGGGCAGGCCGCTGGGGGGCTGCTGTGTCACAGCGGGTACGCACGTGAGGGCTTCAGCCTGGAGCGCAACACAGCGAGGCACGCTGCAGCGGCAGCATGTGCAAGCACGGCTGCAGCGGTAGTCTGCACTGGCAGTGCCGCGACTGCAGCTGCGGCCTCTGGTGCAGCAGTGGCGCGTGCGATGCAGCAGGGCATGCTGGGCAGCTCATGCGGCAGCTGCCTGTCAGCTACCTGTCAGCGTGGCTCAGCCTGGCTTCTGCAGAAATGCTGATGCGGCCGCTGCCCACTGGTGGGATGGCTGACGAGTGCTGACATTTGCATGGCGTCCTTTGCAGTCATACAGCCAGCCGGGACCTCTCATCAGACCCTCATACACCCTGCCATCCTGCCAGCCCAACGCTGTCGCTGCCAGCCGCCGAGCTGCAACACCAGTAGCAGGATGTGCTGCGCTGTCACGCTTTGCATGCCGCACTCTGCAGCTGACGCCGTTCCTGCCTCTGCTGCCCCTGCTGCCCCTGCCCCTGCTGCCGGTGGTGCAGGCGACAGCAGCTTCCCGCGGGTGGACAGCTTCAAAGGCAGCTACACCTACAGCAACAGCGGCGAGACATGGGTGGAGGTGTGCTACATCCCAAATTTCAACAATGTTTGGATAAAGATACAATCTTGAACTTCATATCCATCCCCCCGCCCCGCGTGGCGCTCGAACGTCACACGTTCCGGCCCAATGGCTTGTCCACCTGCAGCGCCGCCCGCCTGCGCCCGATTGCCACATGCTTGCCCCGCCCCTGTGCGTGCATGCCGGCCACCAGCTGCCTCACCCCCCTACCAAGCCCCGACTGCGCCTCACAACGCCCCCCTCCCGCCCTGCCCCTGACTGTCTGTCTCACTGTCCTCCCCGGCAGGTGGGGCGGGACCGCGTGTACACGCCGGCGCCCGACGACGTGGGGGCCATCCTGAAGTTTGAGTGCACGGCGTATGACGCGGGTGGGTGGTCAGGGCGGGGAGGGGGCCAGATGTGGTGGGTTGGGGTGTGGGGGCAGATGTGGTGGGGTGGTGGGGGCACCCTGCAGTTTTGAGTGCACCGTGCAGGATGCGGGTGGGTGCGCAGGGCGGGGACGGGGGCAGATGTGGTGATGTGGGGTGTACAGGTGTCAACACTGTTGGGGGCGGCACCAGGGCACATGTTGCTTCAGAAGCTTTGGCTAAGATCTTGTACTGGGATCCAAGCTGGAAAGCAAGCTGCAACCTTGCTTGCTTGCGAATGTCGAGCGTTGCATGCCTGACTGGCCCCGCACCCAAGCCTGCTAGCCTGCCAAGCTGCCTACCCCCTTGCCCACGCCTGCCCACCCTGACCTGCCCTGTTCTGCCCCGCAGCCTCCCCCTACCCGGAGGTGGGCAAGACGTTCTCCATCATCACCACACGGGCACGGCCAGGTAAGGCTAGGGCCCCGTCAAGCAAGCTGACTGGTGCCTTTGGCTTGGCTTGATTTATTGATTTATTGATTGATCTCCCGTCGGTTTCCTGAACCCCACGCGCTCAGGCTGCATTCATCTTTGATTCTTCTGATTCTTCAAGGGCCTTGGCGAGGGGATTCTTCAAGGGCCAGCGTTTGGGGGACCAGCGTTGACAGGGGGGCGTGCCAGTGCCGTGCTGCTGTGCCTGCTGTGCGCTGAATGAAGCGCAGCAGCCAGCGTGCCCAGAGTTGCGAGCGTTGGGAAAGCCCAGCAAACAGTGCATGTTCACGACTGTGGGGCAGGGTGGGCTGTCAGAGCCGCGCCCTGCCTGCCCTCGCCACCGCCCCACCGCCCCTCCACTTCTGCTGCCGCTGCTTCTTCGCCTGCAGCCCCCAACCCGCCACGCCGCGTGCTGGTGCCGCTGACCCCCGCCAAGCCCTCGGTGACCAAGGGCAGGTTCACGCTGCTCTCATACAACCTGCTGGCAGACCTGTACGCCACGGTGAGCGATGCCATCCAGGTGGCCTGAATTGCAACATCGGCAGCAAAGAGCAGCAACCTTTTTTGTTTTTGATTCGACGGTTGGCAACTTGGGTGCTGATTGTGTGCTTGTTCAATATCTACGACCTGCTGGCGGACCTGTGTGCCACGGTGAGCGCTTCCTGGCTTCGGTTCCTGGTTCTATCCCGGTTGCATCAATCATTCGGAGTCCATTCAGGTTGCAATTTGTATGCCATTGTGAGTGATCCTGGTCCCTGGATCCGGCGGCAATGCAACCTGCTTCCTGTTTTCCTGGTGCCTGGTTCCATCCCGGTTGCACTCTTACATTGGTTGCACAGAGCAGCAACCGTGCAAGTCGAATGTCGGTGACGTGTGTATGGGTGCTGACCTTGTATGGTAGGTGGGAGTTGAGTGGAGGGCGGCCAGAAAGTGGCCACACCATGCCCATGCTGCTGTTCACAATATGCTCGACCTGCCTGTGTGCGACAGCGAGTCTAAGCTTGCTTGTTGTCATCTCCGCTGGATCCTGCTTTCCAGTCGCACACGCACACACGTTCAGGCCTGCCCCTCCACACACGGAGCGGTGCCCTCTCTCACCGCTTGCGTTCCCCGCTCCTCGCCTGCGTGCCTGCCCTCTGCCCACATCACCCCCCCTCTCAGCACTTGTGTTCTCCTCCCCTCGCCTCCCCTCGTCTCCCCTGCAGGGCGACCAGTTTGGGTACTGCCCTCCCTGGGCGCTGGCCTGGCCCTACCGCAAGCTCAACCTGCTCAAGGAGCTGCTGGCGTATGATGCCGACATCATGTGCCTGCAGGAGGTGCAGTCCAACCACTTCCAGGTAAGGGGGGCGGGCGCCTTCAGAATGGTGGGCACCGCAAGAGCGTTTGCTGTGTGTTTTTGGCAAGGGAAGGGGCATGCAATACAAGGCATCACGGCATCATGTGCCTGCAGGAGGTGCAGTCAAACCACGTCCAGGTGTGGGGGCTTTAGGATAAGACGTGACATTTGTCTGTTTTGTTTTGAAAACAAACAAGTTGCTTTGGTTTGGGGAAGGGAAAGGGCGGGGGCGGCAGGGCCTGCCAAGCCATTGAAGATGTGCCTGGGTTTTCGGGGTAGGTTTGGGGTTTTTGGGTGTTTGGTTTGCCCTGAACTCTATAAGGGTAAACCCACGCCATCCACCGTGTGCCTATCCAGCGGCACCCCTCCTCGCTTCTCAGCCTCCTTCTATTTGCAGCCGGTATCCACCCCACGGCACCTTGCCGCCTGGCGTTGAAGCGCCCCTCTCCTCCCTCCCCGCCTCCTCCTTCTCCCCTGCTCTCTCCTCGCATACGACTTTTGGCGCCGCAGGCTGCAGAAGGGCGGGTACACGGCCACCTAGAGGCACACTTGCTGGCCTCTCCTCTCAGCCGGAATTGTTGTGAACCCGCTGTCTTGCGCTCCTTCCTCTCCTTCCCACCTCCTCTCCCTCCGTCTCCCTCCTCTCTCTATCTTTTTTGCGCAGGACTTTTTGGCGCCGGAGCTGCAGAAGGCGGGGTACACGGCGATTTACAAGAAGAAGACGACGGAGCTGTACACGCGCAACGCGTATGCCATCGACGGCTGCGCCACCTTCTTCAAGCGCGACCGCTTTGCGCTGGTCAAGAAATACGAGGTGAGCGGGCGCATCTGTCTGTGTGTGTGTGTGCTAGTGTGTGTGTGTGTGTGTGTGTGTGCACGCGAACTTGGGGGCTGTGGGAGGTGTCCGTGTGCGTGTTTGTGGTGTGAGGTGCGGCCCTTAAGCGCAACCGCTTTGCGCTGAAGTCAAGAAGTACGAGGTGAGAACGTGCGTGTGTGCACAGGAACGTGCGGGCTGTGGGAGGTGTGTGTGTCTTTGGCGGTGTGAGCCCGCCTGCTGTGCGCTGGTCAAGAAGTACGAGGTGAGCTGGCGCATCCGTGTTTGTGTTTGTGTGCGTGCTGTGGTGTGAGGTGCGTCCTTCAACAAGCGCAACCGATTTGCACTGGTCAAGAAGTACAAGGCGAGCGCGTGTGTCGGCACAGGAACGTTCTACAGAACGGCGCTGAGCCTGCTCCATCCTCCACTCACCTCCTACGCCCGCTGTGATGTGCTGTGCTGTGCTGTGCAGGTGGAGTTCAACAAGGCGGCGCTGAGCCTGGCAGACGCGTTCCCCGCCGACCAGAAGAAGGCGGCCCTCAACCGCCTCCTCAAGGTGGGGATGAGCCCCGGGATGAGCAGCTTGATCTTACCATGGTTGGGGTGAAGAAGAAAATGAGACGAGTGGGGTGAAGATGAGACAAGTGGCCTCACCCCTGGCGAGGGCGCTGCAGCTGCGCTTTTCCCTCACGCTTCCAAGCTACGACGCACACTTCTCCTAACAAAGTGTCTTCCTTCCCACTCCAAACGCCTTGCCATGTGCAGGACAATGTGGCCCTGATTGCGGTGCTGGAGGTCCCAATCTACCAAGTTTTACTAACAATGTGTCTTCCTTCCCACATCAAACGCCTTGCAGGACAATGTGGCCCTCATTGCGGTGCTGGAGGCCCTGGAGCCTCCCTTTGCCGACGGTGCCGCCACTGGCAGCAGCGCGGCGGGCGCCAGCGGCGGCACCTCGCGCCGCCAGCTGGTGTGCGTGGCCAACACACACATCCACTCCAACCCGGAGCTGAACGACGTCAAGCTGTGGCAGGTGGGGTGAGCGAGTGGCTGGCTGCTGTTTTGTGGGTGAAGATGTGCTGCTTGTGGCGCCACAAATGCATCCACTCAAACCCGCAGTTCAACGACGTCAAGCTGTGGCAGGTGGGGGCGAGGGAGTGGCAGGTCTCGCTGTTTTGTGGGGGAGGGTGTGCTGCTTGTGGCGCCACAAATGCATCCACTCCAACTCCGGAGCTCAACGACGTCAAGCTGTGGCAGGTGGGGTGGCGCCTTCCTCGCCATACCCACATCCATTCCAGCTGTCACCACCGGTGCACACACTGCCTGCAAAAGGTTGCCCCCTCTGCCACCGGTCGCCAGCTTCCCTCCTCTGGCTCTCTCCAGCACTTCTTATGCCGCCCTCGTTTGTTTCATCTTTGCTCGTCCCCCCTTTGTCACCATTCGCCAGCTTCCCTCCGCCAGCTCTCTCCAGCACCTCTGATGCCTCCCTCGTCTGTTCATCTCTCTTTCTTCCCCCCACCCTGCAGGTGCACACGCTGCTCAAGGGGCTGGAGAAGATTGCCGCATCCGCCGACATCCCAATGCTGGTGAGTGGCAGATGGCCGAATCTACTCCAGGCCAAGTCTTCTCCATAACCGCCGCCAGCCTAGTCATGTCCATACAGCAACCGCCGCTGCCGTGCCTTGCTGGCAGACACACCTGCGGCAAAGCTAGCGTGGTGCTCGCCCCTGGCTGGGGGTATTCAGAGTGCCGGCAGCACATGCCAGGCTGCTGGTGGGCCCCTCCTGCCTGCCCCTGCTGCCCCACATCTGCGGCACAGCAGCACACTGTTGGTCGTTCGAAGGTGGTGTCAGTGCTGGCCCCACACATCCAGGCTGGCAAGACAATGTTCAGCACCGATGTTCAGCACCACGGTGCCGTGCCCTGTACCTAATACAATTCATTCACCACGCTCGTGCAGGTGGCGGGGGACTTCAACACCACGCCCGGGTCGGCTGCACACTCCATGCTGGTCAAGGGGTCGGTGTCGCCCAGCAACCCGGTGAGGGTTTAGGGTTAGGGTTTAGGGTTTAGGGTGTCGGTGTCGCCCAACAACCCGGTGGGCCAATCCATAATAATCTCTTTTCTTATAATTTAACACCCTGGGTTTTGTTTTTTTTATAATGCTGGGATGACGCATCTGCGGCACACTTTTGTGTTGCTGCGGCGCTGTAAATGAATGAATGAATGAGCCAATCCATCAGTCGCAATGCCAACCTGTCACCCGAGCGATTGCGTGCTGGTGAGGGAACAGGGGGCGGGCCGGCGCGGGCAGGGCAGTGGAGGCGGCTGCAGGGCATGCTGCTCCCCGCGCCTTCCCCTTAAACACCACCCTCCTCCCCTGTGTCCCCCCGTTTGCTTGCTGCAGGAGCTGGCCAGCGACCCCTGGGCACCCTGCGCTCTCTCCCCCTTGCCGCCCTCTCAAACAAGTCCTCACTTGTACATCCCCCCTCCCTTTCTTTCCTCCCTTCCCCTGCTGCAGGAGCTGGCCAACGACCCCCTGGGCATCCTGCGCTCTCTCCCCCTGGCCAACCTCTCAAACAATTCCTCACTTCTACCTCCCCCCTCCCTTTCTCTCCTCCTTCCCCTGCTGCAGGAGCTGGCCAACGACCCCCTGGGCATCCTGCGCCCCGCCTCCAAGCTGCAGCACCAGCTGCCCCTGGCCTCCGCCTACGCCTCCGTGGCCGCAGCACCCGACAACGACCACGGCATGCAGCGCCAGAAGCGGCGGCTGGACGCGGTATCGGGGGAACCGCGGTGAGTAGCCGGGCGGCTGGGTGGGTGCAGGCACGCAGCTGGCTGGGTGGGTGGCTGGGCGGTTGCAGGCGAGCAGTTGGCTGGGTGGGCGGCTGGGTGGGTGCAGGCAAGCAGGTGGCTGGGTGGGTGCAGGCAAGCAAGCCAAGGAAGGGGGGCAGGGGTGGGGGCGAAAGGGAGCAGAACCGGCGGTTGGACGCAGTGTTAGGGGAGCCGCAGTGCATGCGCTGTGCTGTGCTGTGCTGTGCTGTGCTGTGCTGTGCTGTGTTGTTGTGTTGTGTGTCTGACATGTGCTGTGCAGGGCTGGGCTGGGCTGGGGTCTGGGGTCTGGGCGGGGCTGGCCGTTGTGTCCGGAGAGCCGCGGGCATGCTGTGCTTGCTGCGCTCCTGCCAACCTTGGACCTGCCCCCTTGCCCCCACGTTCCCCGCAGCTTCACCAACATCACCAAGGACTTCCGGGGCACCCTGGACTACATCCTGTACACCACAGACTCCCTGGTGCCCAACCTTGGACTTCCGCTAACCATGCCCTTGCCCCCACCTTCCCCGCAGCTTCACCAACATCACCAAGGACTTCCGGGGCACCCTGGACTACATCCTGTACACCACAGACTCCCTGGTGCCCTCCGCCACCCTGGAGCTGCCCGACGACAGCGAGTGCCGCAGCAAGAGCAACCAGGGTAGGCTGCACAGCAACAGCGGGCACTTGGAGGCATGGTGGGGCAGGGTTGAGTGCTCCTGCATCAAGGCCTCAAGGCTGCACACCATTGTAGGGGATGGGAGGGACGCAGCAGGAGCAACCAGGGTAGGCTGCATCCCACCATTGTAGGGGATACGAGTGCCGCAGCAAGAGCAACCAGGGTAGGCTGCACAGCAGCAGTGGGAGGGGGCAAGGGGGTAGGAGTGCGGCAGCAACAGCGAGTGCCGCAGCAAGAGCAACCAGGGTAGGCTGCACAGCAACAGGGGTCAGTAGGAGGCATGGGGGGGCGGGGTTGAGGGCTCCTGCATCGAGGGGCATCAAGGCTGCACACCAGTATAACAGTGAGAGGTGCGGTCAGGGAAGGGCAGGCACAGGCGCTGGATCCAGGGCGTCGAGCCAGAGCACATGTTGCGCGCTCCAAGGGATCGCCACACCATAACTGGGAGGTGGAGGAGGGCAGCGGCGAAGGCCCTGATGGCGGCTTTCACCTGCTGTGTGCTGTGGTGGTGCTGTGCTGGCATCCCGCACCCCCTGAATGCACCCTCCCGTGCCATAGCAGGCCCTGCCAATAAGAACAATCGTCTTCATGAAGACATCGTGTCACCCAACATGCCCCCCGCCCCTACTGCTCCTCTGCCCCTGCTTGCTCCCAACCCCTTCCTGCTCACCCTGCCGTGCCCCTGCTGCGCCCGCTGTGCCCGCTGCGCTGCGCTGCGCTGTGCAGGCCTGCCCAACGACAACTGGTCCTCAGACCACGTGGCCCTCATGGTGGAATTCAGCTACGCCTCGCCCGCAGCAGCAGCCAACGGCGCCGCCGCCTCCTGAGCAGCCGACAGCGACAGCAGCTGGCTGGGGCCGCCTCCTGTGCAGCTGCAGGCGCAGCCAACGGCGCCGCCGCCTCCTGAGCAGCGGATAGCGACAGCAGCTGGCTGGGCCCCCCTCGTGAGCAGCAACAGCCAGCTGGGGCCGCCTTTTAAGCAGCAGCTGCAGCAGCGCAAGCCAATGGCGCGGCAGACAGCTTCTTGAGCAGCAGCAGCAGCAGCAGCCGGGTCTGGCCGCTACCTCACGATCAGAACACTCTGCAGAGGCGCTATGGCCAATCCGCGCAGCGCTAGCACCAGCGACGCTGCCTACCAGGCGCCGGTGTCGCCATCTCCTGACCGCCGCCACGCCACACCGTGCAGGCAGCAGGCAGCAAGGCAGCAGCAGGCCGTGCTGCCTTTGTCCCCGCTTGGAGCCGTAGTTGACGGGTGGCAGAGCAACCTTTTGTGCGCCTGCATTGCTGCTTACTGGGCTACAGCCCCAACGTCAACAGCTGCGCTCCTGGGCATGCCTTGGTGCGTGCGGCGGCAGCCCTGCCTTTCAAACTCTCGAGGTTGGCGTTGACGCCGCACCTGCGCTTGCCTGGGCCACGCCCCTGTGCCTAGTCAGCAGATCAGATTGCAGTGCAGAGCACTACCTTCACCTAGTGCAGGCACGCTAGCGGGCGGCCTGCCGTGCATCCTCCCCCTTCCAACGTGTTTGCTGCTTCACGCGCCGCGCCGGGGAGGTTTGCGCCCTGCCTGCCCGCCTGGTTCTGCCCGCCTTCCCCTCTCTCTCTAGCGGCGGCCGTACGGCCGCCAGTCTCGTCCTCCCTCCCTCCTTTCTCAACCTCCTGAATCAACCGCAAACTGCTGCCCCCTCTGACGCCCCCCTCCACACACACATACACACACACACCACCTGCTCCTTCCTTGACCCTCCACTGCCTGCCCAGCTCTCACAGCTCTCTCTCTGCTGGCTCCCCTGAACAACCAACCAACCAACCTTGCCGCACCGCACCGGCACCGCACTGCACATCGTGTTGTTGTGTGTTTGTTTGACAAAGACACGCACGCGTCGGCAGCAGTTTCATTGGGAGGGTCTTTGCAGAAGGAATAATGAAGGCAAGAGTTGGGATGGGACGGGAGGCCCCCTGGCAAGGTGGGGAGGAGGGTGGAGTGAGCGGGGGGGCGGGGGTGTTGGGGCAGAGGAAAGACAAGGGGCATGCTGCGTGTGCTTGGTGTGGTTGGAGGGGTGGGTGTGCGCGTTGAGTGGAGCAAGGGGGGACAGGACAGCGGGCGGGGCATGCGGGTGAGCAGGTTGCGGGTGTGCAGACTTCATCGTCACTTCAGCAGTTCAGGAAAGGTGAGGTGCGGACGTATGCGTGGGCACATGTGTGTGTGTCTGTGTGTGAGGTGTGCATCAGAGCGGGCCGAGGGTCATGGCTCTGCTAGCGCACATGCATGCATGGAATGGGATTTGGGGAGAGGGAGATGTTGGGAGAGCGGGGCGGGGTGGGGTGAGGTTGCGCAGTCATGCATGTGTGGATGGGAGGGCGGGTTGCAGGGACATACAAAGGATGAGGTCATGAGAGGGGGGCGGTGGGGGCAGGCAGGGGCACCGGGCCAAGCCAGCGCAGAGGGATGCTAGTGAGGCTGGGGGCGTGGGGCGCGCCCTAGGGAAGAGCGAATACAGGTTTAGGGGAGGGGAGGCGGGAGGGCAACAGGTGTGGGCAAAAAGGGGGGCGTGAGAGGTGGCACAGCGGGTGGGTGGGGGACATGCGTGCTAGTATTGCTAGAGAGGGGGTTGGAGAGGGGAGGGAGCGGTGCGGTGCGGTAAGTGAGGAGGGAGAGGGGAGAGAGGCGGGGCTAGCCTGCGCACGCGCGTGGGGCGCACCCGAAACAAGAGAGAGTGCGTGTGCGTGCGTGCGTGTGTGTGTGTGTGTGCACGCCGGGGGAGCGCTCAAGTGCACGGGGACCTTGGGTGTGTGGGTGCACAAAAAACCGGTGCTTTCTTCGAAAGCGGCACCATAATAGAGCAGGAGGGCGCTAAGGAGGGCAGGGATCGGGCAGGGAGGAGAGAACCAGAAAAGGGTGGAGGCCACGACAGAGGTGGCATGCCGCCGCCGGCACGCGCGCCGCGCCCCGAGGGGCAGCAGGCTGGGGGGCAGACCGGGGGGGAGGGTGAGGGGCCCGCAGTTCGTGGCCGGCACAGGGGCCGAGGGCAGGAGAAAGGAATTGGGGCCGGCGGAAGCGCGTGCTTGGATGGGGCAGGTCGCTTGCTGGGGCGGGAACGAGGAACGAGGGGTCAAAGTGCCAGGCACTGGCGCAGCTGTCAGAGCCCCCCGCTGTCAGCGGCGATAGGGGAGCAGACAGGCGGCTTGTGCAGAGTTGGGCCGGCAAGGCGGGAAGAAGGATGGGGTAGGGGGGATGGCGGGTGCGATGCGGGGCGGGCAAATATACACACCAGGGTACCAGGCTTCTGGGCTAGTAAACAGAAGAGGGACGGACGGAAGTTTGTTTGGAACGTATGTGCGTGGCTTGGCAGGCAACATGCTGCTGGCCTGCACGGCTCAAACGCACAGAAGAGAGGCAGCCGTTTGATTGCTGGTCTCACGTGGCGACAGCTGAGCCCCGCGTCGCCGGGTCGGCGCGCGCTGCGCCTGCTGCGCCTGCTGAGCCCATGCAGTGCCTGCGCGCGCCTGCCTGCCTGCCAGCCTGCCTCAGTAGGTTGGCTGGAAGGTGCGGGTTTGCACGCTGTCTGCAAAGACCACGTGGGGTGGGCTCATGGCGCCCAGGCCACCGGGGCCACCGGGGCCACCCCGCGTCAGGGGCACTTGCATGTTGCCAGAGCGAGCCGAGGCAAAAGCGCTAGGCGGCATGCCGCCCTCTGCTGCCGCCTGCTGCGCCTGCTGCACCTGCTGTGCGACATGCTGCGCCACCTGCTGCGCCTGCTGCGCCGACAGCGACTCGGCAAGGCGGAGCGAGTTGAAGAGCGAGGGGAGGTGCGGGTGCTCGCTGCCGTCGCCTGCAGGGGGGCGGGCGGGCGGCAACAAGCGGCAAGTGAGCAGGAGACGTTGGAAGGGCGCTCAGCTCTGGCCAATGGGGCCACGTCCCTTTGTGGCCTTGCGGTGCAAGGAAAGCAGCACAGCAGGGCAGGGCAGACTGCCAGGCTGGGCCCGCACCAAAGAGCGAGGCGACATGGCATGCGTGCGCAACAAGTGGCCCGCCCACGCAGCGGCAACACCCAAAGGTGCGGTGCACAGCACGCCTTGCCCGCCTCCCTGACCTCTGCCAGCACAACCCCACCCACCCACCCCTCTAACCCGAGCCAGACTCACTCATCCCACTACAAGTACCAGTGTGGGCCAGCGATGCCCAGCGGTACATCCCTGGTACTGCCCGTCCTACACAGTGCCCCCTGCACTCCCCCCGTCACCCCACCGTAGTACCACCTCACCGCACCGTGCAAACGTGACCCCACCACCGGACCCACCTAGGTACTGATTGAGCGAGGCGGATCAGTCTTGAGTAGAGCCGTCCTGCGAGTGCCTCCCAAACTTCCTTCCCCCATTACCACCCCACCCCACCGCTTGCCCACCCACCTAGGTACTGGTTGAGCGAGGCGGACCGGTCCTGGCACAGCCCGTCCGACAGGTGCCTCCCGAACTTCCTCCCCCCATTACCACCCCACCCCACCGCTTGCCCACCCACCAAGGTACTGGTTGAGCGAGGCAGACCGGTCCGGGTAGAGCCCGTCCTGCGGGTGCGGCAGGCTGCGGCTGCGGCTGAACGAAGTGCCGCCACTGCCGCCGCCATTGCCGCCGGGGGCACCCGACCCCATGGGGGCCAGAGAGCGCCGGTCCGACCAGTTTATGCCGTTGACCAGCGCAGAGCCCTGCCGGCTGGGCGGGCCCTGGCGCTCGGGGTCCTGATCGGGAAGGGAAGGGGGAAGAAAGGGAGGGGAGGGGAGGGGACGGGAGGGAGGGGGCGTGAGCGCGGTGGGCGTTGAGGGGCACAGGTGGGCGTGGGGCCGGGCGCTGCAGAGTGCGGAAGCACTCGCGTTGAGCGCAAAAGAGTCAGCCGGCTCTATAGCCAATAGAGCCAACTACACCCACTGCTCCCAGTGGGGCTTCCACACACAGCACCCATGCAGCGCACAGTGCAAACGGGTGCGGCGCTTTGCCAATCAGCTGCTGCCTTGTGCTCTGAACACCCGGCCCCACCCCCGGCCCTACCCCCCAATGCTAATGCAGGAGCCCTCAGTCCAAGTGTTGGTTGTAAGGTTGTTCCACACGTTGTGGATTCGGGTTGAAGACTGAATGTAGTTTTTGCATCATTGGGCGCCCACACACACACACATGCATCACCCCGCAGCGCACCCCCAACAAAATCCGTCGCCTCGACGATCAGCTGCTGCCTTCCAACCACAGCGTTCCGCCCCATTCTGAGAAGAATAGCCAACCCTTGGACCCCACAAGCCAGCAACCAGCCAGCGCCAACTCACCACAAACGAGTGCAGTGCCTCGCCAATCAGCTGCTGCTCGGCGCTGGCGCTGCGCGGGCTGCCACTCGACTTGGAGCCAATCGCCGTGCCGCCGGCCGTGAAGGTGCGCTGGGCCTGCAGGGGCACCGAGGCCCGGGGGCCGGCATCTGCCATCCCAAACCCGGCCTCTGGCGGGTATGCCGCGCTGGCAAAAGGGGAGGACATGTCTGGGAGGGGGAGGGAGGGGTAGGAGGAGACGCCTCCCGACCCGGGCCCGCCCGCCGACAGCAGCAGCTGCTCGGGCGAGAAGGAAGCTGAGGTGATGCCTGCGGCGGTGGCGGTGGCGGTGAGCGCTTGGTGTATGGCCGCGGCGTGCGCCGCCTGCTGCGCGCTGCTCAGCTGCTGCACCAGCTGCGCCTGCTGCGCGTTCTGCAGCAGCAGCGCAGCGTACTGCTGGCTCAGCATGTCGGTCTGCGCGTTGTGCTGGGTGCTGGCCTGGAGCTGCGCCAGAGCCAGCGCCTGCTTCGCCAGCTGTCCCTCCACCGCCTGCTTGAGCGCCACCAGCTCTGTGATGGTCATCTTTGAGACCAGGGCGTCATATTCTGAAAGTAAAGAGGCAAGATTGGGGGAAGAATTGTAGAAGAAAGGGTGAGGACAGGGGCCGCAATGTAAAGTGGGTGTGGCGCCACCAGCTCGGTGATGGTCAACTTGGACACCAGGGCGTCACATTCTGGAGGAAAGGAAGGAATGGTGGGGAGGACAGGGTGAGAAGATGGTAGGGATGGGAAGACAAGAGGGGACGGGGGCAGCCATGCAAGGAGGGGTTGCGAGGGGATTGCGAGGGGCGCGCGGTGGAGCGCGCCGCCCGGCACTTGCACCGCCACACACACCCGCACCGCACCCGCCCTGCCCCGCCCCGCCGTTCCGGACGGCCCTGTTGCCCACACACAGCCACCCAGCCTACCCCCTCTTGCTCCTCACCTGACTCTGGGGGGCTCGCAGAGTGGCCGCTGGTCGGCCGCCGGCGCTGCTGCTGCTGCTGCTGGGAGTGCATGGAGATGGGTAGGGAGGAGGCCTGGCTGAGCTGGCTGAGGCCGCTCCCTTGCGGCTGCTGCCCCCCGCTGCCTCCCAGCATGGCATTCAGGTTGGAGCCACTGGGGGTGCGCACCAGGCCCTGGCTGGTGGCCGTTGCAAAAGGGGAGAGGCC
>JTEE01000004.1:135165-145488 GCA_002896455.3 Chlorella sp. ArM0029B
CCCGCCCTCCCTGCAGGCGGTAGCCCTGGTGCAGCTGGGGCAGGAGGGCATCGTGGGTGCTGCCGGCTGCGCTGTGGGCGGCCTGACGGGCGCCATCATGCTGACAACAATGATCAAGCGCACCCAAACGACGCCCTTCAACCCAAACGACTGGCCCGGAGCCAAGTCCTGGCCCGCAACCATGGGCCTCATCTCTTTCTTCAGCCTGGCAGTCTTCTTCCAGGCACTCAAGCAGTCACTGCTGTGAGGGAGGGGGCGGGGCACCCAAGCGGCGGCCGCTGCCGCCTGCCGCCGCAGGCGCTTGGGGCCGCCCCCTCGACTGGCGGCACGCCAACTGAGGGCACCTCGAGTGGGCTTCAAGTGGAGGCACCCAAGTGACGGCCTGCAAGTGGCGGCCCGTTGCCTTAGGGCCCTCAAGTGACGGCTCAAAGTGACGGCACGCAAATGGCAGCACCCAAGTGGCCGCCGTCATTGACGGGCGGCACTCACAGCTCCAGGGCGAAGGCCAGCTCAGCCAGGCAGGCACCTGTTTTTGCAGCGCGTGGTCGGGGGGAAGGAGGGCGGGGAACCTGCTGCGACTGGGAGCGGCGGCTAGAGCGGCGGGAGGCTGACGGAGTGGGTAGGCACAGCGGCGGCAGCGTGCGGCTGGGCAGCCGTTGTGGCGCCTGTCGGCACCACCCCGTGCCCCTCCCTGTGCCGAGCTCTTTGTGAGCTTTTAAGCCTGACTGCCTGCATGCGTTTTGTGTGCGTGCGTGCGTGCTTCATTTCATTGCATACCCTGTTCACCCTGCAACACCAGATTGTGAGGAAAGCCTCCAATTAGGGGTGGGAGGGCCGCCTGATCATGCAGCCGTAGCAGCCGTGGGGCAGTTGGGCAGCCGTAGGCAGTTAGGCGGAGCGGGGTATGTCTGCCAGAGTGAAACCACAGCTCTTTAGCCAGCTGAAACACGGCACCCAATGTGCCCTTCCTGCTCGTGTTTGGGGCAGGTACGGGGTTTCAGGGGCAGGTACAAGACCACACCGTCGGGACGAGTGAGGGTCATTTCCCGCCTCCCTGCCGCAATTCTGCCCACAACACGTGCCGAGCGCTGGAGCACGCGCTGACGTTGTTGCTGAAGAGGGGCAGATGCAAGCCCAAGCACGCTCAGGGCACCAGGACGCAGCATCGGCGTCTGCTACTGCCTCGACAAAGCAGTCGAGGTGCAGCACGTTTGCCTGATGGCTGCCTGAGGGCTGGGGCAGCTCAACCACCGCTGTCCCATCCCTGCAGCGGCAGGCACACCGCCTGTGCCCTGCCGACTCCACATGACCCCGTGTCGACAGGAGTCTGCACGTCTGCCCCCACCCACCATTGTGCTGCCCTCCATTGGAGCTTCACCCACACCTCTGACTACTGGAGGCTCTGCCGCAGTCGCCTGCCGCCCGGCCGCCTTCCCAAGCGCCGCCCAGCCGCCAGAGACGGCTTGCCCCTGCTTGCGCGAGTGCTTCGAAGCCTCCCAATTGCATGTGGATGCGCGCCCTTGTGCAAAACGCTCTAGAACGCTTGCATGGGAGTGGCGGCGCCTGCGATGTCTCCAGAAGTGCCGTGCTGGGCTGCAGTGGTACAAGGCGGCGCTCCACTCGCCTCCCGCCACCTTCCCGCCCGCTCCCGATCCAATTGGAGCTGATCACTGCCAGCAGACAGCCCCTGGTGATCAGCGCAGCAGCGCAGCGAGCCCATCACATTCCGCTCCCTGCGGCGAGCCTAGGGCCTTTGCAATCATGGCGGCCGAGGCGGAAACCTTCGCCTTTCGTAAGTAGAAGCCCCGGATTATGCGCAGGAGCACTGGCCTGGCGCATGGGCGGGCTGACCGCATCAGCACGATCAGAGCTGCCCGCCTTGCCAGCCTGTTGGCAGGGCGATGCGGAACAAGATGCCATGTCTCCAGCGGCGCGGTGTGGACCGGGAGGGGCGCTGCCGCTGCTGCCGCCAGCGCGCTTCCCGCCGCCACTGCCGCCGCCCAACTCCCGGCAACTGCCTGCCCCTGCTGCAGAGTCGGACATCAACCAGCTCCTGTCCCTGATCATCAACACCTTCTACTCGTGAGTAGCGCCGCCTGGTTGGCTGGGCACAACTCTATGCCCAGCTGCACCACCAACCGCCCCGCCGCCCCGCCTGCCCACCAGCCTTCCGGAGACGCACACGGGCGAGCAGCCCACCTGTTGACCTTCCAACACATGGCGGCTGTGCTGCACCCCACCCTCCCGCAAGATATCCTTGATTACTTTTAATCCAACTCAAATACGCAAGTGTTCCGCTCTTTGCTTGGATCAATTTCCACCCAGCCCATCGTGCGCACCCCTCAACCTCACCTCCCTCACCTCTTTCTCTCCTCCTCCCGCCCCCGCCCCCTCTCCTCCCTCCTGCCTGTTTGCCTGCCTGCAGCAACAAGGAGATCTTCCTGCGTGAGCTCATCTCCAACGCCAGCGATGCGCTCGACAAAATCCGGTACCAGTCGCTGACCGACAAGACCCAGCTGGACTCCAACCCAGAGGTGCGCTTTGGCCCACACACTGTGGCTTACATTTGTTGACGTATCGCTTCAGCTGAATGTCTCGCTTGCCATGTGTCAGATGCTTGCTTTGAAAAACAAGGAAACAAATAACTACAAAGCTGGACTCCAACCCAGAGGTGCAAAATATAGGAAAGTAATGGACTCCAACCCAGAGATGTGCCTTGGCTACACACTGTTGCTTGGCTTGGTTGATGTTTCGCTCGTCTGGACTCGATGCATGCCTCGCTTGCTTTGTTTGTGAAACGTGAGCAAACAAACAAGCTGGGATTCGAACCCGACCTTGTTGTTGCCGCCCCGTCCCGCTCGCCCCCTGCCTCCCCTGCCTCGCAGCTCTTCCCCTGCCCGACGGTGGAGGTCACCCGTTCTGACCGCCCCTTGACCCGCCCGCCCCCTGCCTCCCCTGCCCTTTCCCTGCCCCGCAGCTGTACATCCACATTGTCCCCGACAAGACCAACAACACCATCACCATCATCGACTCGGGAGTGGGCATGACCAAGGTGGGCCTCCTTGGGTGCTGTGCTGTGCTGTGCTGCGCTGTGCTTGGCACTGTTTGATGCAGAAAGAAGCAGTGTGGTGATGCCCTCCCTTGTCTGAAGCGGACCTGTTTATGAAGACCCACGCCTACATACGTGCTGCTGCGCTGCCATCGCAAATCGCGATTCCATTTTTGTGTGCCCTTCCCACTCCCTGCTCAACCCGCTTCTGCCCTTTCCATCCCCCGCCGCCTACGGCCGGACTTGGTGAACAACCTGGGCACGGTTGCCTCACTGCCATTCCTCAACCCTTTTCTGTCCCCTCAACTCCCTCATCCCAGGCCGACCTTGTGAACAACCTGGGCACGGTTGCCGCACTGCCATTTGCCACATGCCATTCCTCGACCCCTTTCTGTCCCCTCAACTCCCTCATCCCAGGCCGACCTTGTGAACAACCTGGGCACGGTTGCCGCACTGCCATTTGCCGCACTGCCATTCTTTAACCCCTTTCTGTTCCCTGAACTCCCTCATCCCAGGCCGACCTTGTGAACAACCTGGGCACGATTGCCCGCTCCGGCACCAAGGCCTTCATGGAGGCCCTGTCCGCCGGCGCAGACATCTCCATGATTGGGCAGTTTGGCGTGGGCTTCTACTCCGCATACCTCGTGGCCGACAAGGTGAGGCTTTCAAGTTATTGTTGAGCAACTGCTGTATGCTGTTGTTTTGCTGTATGAGTGACTGTAGCCACGTTGAACTGCAGTGTGATGATGCGGGCAGCGTGTCGCCTGGCGGACTTGTCAATAGCTGGTGGCTTGTCGAGGGCAACAAGCACAGGCACAACCAGCAGCACCTCAGCCTGCCCTCTGCTGCCCACTGTTCTCCTGCTCAACCCACCTGCGCTCACCTGCGTACCCCACCCTGTACTGCCTCCCCCCCACACCTGTACCGCAGGTCACCGTGACCACCAAGCACAACGACGACGAGCAGTATGTGTGGGAGAGCCAGGCGGGCGGCTCTTTCACCATTGTGCGCGACACCGAGGGCGCGCGGCTGGGGCGCGGCACCAAGATGGTGCTGCACATGAAGGAGGACCAGCTGGAGTACCTGGAGGTACGGTGTGTGGTACCGCTTGCAGTACCGCGTAGGTCAGCCGTCGGTTTTTTTTTTGGGGGGGGTGCTGCACACAACGGGGGCCCAGGTGGGTGCTGCACATAAAGGAGGACCAGCTGGAGTACCTGGAGGTACCCTGTGTGGTACTGCTTGCAGTCCTGCGTAGGTCAGCGGTCGGGTTGTGTTGGTGTGGTGCACACAAAGGGGGTACGCCTCGCAGTACAGCTTGTGGTAAAGCAGTACAGCTTACATCTTGGGCGCCTATCACAGCAACGTTGGACAAATTGGGTGGGTGGATTGCCCGGGGGCCATGCCTGTCGCGCTCAGGTTGGTGAATACAACGGCCTCGCATCGCTCTGCTAGAGCGATGCCAGGCCCTTGGAGCACCATGACTGAGCGCTACAGGCATGGCCCCCCGGCCATCCGCTTAACTGATGGGTTCGACGTACAGGCACCGCCCTTCTGCTGCCCCGGCATGTATGCACTGCCTCCCTGCTGTATCATGCTGCCCCTCCTAGCACGCATGTGCTGCCCGCTTTGTCGCATTGCTTGTCTGCGCCACATGCTGCCCGCCTTGCACAAATATCCCGCCTGCACACCCCTCTGCCCTGCCTGCTTGCACTGCATGCGTGCGGGTCCGGTTCAGTGATTGATATTTCCATATCAGGGCGTTTCTCAAACCACATTCGCAGTGCCCGATCTAGAGCTTTCTCCCTTCGCCGGGATTGAGAGCTGCTGCGGCTCACCTTCCTTGGATGTCTGAGAACCGGCCCCACGCCCCATGCCATCATCTGCACTCCCCATGCACAGCAAGTCTTTTTTTTTCTCTCCTGCACTGCACACACGCGCTGCTTCACACAGCACGCTTCCTCATTTCCCCAATCGCCTGCTGCACTCCTACTGCTGCTGCCCATCCCCCTTTTGCTGCCCTTTCTTTACCTCAATGCGATAGGAACAGGCATGCAAAGAAGGCTCTTTTCAGTCTTCTTTTTCCTCAACACAACCCAAGTTTCCAACCTGCCTGCTGCGTCTCGCTCTTCTTCTTCTTCTCCTTGCTGTGCAGGAGCGCCGCCTCGAGGACCTGATCAAGAAGCACTGTTGCTACTTTCCCCTCAACAAACCCCAAGTGCCCAACCTGTTCTTTCTGTCCCGCTCTTCTCCTTCTTCCTCCCGTGCAGGAGCGCCGCCTGAAGGACCTCATCAAGAAGCACTCTGAGTTCATCTCCTACCCCATCTCCCTGTGGACTGAGAAGACCGTGGAGAAGGTGAGCAAACATTTGAACGGGCGGGCGCGACAGCTGGCGTTGACCCGCGCGTTGACCGACAGCTGTGCTCCCACCGACGTGTTTGACCTGGCGCCGGCAGGCTGCTGTGCCCGCTGTTTGCAACGCGGAGCACTCCAAGCAGTGGAGAAGCCCAGAGGCCGCCGCCACCCGGGCGCTTACTCACTCGCTCGCTCCCTCTCACCCGCTTCGTGCCCCCGTGTGATGCCTGCCCCGCCGTGCAGGAGGTGTCTGACGATGAGGAGGAGGAGTCCAAGGAGGAGAAGGAGGTGAAGGAGGGGGAGGTGGAGGAGGTGAACCCGGAAGAGGAGAGCAAGGAAAAGAAGGTGCGTGCGTGTGTGTGTGTGTGAAGAATGGGAGTGGGAGGCAGCGTCAGCGGGAGTGGGAGGGAGGGCATTAGGAAGAAGGTGTGTGTGTGTGTGTGTTTGTGTGTGAAGATCGGAAGTGGGAGGCAGCGTCAGCGGGAGTGGGAGGGAGGGCATTAGGAAGAAGGTGTGTGTGTGTGTGTGTTTGTGTGTGAAGATCGGAAGTGGGAGGCAGCGTCAGCGGGAGTGGGAGGCAGCGGGAGGGAGGGCACTAGGAAGGAGGTGTGGTGGGGGAACGCAAGCGGGGGGCGGCGGGAGTGGGGGTGGGAGGAATGACAGAAGAGGGGTGGGGAGAGTGGCGATGGAGGGAGGGAGCGTGGAGGACGTCAGGCACCCTGCCTGCCTGCCTGCCTCTTCACGGTTCTCCCCGGCGCGCCCTGCTCGCCCACTGGCTCACCCCCTCCTGCCTCCTCCCTCATCTGTCTCACCTCCTTAAGCACTCAGTCACTCACCAAATGAACAAGTTGCATCCCAGCATTGCCTGACATTCACCAATCATTTCTTATTGCTTGGATGGTGTGCTGCAGAAGAAGAAGGTGAAGGAGGTGTCCCACGAGTGGCAGCTGGTGAACAAGCAGAAGCCGATCTGGATGCGCAACCCGGATGAGGTGCCCCGCGAGGAGTACAGCGCGTTCTACAAGGTGGGCGCAACCTTGTACGATGTGGGGTGCTCAACAGAGCAGCAGTTACATTTCTTTGGATGTTTTGCTAGTGTGCCGTGCCTGCTGGGGGGTGGGAGTGCAGCGCATTCTACAAGGTGGGTGCTCAGGCACAGCTGCACTTTCTTTCTTCCATGCCGTGCCTGCTGCGGGATGCGAGTGCAGCGCGCTCTACAGGGGGCTGCTTGTAACAGGCTGACTGCCTTCTTGTGGGGGTTGCTGGCATGCCTGCAGCGGGCCTGTTGTCGCGCTCATTCACGTCGGGTTGTGCTGGCGTGCCTGCTGCCCTGGGAGTGGGTTGGTGGGTGCCTGCCGAGATGAGTGCGCGAAGACTGGGCCGCGCAGCCGGGGCAGCGTTGCCTGCTTGTGCAATGCATCCCGCATGCCTGCTGCCACCTACCTGTGTCTCACCCTCCCCTGGCCCCCTTCCTCCTCCTCCCATTCGTCTCCCACCCCTCTGTCCCCCGCAGTCCCTGACCAACGACTGGGAGGATCCGCTGTGCTACAAACACTTTGCTGTCTTGCCCCTTGACAACTCCCCTGCCTCACCTCTTTACACTCCCCTGCCTCACCCCTTTACAACCGCAGTCCCTGACCAACGACCGGGAGGGCCCGGTGTGCTGCCGCCCAGCTGTCTCATGCTCCTTGCCTCCGCTTATCCTCCTTCCTTTCTTCTCAACCCCCATCCCTTTCCACCCCTCTGTCCCCCGCAGTCCCTGACCAACGACTGGGAGGACCCTCTGTGCTACAAGCACTTTGCTGTGGAGGGTCAGCTTGAGTTCAAGGCGGTGCTGTTTGCCCCCAAGCGCGCCCCCTTTGACCTCTTTGACTCCAAGAAGAAGTCCAACAACATCAAGCTGTATGTGCGCCGCGTGTTTATCATGGACAACTGCGACGAGCTCTGCCCAGACTGGATGTCCTTCGTCAAGGGTGAGCGCCGAGCTGTCTTAAGGTTCTCAGGAAAGGATCAAAAAAGGATTTTGACAAGGTTGAGGGGGTTGTTGGGTGTCTGACGTGTTCATTATCTAGAACTGCGACGAGCTGTGCCCAGACTGGATGTCATTCATCAAGGGTGAGCGCTGTGGATGTTGAGTTCAGATGTTGAGCGTGGGGCAAGGTTTGGGGGATGCCAGCTGTGCTTTGCACGAGGGCCTGTGCCCCAACTGGATGTCCTTCATGCTAATTCATCCAAGGCTGAGCGCTGGTTCAAGGTAGGTTGTGGGTACGGTTGAGATTAAGGTCCATTTCGTCGTGTATCGGGGTTTCAACACACCTGCAAGGCCGACCTGTGCTCTCATGCTCAGGCCCAACCCATCCCTTGCCCCTCTGCGCCGACCTCCCCCGTCCCTGCCCCCGCCTCATGCCTCCCCCCCGTCCCCCTTTCCCTTTTGCAGGCGTTGTTGACAGCGAGGACCTGCCCCTCAACATCTCCCGTGAGATGCTGCAGCAGAACAAGATCCTGAAGGTCATCCGCAAGAACATTGTGAAGAAGGTGGGCTGGTGGAAAGCGGGGCGCAGAGCGCATGGGGAGGGAAGCAAATTGGGTGGAGGCAACAGTGAGAAGGGGAGAGGTTCAGAGGGGGATGGAAAGCTGTAGGCAGATGGGGGCGGGGGTTGAAAGGAGTGCATGCTGAGCTGCTCCCAAGATACTTACAGCTTGCCATCCCTCCTTCCTTCTCACTTNGCGGCAGGCTGCTGAAGGGCATGGGTGCAGCCATTGTGGCAAGGGGTGCCGCAGGCTGGGTGTGGGCGGGGGCGGGCAGGCAACCCGCTGGGTGCCAGCTGGGGCGCCTGCCAGCAGCAGCAACACTTGCTCCCTGTTTATGACCTGTTTAGAGTGATGCTGCATTGAAACCTCTTCCTGGCAGGCTGCACGCCTGGCCCTGTGCCGATGGCTGGAGTTTAGAAACTGCCATGTTAAGGCTGGTTCCACCACTCAACCGACCGCCAGACCGAAATAGGCAGTTTTCGAACCCAACTGGCAAATTGGTGCCCGCCCTTTGCCTGGCTCGCATCCCTTTCCACGTCATATGGCCCTAGGGTTCTAAGCAAGTGGTCCCAGCCCAAAACGTGCGGTAATTGGCTGTGGAACACCCCACAGGCCGGCAGCAGTGACATGGCAGGAATAACCAGAAGTGTAGTGCGGGCAGCGGCGAGAGAGCCGGGGCGCCCTGGCTGGGGTCGTGGGGAGTATATCGAAACCTGTTGCAGCCTCCGCAGGGCGAAAGGGGCGCGCTTGGCGGCGTAATCGCCGGAAAGGGAGGCTTGCATCCCGTTGCATCCGGCTGTATTTGGGGCTTCGAGAGCGCTGGGCCGCGCCACAGGCCCGGTATGCGCCCCCAAGGGGCTCCAATTTACTTTGTAGGCTGGTAGGAGGGGTTTCGACGGGTGCGGGGCGGCCAGAGGGTGCGGGTGGCACCTCTGCCTGCCTGCTGCCAGCGGCGCCGCCTGCCGCCGGCGGTGCCGGTTGCCCATCCAGGTGCACCTGCCAGCGCGTGCTATGCGGTGGCCCATGCCCTTTCACGGAGTTTATAAATGTGTTTGGAGAAGATGCGGGGAAAAGGAGGGCAAGGAAGCATGCCAAATGACGGCAGGTGCCGGACGCGGACGCCCCCGTCGCAGGGCGGTGGGGCCCAGCGCTCTGTGCATGCCAGTTTTGCCGTTGCTGATCGCGGGGAACCCAGGTTATCGACCCTATAGAATCCAATGAAGCTTTCTGATATAAAATCGGACACCAAACAAGAGCAGGATAGGCTGTTTCGGTTTTTTGGCTTGGCCTTGGTTGGCTGAGTGGTGGAACCAGCCTTAATGCCTTAGCCCGCTTTGGCGGCTTAGGGCACCAGGATGTAATTTAAGGAGCCGCAATTCATGAACCGGGGTTGTTTTAAGCCTAATAATGCGTTCGCCGCCTGCCAGAGTGGATTAGCTGGCAACCCTCGGGCCGATAGTCGGGGCGCCACCCTGTCCTTTCACATTTCCACCATCTACCCGCTCGTCTGCACCGTCTGAAATAGCCCTCAGCATCGCGCATTGCCCCCTGCGCCGCACCCCGCCAGCAGTTCCTCCCACCACCCCCAGCACCACAGCCCCACAATGAGCCTGTCAGCCTGCAGCAGCTGCCGCAGCAGCGCCTTTAGCAGCAGACCGTCCCTGCCTGCGCAGCGCCCAGCAGCGCGGCGGCAGCAGCGGCGCGGCCTGGCGGCGCCAGTGGCGGCGCTCGACCCCGACACTGTCTATGCTGTGACCCAGCAAGGCATCGCCTACGGTGAGTGCCGTGCCCGGACCGATGCTCGGACGGCTGTGCATTCCAAGAGTTCACGGCTGCCTGCCCATTGCCGCTGTGCCTATAAAGCTCCCATGGCCCCCTGCCGTACGTGGCACCCGCTTGCCGCCGACCCCCGCCTGCTCATCGCTGCCCCCTCCCCCTGCCTTCTGCCTGTTGCAGTGGCGGTGCTGAGCGGCGAGGCGGCTTTCACGGGCCTCAACTCCGAGGCAGGCACAGCGGGGCGCCCCACGGTGACGCAGACGCTGATCGGCGCCGGAGGCACGCTAGCGGTGAGCGGCTCTGCTGCTGTGCCTCTGTGCCTCTGTGCCTCTTTTTCTTATAATAAGAACACCCTGAGTTTTGCTTTTCCATTATGCTGGGATGATGCATCTGCGGCACACTTTTGTGTTGCTGCGGCGCTGTGAATGAATGCTGCCGCTGGTGCTGCACACACACACGCAAGGCGCGGCGGCTTGCTGGCGCTTCAACACTGAGGCCACCACGAGCGCAGCATTGGCCAGCCAAAGCCAGCCTCTGTTGATCTCCAACAGGCAGCCTGCCTTGCCCGCCTTCACCCCCTTCCCACCCACTCCCCTCTCCTCACCACCTGCTC
>JTEE01000004.1:158229-176367 GCA_002896455.3 Chlorella sp. ArM0029B
TGCTGCGTCAACTGCCCATTACAGCTGTGCCTTACGTGTCCCTTCCTCTCCCCTGCAAACTTTCACTTTTAGTTAAATCTATTGCTTGTTAATTCATAGAAGCTGTCCTGTATTCTAGCCGACACGGGCGACAAGACGGTGAAGGACCTGCCTGCTCCTCCTCACCATGCAGCGTCTACGAGTCTCTCTGGCTGATTACCAAAGCCTCAATCTCTTTCTTTCCCGCTTGCCTCCCCCGCAGGCCGACAAGGGCAACAAGACTGTGAAGGACCTGCCTGCTCCTCCACACCATGCAGCTTCTCTCTGGCTGCTCACCAAACCCGCATTCTTTCTTTCTCGCTTGCCTCCCCCGCAGGCCGACAAGGGCGACAAGACTGTGAAGGACCTGGTGCAGCTGCTGTTCGACACCTCGCTGCTGGCATCCGGTGAGCGCACAACACACGCGCTGTGCATGCTGTGCACACCTTGCATGCGATTGCTCTGTGCATGCTGTGCACAACTTGCATGCGATCGCGCCTGCCCGTTGCCTGCTGCAGCCTGGCTGCCCCTTGCGAGTCCTCAGCTGCTGCTGCTGGCCTTGCCCCATGCTGCCGCCTCCCCGTGTCCCGCCCCACTTCTCTGGCCGCTCACCCTCTCTGCCTTCCTTCCCCGCCTGCCCCGCCCTGTCCCATGTGCTCCAGGCTTCTCCCTGGACGACCCCAACACCTTTGCTGGCCGCATCTACCGCATGGTCAAGCTGGGCCTGTCGATCGACGAGGACGCGGGTGAGGAGGGGGCGCTGCTTTCAATGAATGCGTACACGCATGCATGCACAGGGCTGTATGGGGTTGATTATGAGCATGTCGTGGATCGACGAGGACGCGGGTGAGGAGGGGGGCGGTGACGTGTAGGAAGGGGCATGCATGCACAGGGCTGTGTGGGGGTGAGCAGGTGTTACATGTGGTGCGCATAGAGTGCACAGTCCTGCTTTCCGGCCCACAACGAGGCATGCATGCACAGGGCTGTACGGGCGCACGGCATGCTGTCAGGCTGGGCCTGTCCATCCACGAGGACGCGGGTGAGGATGGGGCGCTGTCCACATGTTGGACAATGCATGCATGCACAGCCCTTGCACCAAAGGATGACTGCAATGCAGGAGGATTGCAGGGCAGGGCGAGGCTGGGCGCGCCGGTTGTGCGGTTGATTGACATGCTGTGAATCGACGAGGACAGGGGTCGAGGCGCATTGCCATCTACAATGCGTTGCGCATACAGAAGAAGCTGTGCAACAGTGCTGGGATGGTCTTGCAAGTCTGGCCGTGGCTCGTCTTGTCTGGCCCCCCCACCCGCCCCCCCCACCAACTAGTGTGCAAACCACCCAGCGTGGCCCTCCCTCCCGTCAATGCTGTCTGCAAACCAATCGCCTCACCCTCCCTCCCCGCAATGTTGTGCCTGGCTGTGCAACACCAGTGTTTCTCAATGAACAGTGGCCCTCCTTCCTCCCCACAATGCTGTCTGTAACCACCAAGTGTATCTCTTCCTCCCTTCCTTCCCCCACAATGCTTCCCCCAGGTGTGGAGGCGGGCGTTGACGAGGACCTGCCCGAGCTGGAGGAGAACGTGGACGAGGGCAGCCGGATGGAAGAAGTTGACTGGTCCGTTGCCGCTGTTTTGCAAAGCCGCCGCTCGCGTGAAACACGTCTGTAGCTGCTGCTGCTGAGGCGCTGCCTGCCGGCGTGTCGCATGGTGGAGGACCACTAACAAGTCCGGACGCTAGTTTTGCACTGTGGCTCTTCTTGTGCTAGTGCTGGTGTGTCGCTCTTGTTCTGTGGTGGTGGTGTTGACTCTGGGCACTGGTAAATCTGAGTTACTGTGGTTCCTGCTCCTGCGCAGGCTGGGGGTTCCGCCTTGTGTGAGCCGCCTGGGCAGTGTGTGAGCCGCCTGGGCAGCGCTCATAAGCGTGGTTTCCCGCTGATCTGTCGCCGTCCCGCCCGCCCCCTCCCACCTGCAGATATGTTCGTTGACTGTGGGTCAGAAGCGGCGACAGCTGGCGGCGGCAGTGACAGCTGGTCGTCGCCGGCGAGATTGGCGAGATTGCAGCGGCGCTGGCCGCCTCTGCACCCGTCGCCTCTGCCTCTGTAGCGCCGCCTTGCTGGCCGCTTCCTGCTTTTCGCTTCCTCCCCTGCTTCTTTCGTCCCGCCACACACTCACTGCTGCCTTTCCCTTTCGGTCCCTCTCTTGGTCCCTCTCTTTGCCGTCACCTCGAAAATCGCAAATTGCACGCTTTGCACCCGTCCTGTTCTTTGCACCCGTCCTGTTCTGAGCACGCGGGTGATTACAAACACGCACACACGCATTTCATTCGTTCCTCTCGGCCAACTCACGTGTGAAACGCACCGCATGCGGGCACAGCAGAGGAAGGGCAGGGCAGGAGTTCCCAAGCAGAAGTGGGGACGCAGGTTGCTGAGAAAGGCTAGCGGCAGCCACACGCAAATGCATGCCGGCCGCAAGGCGAGCACGGGTGCCACAAGCGGAGTGCAGAGGCACCGCATGCGAGCAGACAAAGACCAGGACAGAGCAGACAGACGAGGACGGAAGCATGGAAGGGGCAGGAAGGCAGACGGCAGCAAAGAGGTGAGCAAGGGGGGCATGAGAGCAGTGCAAGGGTAGGTAGGCTGTGAGGCACGGGGGAAGCCCCAAACCCTGTCGGGCAGCTGGGAGGCAGCTGTGCCGCTCAAACCTCCTCCCAGTCCCTGCGGTCAATGCCCGGTGGCCGGTGCTTTCAAAAAGACGTGTATGCCGGCCAAGGGCGGGGCGGGGCACGGCAGGGGCAGGGCAAGGGCTCCTGAGCAGCAGGGGCCAGTCTGCTCACCCCGCCTCCCAGTGCCTGCCATCGGCCAGGGCAAGGGCAAGGGATCGCCCCTCCTCCTAGTGCCTGCCATCGGCCAGGGCAAGGGACCACCACTCCTCGCAGTGCCTGCCATCAGCCATGGCAAGGGCAAGGGATCACCCCTCCTCCCAGTGCCTGCCATCGGCCAGGTCGATGCGCAGGCCCAGACGGGCGATCAGGAAGTGGGGCAGGCAGCGGCCGTCAACACACTGCAGTCCCAGGTGCGTCAGCTGGGTCAGCCCCTGCAGGTGCTTCCACCCGCCGTCCAGCGCTCTGTTGTGGCTCAAGTCGAGGTGACGCAGGGCGGTGAGGGTGCTGAGCGCCGCAGGTACCTTCAGCAGCTTGCAGTAGGTCATGCTGAGGGCGGTCAGCTGCTGCAGGCTGGCCAGGTGGTCCCACCCGGCTTCTGCAACACGCGCCTCCCCATCGGCACAGCACACCGTCAGCTCTCGCAGCGCCGAGCAGGCGGCCAGTGCTGCTGGGATGTCGTTGCGCCATGCAGCCCCCTGCCCGCTAAGCAGCAGCAGGCAGAGGGCGGTGAGCTGCGGCAGGTGGTGGGGATGCTGGGGGTCGGCTAGGAGACCAGCGGGCTCCAGGCTGAGGCTGCGCAGTACCGGGAAGGTGGCGGCGGTACCGTGTGCCACCAGTGCCCGCTGCACTTCCTCCGTGCTGACCTCCAGGTGGGTCAGGTGAGGCTGGAATGCCAGGCAGGGCGGCAGCTCAGCCCCGGGGTAGCTGCAGCCTTGCACCACCAGCCTGTGCAGCGAGGGCGGGCTGGGTGCGGGGTCTTCTTCGTCAAATGGGCCGCTGGCCTCGCACCCTGTGAGCTCCAACCGCGTGAGCTGCCGGAGGGCTGAGAGGTGCTGCCACCCACCGCCCAGCCACCGGCACTCTTCCACTTCCAGCTCCTGCATGGGCTCGGGAGGAAAGCGGGGATGGCAGCAGGCACTGGGCAGCAGGCATTGGACGGGGAGGAAAGCGGGGAGGGCAGCAGGCACGGCTGTTGCTGTCACTGCTGTTGCAGTCAGCCTTGTTGCATCGCATTCCCTGCGACGGCGTTCACTGCTGCAGCTGCCACTGGCAAGCAGGCGGGACGCGACTTCCCACACCGGCAAGCGAGCAACTGAATCAGGCACTAGTAGCAAGCCACTGGCACCCTTGAACCCCCGCCACCTGTCACCTGCAGGGCCGTCAGCCTGGACATGGCCGCCGGCCAGGCCGTGCCAGGGCACTCCCTCAGCCTGAGCTCCGTCAGGCTCTGGCCCAGCAGGGAGAGCAGAATCAGGCCCCAGAAACCCTGGAGAGCCAGGCTCTCGAGGCGGGTGCTGGCCAGGCCTGGGAGCCACATTTCTTGGCCAGCAATCGCGCGCAGCCGCAGGTGCGACAGGTTGGTCAGACGGGACACAGCGCGCACGTCGTAGCAGCCCTCGTCCAGCACAGCACTAAAGTGCTGCAGCGCGGACAGCGAGCCAATGGCTGGGGGCAGGTCGGTGGTGCAGCTCCCTAGCTCCAGGTGCGTCAGCGGCAGGCCTGACAGGTGCTGCAAGCCGCCCACAACTGCGCTCCCCTCCACAACCTCTGCCTCCTCCTCTGCGTGCGGCGGTACCATGCTGAGCCAGCGCAGCGCGCTGAGCGCGCTCAGCGCTGGCGCCAGCTGTATGCCGAAGGAGTTGCTGAGGTGGAGGCGTGTGAGGCGCTGCCCCAGGGCTGCCGCTGCTCCCAGGTGCTCCCATCCAGAGCTCAGCCCGTGAGAGAGGTGGGCTTCTAGGGTGTGCAGCTGTGTGAGTGCCGTGAGGGTGGCTGGCAGCTTGTCACGCAAGCCATACAGCTGGAGGGTTCCCAGGCGGGTCAGGCGCCGCAGCAGCGCCTGCCACCCCTCTGTGGGCACGCGGTAGTGGAAGCTGAGTGACAGCTGGCGCAGCGCGCTGAGCCTGCTGAGCTCTGTGGGCAGTGCCTCGCCCCAGTCCACCCGTCCTAGGTCCAGAGAGGTCAGGCTTGTCAGCAGCGCGAGCTGCTGCAGCTCGGCCGGCACCGGCTGGTTGTAGATGGTGACGGATTGCAGGCGGGACAGGGCGCTGAGCTGGCGGGGCAGCGCATCGATGGCGCAGACATCCAGTGTCAGCCTCTCAAGCTGAGTGTGCTGCAGGACGGGCAGCAGCTCGTTGCTGCCGAGGAAGAAGTAGCTGAGGTGAAGATCCAGCAGGGTTGGAACTGCAGGGGGCAGGCGTGGGCCGGCATGAAGGGTCCCGCCGCGTCAGCAGGCATCAATTTTGGCACTCCCTGCTGTGACAGCATGGCCAGCGGCAGGGACCGAACCAACAACAGGACAACACGCACCCTGCATTGCAGGCATGCTTACTTGGCGGGGACGGCAACCAAAACGCCTCATGGCGGCAGTCTCCGCTGGCCGCTTTCAGCACAGCAATCAGGGGGCGCCGCGTGTGCAGCCAGGCTTGGAAACCGGCCACCCCCCGCCGCGTGTGCAGCTCCACCACCAGCTGGCGCCACCAGCTGGGCCCGCTGCTGCTGTGCCGCGATGCCGCCAGCAGCGTGCGGCAGCAGACCGACAGGCGCAGGCGGTCAACCGGCTGCGGCCCTAGCAGCGCTGCCACTTCGGCTAGAGCGTCGGGCGGCAGGGCGAGCAGCGTGGCGGCAGGGGGCGGGCGGCGGCGGCGGGGCGAGGCCGCTGCTTTCTGGGCGGCATCCATGGGGGCGTCTCCGCAACTGACCGGCGACCAGGTGGGCAGCCAAGGCGCTGGCTGGCTGGCACAAGGGTGGGGAGGCGGGACTTCGGGGTAAAGTGCGCGGGAGGCACATGAGCTCTATGTTCGACGTGACCTCAGCAATGCCAGGGGCCTGGAGGGGGGAAGCAGTCACCCAGGCGGCCAATGGCGGCAGTGCGCTGTGTGCGCTGCGCACCTCTTCTCCTTACCCCGGGCAGGTGTGCCCGTCTTGCAGCCACAGCTTGTCAGCGGCAGCGACAGCTGCATCACTTGCTTGCAAACCTCATGCATTTACCCAGCTCCCGGTGGCACACAGCTCGAAATCCTATCCCTACCCCCTATCGGCGCGCCCCCTCCGTCCGCGGCGGGGCTGTCGAACTAGCGCTGCACGCGCAGCCACCTCATGGCTGCGCCTTCGGTGCGCTCACTGTGATGGATGCACTATGGAGTCGCCCCTGAACCGGCTTTGTCCACACTACGATAACCCCTTGAGAACATGGCAATGTCCAGCTATCATGCACCTGGGGCGGCATGGACTCGTCCGAGTCACCTGCACACAAGCCAGTTGTGTGCGGCACTAGCAGGGTGTCTGCTCGGCTCCCTGCCCCACACGCAGTATCAAACAGAGTTCCAAAAGCTGCTTGTTGACCTAAGAACCAGTTAGAAGCGACTGTTGACATACAGGTGCTTCCGAGGCGGGGGAGCGCCGGCGCTGTATTTTGGGCGCACCAAATTCCTTCAGGACGCAAACTGAATTTCGTAGGAAGAAAACCGTGTTCGGCCCAGAGTTGGGCTTGGTGTGTTGCAGGGCTGGGGCGCTGGGGCCCTTGAGGTGAGCGTTGAGGGGAATGGGCGGCGGCGGCCATGGACAGCTGGCGGGGCGGGAGCGGCAGCTAGGTAGTTTGGAAACAGTTCTTGGACCGCTTCACGGACGCTTGCCGCCTTCTGTCGGCTCAAAACCCTGAATCGTTTCAGGGATCTTGAAGAGCGGTCCAAGGCATTAACTTCCGGACTCGCGCGCCACCCAGCTGCGTGTGCCTCTCTGCTCCGCGCATCTCTCCACCAAAAACTTCACTTCCACGGCATTGGTCCGCCTGCCCCTGCCGCCGGCTCAACACCTCGGGCGGCGGCGGCGGCGCCTGCGCTGCTGCCGTCATGGTGTCGGGCGGCCACGCCTCGATCGCGGCAGTCTGGCCCATTGATGGCGAGACACTGGACGCACTTGAGAACGGTGGACAGCAGATTGCAGGCGATGGTGCCGGTGCTAGCGCTCCCCAGCCGGAGGCCACCCTGCGGCACCGCACAGCATCACGCTCTTGTGGCGGCGAGGCGCATGCTGGAAACCCAGTCATTGCTAGCTCAGCGGCGGGGGCCTCCCCGCTGCATCAACAGCAGCCGGCCAAGCTGCCGCTGCTGCCGGCAGCAGCTTGGAGCGGGTGCAAGGGTGACGGTAGGCACGACAAGGCCTCCTTCCTTCCTGTCACGGAAGCCGGCGGCAGCACCCACCTGGGCAGCACCCACTTGGACGGCAGCGGCAGCAGCACATCGCCCGTCGATCTCCCCTTCCCAGCTCCCTTTGTTGAGGGCTCACAGGCCGTCGACCTCCCGTTCCGTGCGCACAGCTACGTGGTGAAGACGATGGAGAAAGGGGCGGCTCTGAGCTTCACGGAGGCAGCGATAGACACGCCCGCTTGGTGGGTGCTGGGCAGCACTGGCCGTAAGCCGCACGCTGGCGGCACATGGCACATGCCCACACCTGCTCATGCTATCAGCTGGCAGCACCCACTTGCAATAGGCTTGGCTGTCTGTGTTTCCCGTGCAGATTGTTGACATGTTCCCGCCCGGTGGGTGCTGAGCAGCACTGGGCGACAGCGCGTACAATGGCGGCACTTGGTCATGCACCCACCTGCATCGGCCCTGCTGTTGCCCGTGCAGGCTGGACATGGTTTACATGCTAGGGGCGCTTGCCAAGGCGGTGCTGGCCATGTGAGGCTTTAGAGTGGTGTGAGGCTTTGGTGTGGTGTGAAGCGTCGGGGTTTGTAACATTTGTTCGGAGGTTTGCAGAGCCGCTGACCTGCAGGGGTGTTTGGCAGTGCAGAGCCGTCGTTGAGGGGAAGCGGGGTGGGTTGTTGAAACAGGGTAGAGGAGTGGTGCGACGGCGGGCGTAGGAGGGCGGTGTGAAGCGTAGCAGCAGCCTTGGGCAGGCAGGATGGTGGCGGGGCGCGCCGGGCACATCGGGGACGGTTGCCTGCCTGCCTGCATCCCTGCCAGCGAGGCCCCAGACACATCACCCACACCGACGTGTCGTCCATCTGTGCTCTGCAGGTACATCGCCGTGCTGCAGGCAAGCTGGGGTCCCCCCAAACATGTGGCAGCTGTTTTGAGCGTTGAGCGCACCAGCGCCAGGGGTCAGGCAGGCAGGCAGGCAGGCAGGCAGGCAGGCAGGCATAGGTAGGTAGGGCAGGCTGGCCTGCCGGCACGGCAACTACTGTTGCGTGCCGTGACGGCGGTCATGCCTGCCTCCTTTCCACCACCATGCCCGCCCGCAGGACTTTCGTGTGCGTGGTGCTGCCATGAGCTGGGGGGAGTACTTCCTGGCCCTCTTCTCCATGGTCTATGTGAGTTTTTGTTGTTGTTGTTGGTGGTGTGTGTTTGTGATTTCGCAGCGCTGCGGCTGCACGTATGTGCGCTGCATACGCGGGTGTCGAGGGCAATTTTATGGGACACCTGGGCCGGACCGTAAAGTCCTCGGTATAGAAGTTGTTACTGGGTTGATGGGTCTATTTGAGCTTAGGGAGCGCCATGCAGCTGGCGTGTGCACTGGCGGCCATGTGTGGCGGCTTGTTCACTAGCCTGCCCGCCTGGGAGTGGAGTTGTCTTTTGTGGCTGCATCTGTACACGTAGCCCTGCCTTGCATGCATGCCTGCGCAGCACCCACAAGGCGATGCATCCAATCAAGAGGGACTATGCTATAACTCAAGAATCAAGCCACCTGCCCTCAACTGCCTGCAGCCGCTGCTGACGATGCTGGTGCTGGTGGCCCGCGTGTTTGAGACGAGCTGCAGGCAAGGGATAGCTGGGCACTGTGCTGGGAGGCAAGGCTGTTAGCTGTGTGCTGACTATCGGGGATCCGCATGCAGCAGGCCTGCCAAGGGCGGCATGCCTTGCCGCTCAACTCGCCTGCCCAAGGCTGCCCTGGTGGGATCGTATTCTGCAAGCATCAGCCTGAGTGTCATCAAAGGCAGCATGCTTTGCTGCACATCCGACCTGCTTCCGAAGCTGGGTGCCGCTTGCAGGAAGGAGCTGTACTGGGTGCTGCTGAAGCACCGGGTCGTGATGGACTGGGTGAGTGGGATGCCGGCTAGCGGCCCATGCATGCATGCATGCCAGGGAGTGGCGGGGCAGGCAGGCAGGCCTGCCAGTGCTCTGTGATCCATGCACAGTAGGGCTTGCTTCCCCCTGCCATGCTGCTCATGCAGCGCTGGGCATGCTTTGCTACGCTGGGTGCTGTGCCTGCTGTGCTTGAGTGCCTGCGCCGTGCCTGCTGTGCCGCTGTGCGCAGAGCCACACCGGGCGTGATTGCCTGTTACCCATGCCCTCTGTTCCTCCACAGACCAACTGGGTCTGGGTGCCCCGCAAGGCCGTCTTCCAGCCCATGGGCCCGCGCTGCATCTGGCTGCAGGTGGGTGCTGCACCTGCCAGACGCTGAGCGACCACTTGCCATTTGCCCACGGCATGCACTGGGAAACGACGTGCACTGCGGGCTGGGGCTTGTGCTGATGTCGACAACGGCAGGCATGGCATGGGCGCTTTGCCACGTCAGCCTCCTCGGCTGACCACACCTCTCAGGACCGCAAATCCCAGCCTGCCTGCCTTCCCGCCTTCCACTTCCCCCCCGTCTCTGCAGGCCCACTTCACACTCTGCATCTTGCCATCCCTATCCTCTGCCCCTGCACACCAACTTGCCCGACCACCTCCCCACTTCCCCCCTGCCCCTGCAGACGTACTTCACTCTGTACTTCCTGCCCTCCTTTGCGCTTCTGGCCTACTGGAGCTGGCAGATCAGCAGCGCCAGCCTGGCAGTGGTCACCATCCTGCAGTTCAGCGGCCTCTACATGTTCTACGTGGGCACTCTCAAGGTGGGGCAAGGGTTTACACAGCAGACGGTGCACACAGAAGTCAGCATGTGAGGGGCATGTGAGGGAGGCAGCGGGAGGCAGGTCGACAGGATGCCTGTAAATGCCTGCCCATCGTCCCGCCGCATGATGGGGCAGGAGCCCAGTCGTCTTCCTGCGGCAGGCAGGTAGGTAGAGTGCCTGCCCAACTCCCCTTTTTCGGGCAGAAGGCCCGCTTCTACACCCTGCTGCCGTCGCGACCGCATCCTTCTTGCTCACTTAGAACCTCTGAAGTACTTGGTTGTCCTTCTGTCCGACAGGTGGAGCGAGGGATCCTGAGCTTTAACCAGGCACTGGAGGATGAAGCTGGCTCGATGAACTTTGGTACCGCCAAGAAGTACCTCGATTGCGGTGGGTGCACGCTGCGCTGTGCTGTGATGTGCTGGCTCAAAGTTATCTCGACTGCGGTTGGTGCACGCTGCGCTATGCTGTGCTGTGCTGCGCTGCCGTGGCATAATTCGAAGTCTGAGTGGCATAATGAGAGGCACGGACGGTGTGCATGTTGTCGGCTGCCACCCCAATCTGCCAACGCTGCCTTGCTGAGCCGCATGGCCGCTGCTGAAGCTGATGCCAGGCCGTGCCTCTTCCACCACCACAGTCCCTCCAGGCATGGCAACCGACTCGTGCTATGCGTGCTATGCCAGCCTCATGCCATGCCACGTGCCTCCCCCGTCTGTCCCCACCTCTACCTGCAGGCCTGGCCACCGCTTACGACAAGGTGCTGCGGCGTGCCGCTGTGGTGCGCTGGCGCTCGCTGCCCCGCCGCCGCCTCGGCCTGCTGGGCCTGCTGCGCCCCAACCCGCGCTATGCTGCTGAGCTGGCGGCCTGGCGGGCAGCTGCCGAGGGCGACCTGGCGCGCCTGACGTCCAGCAGCCCGGAGGACTGGCCGGTCACTGGGCTGGCTTCGCTCTTCGGCACGCGCTTCTATGGGGTGAGAGTGAAAGGCAGCAGGGGGTGATGCGATTATGGAAGGAGTGCATGCCCAGGCTATGTTTGGCACGTGCTTCTATGAAAAGAGCCGGCTGAAAGGCAGCAGGGGCGGTGAGCTTGTAAACGAGTGCATGCCCAGGCTACAGTGGGCACGCGTTTCTACAGGGGTGAGCCTGAAAGGGCGGCGGACGGTCGTGCACTTGGGAAGGGCTGCCGCTGCCCGGCCTGGGTGCTTGATTGTGCTGATGAGGAGCACTCATCCACTGATGGGAAGCAGGCCTCATCATGCTGAGCAGCACAGGTGTGGAACCGCTGCGGCTCCACAGCAGGTGGGTTTCACGGCCCCACGGGCTGCAAATACCCGAGGTCTTTGGTCGATTGCCCCTCCTTGGCAGGTGCTCTGGTTTCTTGTTCCACAGCATCCCACGAACTGATAGTCCTCTCCATCCCTGCCCTGCCAACGTCCCTCCCTGCCAGGTGCTCTGGATCTCGCTGGCGGTGCACCACCCCGACCTCAGCGCCGCCAGCAAGGGCGCCCGCCTGTTCCTCAAACGCAACTACTGGGCTCTGGCGCTGGGCATGCTGGCGGTGGGAGGCATCCAGGTGGGGGGGGGGGCAGGGCAGCAGGCAAAGCAGGGCAGGGCAGGGCAGGGCAGGCTACGTCGGCAGGGGCACCCGGCAGCTGGGTTTGTATTGGACGTCTCCCTCCACATAATATACAAATAAAAGCATCGCGCAAGTGCAACTTGCACCGGAATGGGAACGGTTCACCGAGCAGCGCGCAGCCATGTGCAGCCAGGAGGCACAGCTGAGGTGTGGGAGCTGTCCTCGTTCCCTGCCGGCTTTTCCACACACACCCCACGCCTTCGGGTTGTTGCCCCATTTTTCCTTCAGGGGGCGGTCTGTGTATGCAAATTGGCGCATGCACCCCAACCGCCTGGCTTCATGCGTGCACCCCCTGCAGGTGTACGGGCTGCTCACACAGATCCGACGGATTGCAGGCGCAACCTGAGCGAGGGACCCGATGTGGCAGGTGCCCAGCCGCCGCCTTGCTTCACGGACGCTTGGCGTGTGCCTCGTTCCTGGAGGCGCAACCTGAACGAGGGTCCCGATATGGTGCCAGCAGCAGTCCAGCCACCGCCTTGCTTATTTGGCGCTCCAGACTGCATGTACATGTGCCTCGTTCCTGACTGCCCTCGCAAAGACCAGCTGTGTTGACAGCCTGCAAGCGCCCACCACCTCTTGATCTGTGGTGCAGCCCTCGAATGCCGTGGGTCTTACAGTGACATGCAAAAACAGGGTGGTGCATTTTGGTGCTGAGCTCATTCCATTCATTTTTGTGCAGACATTGTGTTCATTCTTGTGCAGACACGTGTGCATTCTAGTAGAGGCACGTGTTCATTTTTGTGCAGACAATTGGGATGTGACTGTATCCCACAACAAGAGTACACGCCATCTGCGAGCCGCCTGCCGCTCAGCTGCCGCCAGCCATGACGTCGGGTGCAGTGGTTGCCAGCTCAGCAGAGAGTGGGGGATCGCAGTGCCCAGCTCGCCGCTCAAAACGTGGGCTGCCGTGCACTGCCGTTTAGCAGTTGCCACCGCCAGCCATGAGGTCTAGAGCGGCGCTGGCCAGCTCAGCAGTGAAGGCTGTGTTGGCGCGGTCAGCTGTCGGGGGCAGGGCCGCGGGGTTGTCGGGCGCCCGGCCTGCGGAGGGAGGAGGGAGGGGAGGGGGAAGGCGTGGAGAGTGTGTTGGGCATTGTCACAAGTGGCGCGCACATGCGCGCATCATTCAATCAGCGGCAAGAGGCACTGATGTTGACATCATGCCTCTTGCCATTAGCAGCAGCAGCAGCAGCAAACATAGGCAGGGGTGCCGTAACATCGTGGACACATAAGCACCGGGCAGCCCCGTTGCATGCCCACAGCGCGCCCCAGGATTCTTGCGGCTCTTATTGATTCCCGGCTGTGTGCCGCACCGGGAACCGTCGCCTCTGATGAGACGCACACGGTGTAACAGGTAGGAAGGAAGGAAGGAAGGAAGGAGTCAGCTCACCTGGCAGGCGCGGCACACCCGAAATTGCCTGCATTGCAGCCGGGGTGTCCGGAGCAATTGTTGAGCCACAGCTGGCGCTGACGGGGCGCTGCTGCGCCGCCCTGCCGTCCCCGGGCACCCCACTGAGAGACATGTCCTCTGGCAGGGGTGGCGGCACATCCATGGCTTCAGCCAGAGAGTGGGGCAGCAGGTAGCTGCCTCCGGGTGGCGCCGGTGGGGCCGATGGGCCGGCGGGAGGCAGCTGTGTGTCGTACAGTGGGGAGGGCCCTGAGGTGAAGCCAGCCGAGACTGCTGCAGGGACGTGGGGGGAGGTCATGGGCTGTGCCTGCTCGTCTTCCGCCATCAGAGGGGGTGCCCGCTCATCTTCCAGGGCTTCTTCGGGCATGCCGGGGGCTGTGCGCACCAGCTCCCGGGGCGGCCGAGCGTGCTCTGGGAAAGTGGGCGGCAGGGAGGGCTCAGGGAAAGTGGGGGGCAGGGAGGGCTCGGCAATCGCCGGCGGCAGGGAGGTCTCGGCAATCGCCGGCGGCAGGGCGGGCTCGGGTACTGCTGGTGGCAGGGCAGGATCGTGCACCGCTGGCGGCAGCGCCTCGGAACGCGCTCCCTCCTGCTCCCCCTCCGGCCCAATCTCCTCCCCGGCCAGGAGACGGTCAGCACCCTCTGCATTCTCAACCGGCGCTGGGCGGGCCGGCTGCTTGGCCGCGGCCGCCTCCTCGGCAAAAGCGGCAGCCGCCGCAGCCGCTGCGGCCTCAGCTGCCAGGCTGGCCGCGGCTGCCGCCCTGAGCTCATCCTCTGCTGAGTTGGCAGTGGCCATAGCTGTGGAGCTGGAGGAGGGCACAGACAGCAGCAGCGGCTCACGCTCGCTGGTTGCCTCGCTGAGCTGGCGTGCCATGAAGGCACCCAGGCCCTCCTCCGTGCCTGTGAAGGGGCAAGCGGGGGCAGATAGAAGGAGCTTGTGAGGGCAAAGGTGCTGGAGTGAGGAAGGTGCGCAGCATCTGGCGTGCCATGTAGGCAGCCAGGCCCTCCTCGGCGCCTGTGGAGGGGCAAACAGGGGACGGCAGCCAAGGGTCAGTGGCAGGAGGATTTTGCCAAGCTGGCGTCACATGCTGAGCTGGCGTCATATGCAGACCCTCCACCAGGAGCCTGCCTGGGGACAGCTGTGTGGGCGCGCAGAGGAGAGGGACGCAAGGCGAACTGCCGGACACATGGAGGCATGAGGGGGGCAGGCGACGAGAAGTAGCGGGGCTCATGGCAAGGGAGATGGGCAGGCACTCAAGGTGCGGGCAGGGCAAGCGCATGCGCCCGGCACTCTTTCCCCCACTCCCTCCCGCTCTCCTCCCTTCCCTTGTCACCTGTGCCTGCGACGGACAGGGGCAGGCGAGCAAGGCGAGCAAGCAGTTGCATGCGCCCCACTCTGCCCCCGCACTCTTCCCCCGCACTCTTTCCCCCACTCCCTCCCCCACTCTACCCCTGCCCTCACCCGTGCCTGCGGCGGACAGCGGCACTGAGCTCAGACGGTCGTAGTCACCCTCAAACCGCTCCTCCTCCTCCCCTTCCTTCTTGTCACCGCCCTGCTTCTCGCCCTGCACCTGACCGCCCATGCTCCCCTCTCCTGGCTCTGCCTCTGCCTCTCCCTTGGGCACTTCTGCGTGCCGGCTGGCTGCCGCAAAGCTGCTGGCCCCGCCGCTGTCCAGAGCACCAGACTGCTCTCCCGCAGCCAGATAGGCTGCCATTGGGCTAGTGCTGGGGGCAGGTTCCTCTGGCTCCTCCTGCCCCTGGGTGCCCTCTGGTGAAGTGGCGGGCGCCAGCTGGCGAGCAGCAGCGGCATAGGTGCTGCCACCGCTGCTATAGAGAGTGTTGCTGGCAAGGCTGCCAGGCAGCGGCAGCCAGCTGGGCACCAGGCGCTGCAGGGGGAGGTGGTGGGGCACACAAAAGGAAAGCACATTCAGCATAGGGTACGCGGAGAACAGCACAGTCAGAGTCAGCGTGCTGTGAGGGGAGCCGCTCGCCCGCAGCTGCCGCCGCTGCCGCCCGCTCACCCGCCGCCCTGCAGGCTGCAGCTCTCTCTGCGCCGCAGCCCCTCTCACCCGTGCTCCCGAATAGTCCAGCGCGTACCGCACAGGCGCGGCCACAAAAAGACATAACCAGGCGCCCGCCAGCTTCCTGCTGGCGTCGACTGTGGTGCCCGCTGCTACAGCCCAGGCCTGGGCGGCCAGCAGGCAAGCTTCGGCGGCCTCCTGCAGCGCCATGGCTGCCTAGATTGCCTGGGAGGTTGCCAACCAGAGTAGGAGGGCCCGCCTCACGGCCGCAGGAAAGAACTGCCCCTGCCTGCACTGGTCCTGCCCCTGCCTGCATTGTGAGCGATCCAAGCCACCTTCAGGCCTTCCCTGCCCATTGAGCGAACCTTGGACGAGCGTGAGTTGAAGCGGCGCCAGCCGGCAACCATGTCTGGTGAGACGTGCCGCCCTTGCCGCGTTTGCCGTTTCTGGCAGTCCGGAGTTGTTGCGCTGCGAAAGGGTGGCACACGTGCAAAGGCGTTCAAGGCGCCTGCGGCGGGTGCCGCCGCGCAAACGCCGCCGTTGTGCGCATGTCCTGCACCCGTCCAGCTTCGGTGCCAGCCCCTACCATTGCACCTGTTTCCTCCTCAAATTTCCCACCTCCACCAGCCTTCGATTCCAGACCTCCCCAAGGACCAATCCAAGATTTCAGGCGGCCTGGCTGGCGGCAAGGCATCGGGCAAGGTAGGCGCCGCCCAGCGGACCACTCCCGCGTCCCTCCCTCACCCCAGGCCCCGCTTTTCTCCCCTCGCTCGCTCTGATCACTGCTTATGCATTGCTCACCCAGCCTCGACATCCTCCAATTGCCTCTCCCTTGGTTGCACTTGCCACTGTTGTGTGTTCCTCACCTTCAACCTTGACATCGTCAGCTCAGTGCCCGCTCGTTTGCAGCCGAGCTCCCCGAGGGCAGGCTTTTAGGGTTTAGGCCCTAAACCCTAAACCCTAATCCCTAGACCCCGAGGAGAGCAGGAAGGCAGCCGGGACCCGCCATCAAAACCAGGCGCGCAGTGCAGGGCAGGGCGGGCCGGGGCAGGGAGGCGCCGCCACCAAAACCAGGCGCACAGGGCGGGGCAGGGCGGGGCGGGCAGGGGGGGCAAGGGCAGCGCAGAGCAAGGGCAATGGCAGGGCAGGGCAGGGCAGGGCGGGGCAGGGCAAGGGCAGCGCAGAGCAAGGGCACTGCAGAGCAGGGCAATGAGACAGGACCAGGCATGCCAGTCCGCTCGCCCCCTTGCAATTGGTCACCTTGGCGCTCCGCCTGCTGTTGCGCCCGGCTGCCCGCCATGCATGCTGTGCGGCGAGTGGGGCGCTGCACCTGATGCCAGGCTGGCGATAACAGCTGCGCTCAGCAGCACTTTGCAGCTCGCTGGGCAGCTCCCTGGGCAGCAGCCCTGGCATCTCCACTCAACCTGCCGCTTGCTGTCACCCAGCTAGTGAGGGCAAGGAAGCTACGCAACACTGTGTTTTTCACTGCGGCAGCGCGGGTGCACTCGGCCTGCCCTGCGTCATGCAGCCTGCTGAGCTTGGCCTGCCTCCCCCTCACCTGCTGCTGCTGCTGCTGCTGCTGCTGCTGTGGGTGCGCATGCAGGCTGGTTGCCATCCTTGCCGTGCTGGGACAGGACTCCACAGCTGCGCTGCCGCCGGTGGATGCGCTTTTCACGGTCAACAAAGAGGACGGGCAGACGGGTGAGCATGGCAAGCTCATGCTGTGCCACGCGGCGTCATGCTGTGCCACGCTGTCGCATGCTGTGCCACGCCATGTCATCCTGTGCCACGCTATGTCATGCTGTGCCATGCTATGTCATGCTGTGCCGTGCCATGTCATGCTGTGCCACGCTATGCCATGCCAGCACATGCCTACCATCTCGACCGCATGCAGGCCTGCCACTCTGCAAGGCGGGCCACAATAACCACAGCCCTGCTTGAGACGCACTTACCGTTTCACGACGGCTGGGGACACTGCCCACTCAGCATTCCTGCTTTGCCTGCCTGCCCTACTGCCGCCCGGCCGCCTGCCTGTCTGTCTCTCAGGCGCGTGTGCTCACTTGCTGGCGCGTCTGCTGTGGCGCGCTGCGCTGCGTGATGTGCAGCGTACAGCGTCCACACTTGCAGGTCTGCTTGCGACCCACCCTGTGGCTCACCCGTGTGTGTGCCGCCTCTGCAGGCGCCGCTGGGCTGGAGGGCAGCATGCTGAGCAGGGCCTCCCTGGTTCCCTGGTGAACCTTGACGCCGAGGTGTGGCCAACCCTGGTGGTGGGATCGGCAGGCGCGGCTCCTATCTACTTCGCTCCACCTACCCGACCAGCCACCCCCAGTGCTGGCAGCAGGGAGCAACACCGTCCCTGCCACGCGGCCACGGATCAAGAGTGCATCCTTTGTGCACCCGTGCTGTCCCCGTGCTGCTCCACTGGAGCTGGCAGCTGCAGCGGCCCGCCTCTTGCCAGGTGGCGCCGCTGTGAACCGTTGCTGGTCTGGCTTCTGCTGGCCCTCATGACTGCTCCACTGCTCCCTGCCGCCTGCTTCCTGCACTGTAGGGCTCCCAGCTTGGAGGACGCCGTTTCATGTGGACCCACCATCAAGTGAGTGGGTGGGTGGGGAGAGAACCGGGCTGATGTGCGGGGGAGTGCCGCCAGCGCCTGCCGTGCCCCGCAGCCTCCCGGCAGTCTTGGACGTGCCTCTTTGTGTTGCCCTGTGTCACTCAAGTCACGCTCAGCCCAGCCCAGCCCAGCCAGGCCCCTACTGCCCGCCGTCTGCTCTTCATGGCGCAGGGGCGCAGGGGCGCACACACCACTGACGAGAGGGTGCAGGTTTCACGGTGCAGGAGTTTTACGGTGCATTGCTGGCACCGCTGCGCCAGCTGGCAAAGCCGGAGTCAGAATCGAACACCCAATCCACAGATCACATTCAGGCTCCAAGTGGAGGCGCAACCAGCAGCCCTCAACGTGAATGCAGCGCAACTTTGGGGCGCCCCCCTGATGCCTGGTTCGAGCAGCCTGCGCTGCACGGTGGGCCTGCACTGCATACCTGACGTGTAGCGTGTTCATGCCTGGCTGTACATGATAGAGAGGCGATGGCAGGTCAGTGCACCAAGACAGCCTGAGGCAAGGTCAGGGCTGAGCCACACAAGAGCCGCATGCAGCTGCCAGCTGGCGGCAGGGCGGCGCTTGCCTCAGAGCAAGGTCTGAGCTCCCTGCACCGTAATCTGGCGATCGAGGCCTCACTGTGGACTGGCGAAGCTGGGTAGAGCTCCTTGATAGCGCCTTCGACATCGTGGGTGAGGCGGGCCCGAGCGGGGGTCAGGGGAGCAGGTCAGGTGCCAGCAGGCAGGCAGCAAGGGGCA
>JTEE01000004.1:199450-244982 GCA_002896455.3 Chlorella sp. ArM0029B
GTTGATTCACACAGCCAGTTTGTTTTTTCCCTGTTTTCATGTTTTCATGTTTTCAGGGCCTTGTGGTGCATGCCTCGTCAACCTCTCATGATTTGGTTCGTCCTGAAGTTGAATCCCCTTTCAGGGGATGTGAAAAGCTGTAACGACTAGACTAGACAGCACGGACAGCACAGCACAGCACAGCACAACCTACCTGCACGGCGGCCGCGCCTGGGCCACAGTGCGTTGTTTTAAAGCCTTCTGCGGCTTCAGAGTGATAGTTATGCACCGGCATACGCGACTCCATGCCTCATCTTGATTTCCGGCCTGGTAGCCTTGCATGCGCACCCACACACCCTCTCCAACGCGCCGTTCATCTACGGCCTGCTATAACGGCCACCCGCCGACTTCCAATCATGTCTGCAATGAATAAAACACAAGCCGTCACAGCTATGGAACGTTATATGTTTTATATACCTTACCAGGGCGTATATGTTGACATGGAATGAGCACACATGCGATGCCAGCAGTGTCAGGCCAATCTGCAAGGCGGGTGCAGGCGGGCACGTTGAACGTTGGTGTGTTGCGGCCGAAGCCGCACGTGCCTGACTGGTGTATGCGTATCCACGCCATCACACCTTCCCTCGTCAGGTCCCTGAGATGCTTGATGGAGTCAGAGCGGCATGTACATATATGCAGTCAGCACTGCCAAAAGAAGTCGAGTCGGCCCCCCGCTGCCGCCCGCGGCGGGGGCGGGGCGCTGAGGTGGAGCGTGAAGGCGAAGAGGGACAGCGGGACACGCTTCGCCCACACCACGGGCACTGCACAAGCCTCACAACCTGCTGCGGCCAACAGCAGGCAGCGTTTGAGCTCCTGCTTGCTTTCGGGACAACCCCGCTCTTTGTCGGAGCGCTTCAAGGCGCTTGCAACACGCAGCCGGGCTTTTCACTGCATTGAGCGGCGCAGCGGACCGGTACCGGACGACAGAAGGCATATGATAGGTGAGAGAGCCCCTCTCGCAGGCCCTGTTGCTCTCCTGCAGCTGCGAGCATGCTCTGGGCGTCTTCCCGTTTACAGCGGACCGCCTACTTATCGTGCCCCGAGCGCTGCCTGCCGCCGCCGCTGCAGGTGCCGGCGCCACCTGAGCGGACGTCCCGAGCGGCCCGTACCGTGCCAGCTTGCCGCCCTCCACCCCACTCGATGGCAGCGGCGGCAGGCAGCCTGGCGCTGCACCTGCTGCAGGGCCTGCGGGGCACCGTCTTGGAGCCGCGGCTGCTGAAAGCGCTGCTGGTGCTGGGTGGACCGCTGCGACTGGCAGTGGCGGCAAACCTGTGGGCGGGCCGCTCCCTCAAGTGAGTGACCACCCGCTGGCTGGTGGGGATGCGGCCGCCGAGTGGCAGCTCTTTTGTGGGATGCGCATGGTTGCAATGGGTTACACTGGTCGGTGGCAGAAGCGGGAGGCGGAAGCCGGCCAGTGGCGGCGCGCTGCGTTTGGGGAGCAGAGGGGCCACGCCAGCCGTCGCAGCGGCCTGCCAGTTTGCCGGTACGTCCGGCCAGCCGGCACTACACGTCTGCCCTCACCTGCCCGCCCTGCACCCGCCTGCCCGCCCTGCACCCACCCCGCCTTTGACCCAGGAGCCTGGCTGCTGAGGTGGCGCATCGTCTGCTAGAGCTGGCGGGCTGGCTGGTAGGGCATGTGGAGCACCGCCGCCTGCGGGGGTTTGACCGGCACTACTTCCCGCTGCGTCGCTGGCACGTGGCCCTGGGTGAGGCAGGGGGGTGCACCTCATCCCTGCATTGTACACAAGTGTAGTGGCAGGGAGGTGGGTGCTAGACTTTTGTTTGCTTGTGTTGCCGGCGCACCCGGCTGCCTTGCCGGGTGCTGGGTGCTTGGTGAGGCAGGGGTGCGGAGTGGGCTGGGGTGTGGTCCCGGTCATCCACTGCCAGGTGTCTCAGCTCGTTGTTTCTACACACAAGCGAAATGATGTGGCGCTTCTTGTCGGGCTGGGCAGGGGGATACTACTTCACGCTGCGCCGCTGGCGTGTCGCGCTGGGTGGGTGGCGTTGGGAGGGGGGTGCGTGGGTTGGCGCCACCTCACGCTGCCTTGCTGGCGCATGGTGGGAGTGACGGGGGTACACGCGACATGTGATTTTGTTGCCGACATGTCCCGCTGCCTTGCCGGCACTTGGTGCTGGGTGGGCGGCCAGTGAGCAGGCAGGGCAGTACCATCCATCCCATTGCACCGCTGGCATGTGGTGGGGAGGAAGGGGTCTCCATTTGTTGGGTGCTGCGCTTTTCTGCAAGATAGTTGTTGGGTGCTGCACTTTCTGGTGTGGGTGCCACACCCCTTCATGCTCCCCCACCCCCACCGCATTCCGCGCCTTGCCGTGCCCCTCTGCTTGCGTGCAGCCTCGCTTCTGTCGGCCAAGGCCCTGCAGTGGGCGGCGCGGGTGTGGGTGGATCGCGCCACCGGGGCCAGCCAGCGGCGCAAGCAGCTGCAGCGCCGCATGCAGACGTCGCAGAGCTACGAGGAGTGGGCGGGGGCTGCGCAGGAGGTGAGGCTTGTAGGGGTGTAGGGGTGGGGTGTGGGGGTGGGGTGTGGGGCCATAGCACGCAGAGCTACGAGGAGTGGGCGGGGGGCGCGCAGGAGGTGAGGGCCGTAGGGGTGTGGGGGTGGTGTGTGGGGCCACAGCATGGTGGGGTTTGAGGTGCTGGGATGCCGCATTTGCGGCACTCTTTTGTGTTCCTGTGGCGCTGTAAATGAATAAAGGCATCAATGTTGGGGTGTGGGTGAAAGCATGGGATGGGGAGGTGAGGCTCTCGGCGGAGGGGTTCACTTTGGGTTCACAGCACGGGGGGTGGGGAGATACAGCATGGAGGGTGGGGGGCACAGCGCGGACGACACCGCATGGTGCTCTGACGAGGGCTGAGCTCGGCTTTTGAAGGCGCGCTGCCTGTGACGGATAGCTGTGCGCATCGGCAGTAGCTCAGTAGCCCTGACTTGCTGCCCAACGCTCCTTCTCGCTGCCTGCTTGCTTTGCGGCTCGTGAGGGCTGGATCCTTGCTTGTCCAGTGATAGAGAGAGAAATTGACGCTTTGCACGATATATAATTTGCCCACCTGCCTGCCTGCCTGCTTGCCCGCCCGCCTGCTGCAGCTAGAAAGCATGCGGGGCCTCGACCCCCGCTCCCGCCGGATCATGGAGACCCAATTCTACGACCGGCGCTTGCTGCAGGTGCGCTTGACGCCTCGCTGCAATTGCGCGCGTGGCCGTCTGGGCGCGTACTGGCTGCGATGCTTCGTCTTGGCGTGTGCTGCTCTGCTCTGCTCTGCTGGTGTGTGACGCGTGCTTGCTGCCTGCTTTCTGCACCCTGCGTGGCTCTGGGGCGTGCCGCAGCCCTGAACCCGCCCGAGTTTGGTGCAAGTCCGCTTGATGTATTTCGTAGAGGGCTGCAGCACCGGCTGTGTCTGCCCAGCTTCCTTGACTGGGCATCACTGGTATCGGCCACGCCTGTGCTCACCATTCTCGCAGCCAATGGTGCAGGAGTGGTTGCAGTACCTGAGGTGCCTGCCCACCTTCTCCTGCATGGTCACCACCGCCATCGGTACTGCCCTCCTAACCACTGGTGCAGGAGCGGCTGCAGTACATGCGGTGCCTGCTCACCTTCTCCTGCATGGTCACCACTGCCATCGGTACTGCCCCCCGAACCACTGGTGCAGGAGAGTACCTGCGGTGCCTGCCCACCTTCTCCTGCATGGTCACCGCTGCCATCGGTACTGCCCCCCTAACCACTGGTGCAGGAGCGGCTGCAGTACCTGCGGCCCATCTTCTCCTGAACAATGCATGGTCACCACTGCCATCGGTACTGCCCCCCTAACCACTGGTGCAGGAGCGGCTGCAGTACCTGCAGCGCGTGCGAGAGGGCGGCGACGTGGTGGAGGTGATGTGGGCGGTGCGCTCAGACCTGCTGCGCAACCTGGGCAACATGACCAGCAGGTGGGGAGCAACTACTACATCCAAACTATAAAGTCAAGGGGTTTGGTGTGCAGGGTAGGCAACTACTTCATACAAATCATACAAACTATAAAGTAAAGGGGTTTGGTGTGCACGGTAGGCAGAGCCTGAAACCCAACCTGGGCAGCATGACCAGCAGGTGGGGGGGAGGGGTTTGTTGTTTGGCTACAAAACACAAGCTAGGCAACATGAGCAGCGGGTGGAGGGAAGGGGTGCAGGGTGCAGGGTAGGTGGAGCCTGAAACCCAACCTGGGCAACATGACCAGCAGGTGGGGGGAAGGGGAGAAAGGGATGCAGGAGGGTGTCTGACGTAGTCAAGGCAAGGCGTTAGGGTGCCTGATGCAGTCAAGGCAAGGTGTTAGGGCAACATGACCCGCTGGTGGGGGGAAGGGGAGAAAGGGATGCAGGCGGGTTTCTGACGTAGTCAAGGGACGTGGTTAGGGTGCCTTCGCCGCCTGCATCAAAGCATTTCGCAGCAGTGCCAGCCCATGCCTCAACACTCCCAATTTGCTGCTGGTCCGTGGAGTGGATTTCAGTACTCTTGTGTGCAGAGATCTCAAACAAGTGGGTGCAGGCACACTGGCCCCTCCTTCCTCCCCCCACTTGTGTGGCCCTTGCCCCCGCAGCACGCTGTGCGACCCCCTCCCAGTGGTCGTGACATGCATCAATACCAATCCGAATTTGCAGGTGCAGGCACACTGACGCCCAACTTTTCATCTCAAACTTGTGTCCCGCCCCGCCCCCACAGCGCGCTGCGCGACCACTTCCCTGTGCCGCCAGACCTGATGCATCGCCAATCCAGCACACTGACGCCTCCTTCCTCCTCCCGCTTACACCTGCCCCGCCCCCGACAGCGCGCTGCACGACCACTTCCCTGTGGTGCCAGACCTAAATCAATGCTTATCCCATCTCGCAGGTGCAGGCACACTGACGCCCAATTCTTTCCACTTCTTCTGTTGCCCCTCCCCCGCAGCGCGCTGCACGACCTCTTCCCTGTGGTGCCAGACCTGATTCGTGACTACATCCAGCAGGTGCAGGCGGACCTGCAGTACATCACAAATTCGCCAGGTGGGCGGGCGCCATGCGGGCGGGCACCAGGCGGGCATCATGCAAGGCGGTTGTGGGTGGAGGGCAGGCAGTACATGACAAACTCGCCAGGTGGACCTGCAGTACATCACAAACTCGCCATGTGGGCGGGCGCCATGTGGGCGGGCACCAGGCGGGCATCATGCAAGGCGGTTGTGGGTGGAGGGCAGGAAGTACATGACAAACTCGCCAGGTGGGCGGCCGCCAGGCGTGCATGTTGTTGTCGAGGGGGCTGAGACAATGTTGGGCAGGGAGCTGGCGGGTGATGGGCAAGCACCCCACCCTTCCACAGGCTGCATGCAAGGACAAGCAAAGTGATTGGCTCGGCCCGTTTTGAAGCCCGTTGATACGAATGCTTGCATGACTTGGACTATAGATTGGAATTCTGTGCGCCATACAAGGCGACATAAACTCGCATGCCGAGTGAAGCGCCTCTGGCCCCTGTAGCACATGGCTCAGGCACGTCTCTGTTGAGAGATCCAGCGCTCTCAAGCCATGGCCAGTTGTCAACAAATTTGCCCCTCGGCCTGCCATGCATGGCGCAGACATGCCGCTCGAGGAGAAGCTGGCGTTCCTGCGGGAGTCGCGGCACGCCTTTGGGCGCACCGCCCTGGTGCTGTCGGGCGGAGGCTCCTTTGGCGCCTTCCACATGGTGGGTGCAGAGGGGGGATTCCCTGTGGTGGGCAAGGGACACAAGCGTGAAGAGGAGGGAGGGGTCCGTGTGCATTCGTAACACATCGAGTATGCAGTATGGAATTCCCTGCAACCACACGATGGGGTGCATTGAAGCAAGTGGATTGGGTGGCAAGGGAGTGTTGTTGCGCTGTTCACATGGTGGGTGGCGGGGGAAGCGCCTCACTTTAACACGGGATGGGGTGCATTCGAGCAAGCGGATTGAGTGGTGCTGGTGGTCACCCTCTTACAGAGAGGCAAGTGCATGCGGTGGCAGTGGGTGGGTGGATGGGGGAGCCCATGTCAACCTGGCACCTGTAGCGGTGCGGTGGAGTGTGGTGCATTGGAGTGTGTTGGAAGAAGGGGGGTGGTTGGCACACGGGAGGGTGCTGTCGGGCGGAGGCGCCTTTGGCGGCTTCCACATGGTGGCTGAATAGGGCTTTCTTTTTGCCAGGGTGGACGTGGGGGCATTGTCAAGGTGCTGCTGGATACCAAACCTGCTGCCTTGCTCTTCCCACCCTGCGGCTCACGACACTCATGTGCCTGCTGTGCTGTGCTGTGCTGTGCTGTGCCCGCTGTGCAGGGCATTGTCAGGTGCTGCTGGGTGCCAACCTGCTGCCCCGCCCTTCCCATTTTGCGACTCACGACACTGCTGTGCCTGCTGTGCTTGCTGTGGTGTGCTGTGCCCGCTGTGCAGGGCATTGTCAAGGTGCTGCTGGATGCCAACCTGCTGCCCCGCGTCGTGTCTGGCAGCAGCGCAGGAGCCATCGGTGAGCGCACAGGATGCCGGAAGTGCACATGAACGGGAATTTTTGTGCAGAGCGCACCCCGGCCCTGGTGCACTGTTTGTCAAATGTTCCATGCCATTGTGTGCACCCGCAGCGAATCCTGCCCTCCCTCCCCTCCCGTGGTAGCTGACTGGTGCCTTTGGCTTAATTTCCTGTTGGTTTCCTCAACCCCACGCCCTCGGGCTGTCATCTTCTGCTTCTTCTCCCTCCCCTCCCTCCCCTCTTGCAGTGTCCGCCATTCTGTGCACCCGCATCGAACCCTCCCTCCCCTCCCTCCCCTCCCTCCTCCCCTCTTGCAGTGTCCGCCATTCTGTGCACCCGCAGCGAGGCAGAGGTGCACGAGGTGTTCAACTCTCTGGGCGACATCGATGGCATCGACTTCTTTTCCTTCAACTCGCTGGGCCAGATCCTGAGACACGTGCTGCTCAAGGTGGGGCTTTGGCTGTGCCCTGGTCGGGTTCCGTTTTCACATGCTGGTGCGGATTCGACTCGCTGAGCAGATCCTGTGCTACATTCTGCTCAAGGTGGGCGTTGGTTGCTCCCTCCTTTCACTGCATCAACTCGTTGAGCCAGATCGTACTCCAGTGCTGCTCATGTGGGTTTGGTCTCGGTTTGCTGTGGTCATCTTTTTTCTTTTGATTTGCTGTGCCAGGCCTCCCTGAAACATGCTGGTCAAGGTTGTTTTCTTTGCTTCGTGTGGTCAGGGTGTGTTTGCTGCATCAGCTTGCTGAGGGTTGTTTGTGCGTGTTTCCTACGCTGCATTAGAGCCATGTGCTCTCACTGCCGAATGCCAATACCTTGACGGCATGAGCGAGGCTGTGCCCTGCTGTGCCATGCTGCGCTGCTGCAGGGCCAGCTGCCGGACCACAGTTTTGTCAGCTGCATGTTGGCCCCTGCCCTGCAGGCTGATACACCCTGCCCCACACTGCATCACGCTGTGCTGTGCCATGCTGTGCCCTGCTGTGCTGCTGCAGGGCACGCTGCAGGACCACACAGTGCTGCAAGAACGGCTGCGCCGCATTCTGGGCGACATGACGTTCGCAGAAGCCTACCAGCGCAGCGGTGAGGGGGTGCCTTGCTTTCTAGATTGCACTGCGTCTGCGTTGGCTTGACGTCCATCAGTCAGCATTGCCAGGCCAGCTAATCCCCAACCTTTCTCTCATTGTCGTTCTGTGAGCTGCACGCCGCATCCTGAACGTCTCTGTGTCAGCCGCGAAACCATTGGCGGCCCCTCCCACCACCTGCTCACTTACCCTACCGCCCCCCACACCCCCGACTCTGCTCCCATTGCCCTGAAAATTGTGCAGCAGGCCGCATCCTGAACGTCTCTGTGTCCCCCGCCGAAGGCCGCCAACACCAGCAAGCCCCCCCGCCTGCCCAACTACCTCACCGCACCCCTTGATACCCAACCTTTCTCTCATTGACGTTTTTATGAGCTGCAGGCCGCATCCTGAACGTCTCTGTGTCAGCCGCCGACACGATTAGCGGCCTCCCTTCTGCCTGCCCATTACCTTGCCGCCCGCCACACCCCCGACCCTGCTCCCATTGCCCTGACACTTGATCTGCAGGCCGCATCCTGAACGTCTCTGTGTCAGCCGCCGACACCAGCGAGCCGCCCCGCCTGCTCAACTACCTCACCGCGCCAAACGTGCTGGTGTGGAGCGCTGTGGCCTGCAGCAGCGCCTTCCCCTTCCTCTACGTGCCGCAGCAGCTGCTGGCGCGCGACAGCCGGGGGCAGGTGCGTGTTGTGTGCTGCATGTAGGTGAGGGGCTGGCGTTTGGGGGGCAATGCTGGCTTTGGGTGGGCTGGGAGGCCGCTCTTTCTTCCCCTTAGCTGTCCAGCTGTTGGTGCGCTGTCTGCAGTGTGTGGCTTGCTCTGGCGTTTGTGGGGCAGGGCTGGATTCGGGGTGGGCTGGCAGGCAGCGCCTTCCCTTTCCTCTACGTTTCCTAGCAGCTGCTGGCGTGCGGCAGCCGGGGGCAGGTGGGGATTGTGCGGTTTGAGGGTGTGGGCTGGCGTTTGTTGGTTTTAGAAGAGCCGGGGTGGGTGGTGGGCTTTGCCTTCTTCTCTCTCTGGTGTCTTCTTAAGAACCCCGCCTGTCCAGCCTACCTTGTACTAGTGTCGTTCAGACAATGAGGGTCAACAAACACACACAAACCCCCACCCTTACCCCCTGCCTGCCTGCTCCACACCCTGCAATCCGCCCCACAAATTGCAGCCCCTAACTCTTCTCTGCTGCGCCGCCCTGTGCAGATAGTGGGTTTACCACGCTCCTCTCCAACCCTGCCCTCTGCCTGCCTGCCCTGCACACTCTGGTTTGCCTCACACAATGCTCTGTGCCGCCCTGCCTGCCCTGCGCAGATCGTGGGTTAACCGCGCTCATCCCCACCCCTGCCCTCTGCCTGCCTGCCCCGCATTTGCCTCACAAACAGTGCCGTGCGCCGCCCTGCCTGCCCTGCGCAGATCGTGGGCTTTAACGCGCAGGCGGCGGGGGAGATGCAGCGGCGGTGGCGGGACGGTAGCCTGGAAGAGGATCTGCCCATGCGGGGGCTCAGGTGGGTCGTGTGTTGGGTGGGCACTTAGGTGACCTGGCAGGTGACCTGGCACGCCGACAACAGGCCATCCTTCCATCTGCCTGAGAGGGGCTTGAGGTGCGTGCGATGTGTTTTGTTTTGAGAGCAGGAGAGGCGATGAGGTGAGCTGAAGCGGGGCCAGGGGGGGCTGCTTGGGAGCAGGCGCCCAAGTCCAGCAGGCGCCCAAGGTCGGGCCTTTCCCTATAAAGTATCACTATACAGTGTAATTATAAAGTATAAAATGGTAAACAAGCGCCCAAGGTGCGGGCGAGGCATCACGGCATCACCTCCCCTCCCGCCCTGCTCCAACCAATCACCCAATTGTGCAGCGAGATGTTCAACGCCAACTTCTTCCTCGTCTCCCAGGCCAACCCATACGTGCTGCCCCTCATCAGTGAGTCGTGACATGTTCATATGTCACATAAGGTTACATGAGGATCTCGTTGAAAAAGTCGATTTCCTCCTCATAACATCGACATTAAGACGACACAAACAGAAGATGTTGGATGCCCTCGACCCACGTAATGCCTGCTCTGCCCCTAATCAGTGAGCCATGACCCTTGTTCAGGCCACATGCAGCTCACACGCCAAGCAATGCCTGCCTGCCTGCCTGGCATCCAAGCAGCGCCTGCCCCGCCCCCCATCCATCAGTGAATGGCTAGTCCGCCTCGACCCGCATAATGCCTGCTCTGCCTGGCATTTGAGCAGCGCCTGCCCTGCCCCCATCCATCAGTGGATGGAATGGCTGCTCTGCCTCGACCCGCATAATGCCTGCTCTGCCCCTTGTCAGTGCTATCGGTGCGTCACCTCTCCTTCGCCCCTTCCAAGCAGCGCTTGCCCTGCCCTCATGAGTGCACGTGTTTATGCCGCACGTACATACAGTGCCAGACCTTCCCTGCCCCGCATGAATGGCATCCCTGCCTCGAACCCACTTGGTGCTCTGTGTGCTGCCTCCGCCCCCTGCCCGTGCGCGTCGGCAGCAGTCCCCCACCCGCCCACACACACCCTGCCTGCTCCTGCCTGCTCTGCCCGCTGTGTAGCCCTGAAGCGGCTGGCACCCTGGAAGCTGGGCAGCCTGGTGGAAGGGGAGCTGAAGCACAGGTGGGTGGGCGGGGAGCAGGGTGTGTGGGGGTGTCGAGAGCTGAAGCGCAGGTAAGGATGGTCGCGGGTGTGCTGGCAGGGGCAGGGGACAGGGGGAGGAGGGGGAGCTGAAGCACAGGTGGGTGCGCAGGGGGCGGGGTGTGTGTGGGTGTCAGGAGCTGAAGCACAGGTGGGTGCGCAGGGGGGAGGATGGTCGCGGGTGTGCTGTGAGGCGCAGGGGGGAGGTTGATGGAGGGTGACTGAAGCACACGTGGGCGCAGGGGGCAGGGAGGTCGCGGCTGAGGGGAGGCACAGTTGGGGGCAGGGAACAGGGGGATGAAGGGGAGCTGAAGCACAGGTGAGTGCGCAGGGGGAGGGGTGTGTGTGGGTGTCAGGAGGTGAAGCGCAGGGGGGCGCAGAGGGGATGATGGTCGTGGATGTGCTGTGAGGCGCAGGGGACAGGGGGAGGAGGGGCGCTGAAGCACAGGTGGGTGCAGGGGCGGGGAGGTAGCGGCTGAGGGGAGGCACAAGTGTGAGCTAGGCATGAAGAGATGAAGCTCAGGTGGGTGTGGAGGGCAGGGGCGTGCAGGGGGGGCAGTTGTGCTAAAGGGGCCACGGGAGGCAGTTACTGCACAGGTGGGGCAAGGGGGAAGGGTAGTGGTGGGTGTGGGATAAGCGCAAGTGGGCGCACGGGAGGGAGTTGGGGAGTGCAGGGGGTGAAGGGCCGCGCATCCGCCCGCAGCGCCTGCTTCAGCTGCCGGTGCAATCATGCAGGCGAGACCCTGCCTGCCTGCATTTGGCTCCTGCAGGCGCTGCCCCCCGTGTTTGACATGCATCGTCGCTAAACTTGACACTCATACCCCGTGTTTGGCATGCATCGTCGCTAAACTTGACACTCATACCCCGTGTTTGGCATGCATCATTGCTAAACTTGACACTCATACCCCGTGTTTGGCATGCATCATTGCTAAATCTGACACTCATAACTTGATGACATCGGCTGCAGGTGCAAGCAGCTGATGGAGGTGCTGCCGGCCTGGCTGGGGGCCAACCGAATACTGAAGCTGGTCAACCAGGCGAGCCACCCAGGGCAGGAGGCAGGCACGGTTGTGTCTTGTCGCTGCATGCTTTGCACTGTGGAGGGACGGTGCGAACCCGTGCTGAAGCTGGTCAGCGAAGCGTGCATGCTGTGGAGGGGTCAGGAAGAGCTAGAGGGGGCGCGGCTTGTGGGGCAGGGCAGCCGAGGGGTCAGGGGCGGCCAAGTCTGGGCAGGGCGAGCCTTTTGCGACAGTGCCCAGGCCGCCGCTTATCCGCTTGCCTGCCCGTTGCTCCGCCTGCCACCTCCCCTGTTTGCCCCGTAGCCCTGGGAGGGGGACTGCACCATGGTGCTCCCAGTCACCACCTTCAGCACAGGCAAGCCGGGAGGGCAGTTGTGTGCATGCATCTGCATCTGCGGCACACTTTGGTGTTAGTTAGTTAGTTACATTTAATGTCCATATGGAGCCAGGAGCGGTCTCACGAGGCAGGAGATTTGTTGGGGTGATTGGGGCAAGCAGGTGCGGGTTGGGCAGTGTTGCCGCGACGCTGGAAACGAATTGAACGAATGAAGGAATGGCAGTTGTGTGCATGAGGCACGTGAGAGCCGGACTGCCGTGGGTGCCTGCCTGGGTGACCGTTGCCAACCAATCAATGACATTGCTGTGCCAATCAATCAATTACATGCTGTGCCAATCAATAACGTTGCTGAGCCAACCAATTACATTGCTGTACGTGTGCTGTGCCTGCGACTGCTGTGCCTGTCCACATGGCCTCTTCTGCTGCACAAGCCAAGGGCAGGTTGCAATAGACCCTGGCGGCCCTCTTTCTACCACCCTATATCCCTTACCCTTTCAACCCCCGATGCTGACATTGTGGGTATATTATTGACGGCTGCAGCCTAGATTGTCGTGGACACACTGGGCAAAGAGGACCTGCTAACGACCCTCCTGTATTTTTACACACGAATTACACACGGTGTTTTCTCCGGTTGTGTGTGTCTAAAACTGCCGCAGCCAAGAGCGTGGTCGGCCTGAGCAAGGAGGACTTGCTGGCGACCCTCCCTCTACCTCCCCCTCCCTCCCCCTCCCTGCAATTCAAACCCGCTGCAGCCAAGAGCGTGGTGAAGATGAGCAGGGAGGACCATTGTCTACCTCCTCTACCTCCCCCCCTGCCTTCCAAACCCATTCTCTTCTTTCTTCTGCCATCGCTGCAGCCAAGAGCGTGGTCAACCTGAGCAGGAAGGGCCACTATCTACCTCCCCTACCACCCCCAGTGCCTTTGCCTATTGAACCCACTTTCTTCTGTATTGTGCAATGCCTGCAGCCAAGAGCGTGGTCAACCTGAGCGGAGAGGACCTGCTGTGCCTTCTTAACCCCCTTTCTTCTGTATTCTGCTGCCATCCCCACAGCCAAGAGCGTGGTCAACCTGAGCAAAGAGGACCTGCTGGTGGCGCTGGAGGCGGGGAAGCGGGCCACGTGGGGCAAGCTATCGGCCATCCAGGTGAGCTGGCCAATCCTGGTGCCAGCCGCAGGCGCTGGAGGCAGGGAAGCGGGCCACACGCAGCTGCAGGGCAAATGGCTGTGTAGCACAAGCTGCGGGGGTCTGTGTCGCGAGTTTCTTTGCGGATAAACAGACTTTAAAAGCTTAGTTTTTTCGGCAAGCTATAAAAGCTGTAATTATCACGCAAGCTGTCGGCCATCCAGGTGAGCTTGCCAATCAATCCATAAATTACATTCAAGTCCGCAGAATGCCAGCAGCAGGGCATCTGGGGGTAGGTGGGGGAATGCGCGCCAACCGGTAATGTGTGCCAACATGCTGCAGGCCAACTGCGCCATTGAGGCCACGATAGACGACTGCCTGCGCCAGGTCACCGCTGCCAGCTGTCAATGGTCACCCTTCTCTTTTTGTTTCATGCTTACACCTGATGCAGGCGAACTGCGCAAGGCCACGATAGACGACTGCCTGCGCCAGAGCACACAGTCGTCACGCTCACATTGCCTCATACATCTGTTTGCAGGCCAACTGCGCGATTGAGGCCACGATAGACGACTGCCTGCGCCAGGTCACCGCTGTGGCCAACGCGCAGCGCCGGCGCAAGGCGCGCCGCACATCCCGGGTGGCAGGTGGGTGTAAAGCCAGCACTGTGTAGAAAGCACTGTGTAGAAAGTAGCACTGTGTAGAAAGCCAGCTGGGTAGGGCCAGCATGTGGCCATTGCTGGGAGTGTGAGCTGCACCTGGGCGGTTCTGTGACAGCTGTCGGCCCAGGCAGCACCGTCTTGCCTGGCGTGGAAGTAGAGGCTGGCGGGACCAGACACCCGCCAGTCTGCTTGCGAATCAAAAACAGCGTGCAGGCCGCTGCCACCGCCCACCCCCGCAGTCTGCCACTGCACACTGCCCTGCACAGCCCAGCCTGGCGTGCTGCCAGAACCTCACGCGCTGCCGCCCCGCCCTGCCCCGTCAGCGCCCGCCAGTGTCCTCAATTGATTGATTGATTGATTGATCTCCAAGGCTGCCTCCCATCAGCAAGGCACTACCCATGCCAGCTACACATGCCTGCCCCGGCAAGTCACCTGCACCCGCCGCACAGCCACCTCACCTCCCTCCCCACCCTGCCCCTGCAGTCGCGGCGCCTGCCAACGGCGCGGCAGAGGCGGTTTCGCTGCGGCGGGGCATCCCTTCTTGGCTGCACATGCCTGCCCTGGGCATCATGCCTCGCATCGAGTCGCGAGGGGATGGCATGGGCACCCCGACGTGGGCCCAGTCGGCTTCAAGGGCCGCCTTTATGCCAGACTCACGTAAGCTTGGTGCCCGGGTTGGTCAGTAGTCAACCAATCAATTACAGTTCCAATTCAGGGGGAGCCAGCAAAGGTCTCATGGGACAGGGTGGGAGGTGAGTGTATCGGAATGTAGTTTGTAGCAAAGAAAAATGAAGCGTGCGATGCGGGTGTGAGTGAGTGACAGGTCGTGAGTGGGACGGGATGGGCACCCCAACATGGGCCCAGTCGGCATCCCGGGCCGCCTTTATGCCAGACTTACGTAAGCTTGGTGCCCGGGTTGGAAAATCGGCTGCTTTTTTAGACGATGAGTGCCACGGTTGAGGGGGAAGGAAGGGGTGTGGGGAGAGGCTCGTATTGAGTGACGAGTAGTGAGTGGGAAGGAAGGGGTGTGGTCAGAGGCTCGTATTGAGTGACGAGTAGTGAGTGGGACGGGATGGGGGTCTGTGTTGCACTTCGTTTGCGGAAATCAGAGTGTAACCCTCCAAAAGCAAAGCATGGGGACCTCGACCTGGGCCCAGCCCTCTTCTCAGGCCGCCTGTATGCCTGTGCCGTGCCATCCTTGCTCAGCAGCCTGCCGCCACTCGGGGGTGCATGCTCTGGTTGCATGCTGTGCGTTAGCCAGCGCTCAAAGCGTGAGTGCCAGCGCCAGCATCGTGTTCTCCACAACTCCTCTCGAGTCCTGCTGGCTCCGTGGCCCCTACATGCAATTGATTGATTGGTTTGATCGACACCCCGCCGTGACACTGCAGCCAGGGCACCGGCGGCTGGGATGGAGCAGCAGCCAGCGCCGGAGGCTCTGCGGTTGGGAAGTGCAGGTGAGAGCGCGTAGTGGGGGTGGCAGGCTTGCAGGGCAAGGCAGCGTCGGCCTGTTCATATGGGCTCCCCTGCCCGGCCCCCTTGCCTGCCTCACCACACGGTGCCCGTCCTCCTGCCCCTCTGCTTCCCCTCTGCAGCAGCTTACCGCAACCTGCATCCGATTGCCTCGACCCCTCCCCTGCCTCACCTCACCCTTGCCTGCCCTCCTCCTCCTCCCCCTCTGGCCCCCCTCTGCAGCAGCGCGCCGCAACCTGCATTTGATTGCCTCGACCCCTCCCCTGCCTCACCTCACCCTTGCCTGCCCTCCTCCTCCTCCCCCTCTGGCCCCCCTCTGCAGCAGCGCGCCGCAACCTGCATTTGATTGCCTCGACCCCTCCCCTGCCTCGCCCCTCTCCTGCCTCACCACACCCTGCCTGTCTTCCTCCTCCTCTGCCCCCCACCCCTGCAGCAGCCTACCGCAACCTGCAGCTCAGCCCCTCAACCGGCCTGCTGCTGCAGCTGGCGGTGCAGGAAACCCTGACAGACTACTGTGTGCCTGAGGAGTCAGCGGCGGAGCAGCAGGAGGTGGCAGCGGCAGCGGAGGCAGCGGCGGCGGCAGGGGTGGCTGTTACTCCAGGTAGGGGCGTGCAGAAGCTCCAAGTACTGTGGCCTGAACCTGGGGGAGAGCATTATCAACAATCAATCAATGCAGTACATTTGGGGTCCACGGAGACAGCAGGGCTCATGGGATGGAGAAGGGAAGGGTCATGTTTGTGGGCATTGGGGGGCCAGCGGGGGTTGCGCGGTGACCGGGTGCCTGCAGGTGCTGGCCGTGCCTGCACTGCCGGACCTGCCTGCTCGCCTGGAGTGTGGCTGGAGCAGAGCGTCGGTTGGATTAACACACGTGCGCCCAGCTTGTGGTGCTGACACCATCCCTTCCTTTACCGCTGCCGCTGAGAGGCAGGCGGCGGCTGAGCCGCCAGTGCTGCCCCAGCCCTTCTGTCAGCCCCTGCATCCCGCCATGGAGTGGCCCGTCCCCCAGGGTTCTCCTCCCCATCATGCAGAGGATGCGGCGCCCGAGGAGCCGGCGCCTCCCTCCCCCAGCCTGGAGAGCAGCACCCCTCACCACCCGCTGTTTACTCATTCACCCTCCCTAATGTCCCCCCTGTGCCCCGTCTCGCAGGAGATGTGGCACCCGAGGAGCCGGCGCCGCCCTCCCCCATACTGGAGAGCTGCACCCCTCATCACCCGCTTGCGACTGCCCCATCCTACCAATCCCCACTTTTGCAGGGGATGCGGCGCCCGAGGAGCCGGCGCCGCCCTTCCCCATCCTGGAGAGCAACACCCTCATCATATATTGTCAAGCTTGTATGTCCTCCCTGTCCTTTCTTCCCCCCAAATTGCAGAAAAGGGAGTGGCCAAGAAGCCGGCGCCTCCCTCCCCCACCTTTGAGAGCGGGCGCGCCCTGTGGCGCGACTTCTTTTCCGTCGTCCCCGCCACCACAGAGGCCGGCGCGGGCAGCACCAGCCTGGATTACATTGCGCCGTGAAGGGGGCGCCAGCTGGCATGCCAGGTCAGCGGAGGCTTGGGCCAGCTGGCACGTGTGCCCCCACAGAGCCTGGACTGCATTGCGGCCTGAAGGGGGCGCCAGCTGGCATGCTAGGTCAGCGGGGCCGCCCTTCGATTGCCGGCTTGCTCCAGCTGGCCTGTCTGGCGGAATAGGGGTGCCAGCTGGCGCCAGCAGCTTAGCTGAGGACGCCAGGTTTTGGGGGCTGCCCCTATAGCGCATCTGCTCTTGAATTTTGCACCAGCACGCATTATCCCTTTGCACTTGCATTAGAGACTGCCACGCATTAGAATTGTTAGGGAGACAGACGGCCATGTTTGTTTGTTACAGCCAATGTCGACGGGGAGATGAGACAGGGGATTTGTTGAGGTGACTGTGACCTATGCCCTCACCGCAGCATGACACCGGGCTGGGTGACAGAGAGAGCCGGCAGGATCAGCTGCAAGCTGATACAATGGCACTCTGCTCGGGACTGGCCAAGGCTAGGCGGGAGGAGGTGTGCTTGTTGGCTGCAAGAGGGGCTCGCCACGGTTGCATGTGGCCCCCAGTGCCCGCTGGCCTTCCCACCCCATCTCTATGACACCCGGCTGAAGCTCTAACCGCTAAAATGTGCTGGCGGTTGTGAAGGGGGCTTATATTTCTGGCATGCCTGGTAGGCCCTGATTGCCTGCAGGCAGCAGGTTCTGTCGAGTCCAACAGCGGCAGTGAGCGGCGGAAGCTGGGGCGGAAGCTGGGGCAGCCACAGGACACCATGCATGCGTGAGCTGGAGAGCACAGACTGCAGGCCACCTGCGCGGCGGTGGCGCAATGTGCAGCATGAGCGCTTGAGCAGCCGGAGCAGCACAGCTAACCAACCTTGTCAATTCCTGCATGTCGATCTTCCGAACGACATGATGTGTCTCCGCGTCAGGAAGCTGGCAGCAGCAGCAACGCGGCTGCTGTCGAGGCCCGCATGCGGCCGAACGTCTCGGCTGACGCTGCTCCTGCTGCTGTCGGGCTGCTCGACAGTGTCTGGGTGGTGGGCCGCCCGAGCGGCTATCTGACCCACGCCTCGATTCAATGCGTGGTGGTACGACCGGCGACGGCATTGGCGAAAGGACTCACGGCCAGGCTGCACGTGATTCTCGGTTGCAGCTGGGGAAAACAGGCCGGCATCACAGCGACAGGCGGTAACCGACTCCATTTACCTGCAGCTGTCCGTGGAGTTGATGCCGCAATTGGCGGGGTTGTTTCAGCGAATCGGGACACGCCAGGAGCTGCTGTGCAAGCGCAGCAGGGGCCGCAAGCACAGCAGGGGGCGCGGATTTTATTACATCCAGAATCCACAGGTGGGCACCAGTCTGGTTCTCCTCTTACACACACATCTCGCCGTAGCGTGTCTTTAGAAGCCCTCGAGAGGGACCTTGCTCTCTTGTCATGCTGCCGCCCGCCTCTTGCTGCCGCCAAGCGCGCCCAGGCACCCCCAAACAGCTGCTGCAGCCGCTCCGAGGCATCCGGGCATCTCGGCGGCGGCCATGCGCGCCTAGGGTGGCGGCGGCGCCGCGAGCTGCCGGCGGCGGCAACGACGTGCACGCTGAACTTGCTGCAGCGTTGCAAGTTCTTGAAGCACACAAGGCGTTATTTGGCATCACCGGTGTTAACAAATCCGTGTTCCAAAGGTGGTATATGGCATTGGACTCAAGAGACCGCTTCGTTGCTGATCAAAATCGCATGCAGGCGATGCAGCGTGCCGCGCCACCCCCCGCACCCACGCTTGCCCCCCTTCTGACCCTGGCCGGTCCATGGCCGCCAGTGAGTGGCTGTGTCACGCCAGCAGCAGCTGATGCTCGCACAGCAGCCGCAGAGGCGTGGGCAGCCGCCGCAGTCTCCTTTGCCAGCACGGCTTCTGGGCACGAGGCAGCAGCAGAGGCAGCAGAGACGGCGGCGACCAACCGGCCGGCAGCGGCACCATCCGCAGCAGGCCAGGAGTGGGCGGCGGCAGGTGTGGCGTGGCGTAGCGCGTTCCACGCCCTAGAGGAGGCGCGTCACGCTGGGCCCGACGCTGCGGCTGTGCACGAGGCAGAGGCGGCGGTGCAGGCGGCGCGGCGGTTCAAGAGCCAGCGGCAGTTTTGAGTGACGGCCACGGGCTGGCAGAGCACCGCTGGGGCATGCACTGCTGGTGCCGCCCGCAGCAGGCTTGCTCTTGGCACACCACGCTTAGTCGGCCCTGTCGCCCCACCTAACCTGGACCTTGCCGCCATCCCCCTGCCCATCATCAGTTGCCCCACGCCATTCTGAGCCTTCCCGCCCTCCCCCTGACCACCTTTCAGTTGCCCGCCTTTCAGTTGTCCACCCGTCCTTCCTCCCCCTTGCATGTGTCCCCCCTGCCTGCTCCCCTTCCCGCTTGCAATCAACACTCTTCGTGACGCTTCCCTTCTTGCCTGCAAGCAGCACTCTCTGTGACGTGTCAACCAACGGCTGCCTTTTGTTGGCGCAGTGACATGTGACATGTTGTGGTGCATGCCTCGTCAACCTCTCAGGATTTGGTTCGTCCTGAAGTTGAATCCTCTTTCAGGGGATCTGAACAGCTGTAACGACTCGACTACTGACACAGCGACTTGCGCCTGTCTCCGGCATGACTTGCGGCAGATGCAGGTGCAGGTGCCGCAGCTCGTGCCAGCAGCAGGTGCAATGCAGCAGGGGAGCAGCTAGCAGGTGGGCTGGGCCAGCAGGGCTCACAGCCTGCCCATTCTGGCTCACAGGCATGTGAGCCTGAATCAATCAATCAAACAATCACCTGGCAGGCCACCTTGTTTGGGAGGGGTGTGCCGCCAGTGCTTGCACAGCTGTGGCTCATGACATCTCCCACATTGTGGCATGCTGTGCTGTGCTGTGCTGTGCTGTGCTGTGCTGTGCTGTGCTGTGCTGTGCTGTGCTGTGCTGTGCTGTGCTGTGCTGTGCTGTGCTGTNGCTGTGCTGTGCTGTGCTGTGCTGTGCTGTGCTGTGCTGTGCTGTGCTGTGCTGTGCTGTGCTGTGCTGTGCTGTGCTGTGCTGTGCTGCCTGGCCTTCAGGGCGCACCGTGAAGGCCATGCCGCTGGGTGCTGACATCCTTGTTCGTTCCCTCAAGACAGGTGCACCACGGTCTGTTCTCCACCCATGTGGGTGCACCTTGACACCTGCACAGCGCATCAGGCGCAAGCCTGGAACTGTATAGGTCACGCCCGAGGGGACTGGCAGCGGGAGGGTCTCGCGGTGCAGCACGCAAGCAGCTGGGAAGGGCGGCACGGCGCCAGTGCCACCTGATGTACGTGCCTCTCTCACGCTGCTACTGGCGAGTGGTATGCCACGGGCGGCAGCAGCAAGAAGCAATATCACAGCTGCCTTTTAGTTTCAAGTGCAAGCTGTGAGCACAGGTTGCGGCGGCGGCTGGCGGCGGGCACAACGCCTCGCACGCTGCCCCGCTGGCATGCCGCGCTTGAGTTCTGAGCCGCTTGGCCTACGCCGCCCATTCTCCCTAACAAGTCAAGCTGGGAAGCAAGTAAAAATGACGTGCAAAGCTACCTTCTTTGCCGCTGCAGCCCTGCTCTTGGTGGCTGCCCCCGCAGCTGGGGCGGAGCCTGGCCATGGGCGCCTTGGTGAGCACCCTGGGCAACAACCTGGGCGTAGGCTGGGACTGCCTGCAGCTCCAAGAGGCTGGGCAGAGCAGCGATCCGTCCGCAGGTTTCAAGCTGCGCCCGTCTGACACTGGCCCTTTTCGCCCGCCTACCCCTTCTCCGCGATCGCTGCAGGCCGCAAGCTGACGGCTGGAGGCGCGGAGCTGCTCGAGGCGTCGACCCTCGCCTGGCAGATGGCCACCGGTGGCGGCGGCGGTGGCGCCGACAGCGCTGCCGCCTCTCTGCTGCCTAGCGTGGACACTTTGGTTGCCGCTGGCAGCGAGGCCCTTGCTGGCCTGGGAGACATACCTATGTCGCTCTCAGACGGGGGCGCTGGAGGCGAGCTGCTGGTCAGCCTCTCCACTCCCAGCGACGCCGGCGAGGGCGTCGCAAGCACCGGCGCCGTCCCCGACACCCCCAGCTTTGCTCATGCCTCGGCTGCCTCAGATGCCGCCATAGTGCTTGCAGAGGGCAACGAGACGCGGGCAGAGGCGGTGACGGCGAGCGCGGCGCAGGCTTTCATGGGGGGCCAGCCCGATGCCGCCGTAGCTCTTGCGCAAGCCACCGCTGCCAGCATGGCAATGGGCCCCAGCGAAGCGCTCAGCACGGCGGTCAGCGCAGCCTTTGCTGTGGGAGGCGATTTCGCGTCATTCTTCGGCTCTGCACTGGCATCTGCTGCCGGCGACCTGGCCCAACTGGGTGCTGCCACCAGCGGCGGCGCTGAGCTGGCGGCCGACATGGGTGCTGGCAGTGAGAGCGTAACTGCCGTGCCGGCCGCACTGGCAGAGGCGCTGGCCGCAGCTGCCGCCGAGGGCTACGGCGCGGGCGTTGCCCAGACGCTGGCGGCAGCACTGGCCAGCACCTCGCCGCAGCTGGCGGCGCAACTGAGCGCTGAGCTGGCTTCGGTGGGTGCTGGGAGTGCCGAGGATGACGCAGAAGCCCTGGCTGCTGCCTTTGCACAGGTGAGGCCCAATTGCAATCCCTGCCTGGATCAGCATCAGGTGCAGGCCCAATCCCTGCCTCACGCCTGCTGCTGCCTTGCCTGCTGCTGCCATACCTGCTGGCTGCGTATTTGGCGGCAGGTGGATTGCAGGGTTCACTCTTTCCTTGGGAGCTGCGCTCCTCCCGGCCTGTCCTTGCCCCACCGACCCCACTCCGCTCCCTGCCTCGAGCCCTCCCAACCCAACCCTGCTCCCTGCTTGCTGCCCTTCCCACCCCGCAGGCCACCGCCGCCGCCATCACCCGTGGTGCCAGCGGCGCCGCCGCCTCTGCCATCAGTGCAGCCCTGTCTTCAGGCACCCACTTCTCCTCGGCTTACGCTGAAGCGCTGGCCGCAACCGGCTCTTCCAAAAAGCTGTGCGCAGCCTTTGCTGCAGCCCAGGTGAGCGCAGCGCCTGTTGGTCCTGGGCTGGGCTTGATGGTCCTGGGCTGGGCTGGGCTGGGCCGGCCCGCTGGGTGCTGGGCTGTGGTTGTGAGCGCTGCGTGTGTGCGGCTTCCCTGGCTGCGCTTTTCAGCCAGCACCCAACAACCTTGCGTCAGCACCCAACAAACGCATCCCTCTCACCAACATCCCACGCTCACTCCTGTGCTCTCCCTCTGCCCCTCCCTCCCCTCCCGCCTCCCCGCAGGACCTGGCTGTGAAGTCCAGCACCGCTGTGTCCTTTGCCATGTCGGCAGGGCCGCTGGCCAGCTGCTAGCGAGTCGAGGCATCCCACCCAGCAGGAGCACCGACGGCAGAAGAGCTCTCAGGCGCCCAGCACCCGCCCGCTTGAGGGCGGGCCTTCCCGCCTCGGGCAGCTCCCCCATAGCTCCCCCACACTCTCCCATAGCCTTGCATCCCCGAGCAGCGACGCATTCTCCCAATGGCACGTGTCAGATGCCGAGCCTGCGGGCGTGCAGGATGCACCCGCTTGAGGACGCACCTTGCGCCCTTGCCAGCTCAGCAACGCCAGTACAGCAGGTACGGCGGGAAGACCGTCCATCATTTCATCCCCACCATCCAACACCCCAATGATACCCTGTTTGTTCCGCGATTAGTAATTCTTAATTCCCACTGAAGACGAGTCATGAGACATGTGTGCGTGCGTGCTTGCAGGTAATCTACACAACTTTTGTACAGTGATCCTGCTTGCTTGCTAACCTGTAACAAAACTGAAATCTGTGTCTAGAGACGGTCGGGGAGAGCAGATCAGAACAGTAATCGGGAAGCACGAGGAGTTGGGCTGTACAGGCAGGGCGCACGAAAACTGTTACAACCTAGGAAGAGTCGATCACCCTGCAGCCTGGCGCCAGCATGGCAGGCCGCTCAGAATGCGTGTGCGCTGTCCAGCAAGTGCGCCACCTCAGCCTTGCCAGCTGGCGTCAGCCGGTGGCAGCCCAGCACGTTGAGGGATGTGAGGGAGGTTATGCGGCCCAGCGTGCGCAGCGCAGCATCCGTGATCTTCCAGCTGCGGACAAGGGCAGGAGGTTGAAGGCAGTGACCGACAGAGGGAGATGCACGCGAGGACAATCGTGCGCCCTAGAGCAGGGCAGGAGGTTGGGTGCCGTAAGCGACAGGGAGGTGCATGTGACAGAGAGCCTGCGGCCCAGCATGCAGAGCGCAGAACCGATATTGGAACCTGGAACATGGCAACGCGGGGAGGAGCCACCTAAGAAGAATAGAGATCCAAGGTGGGGCCGGGTGAGCGCGACGCACTGCAGATCCTCATCACACCACACCCCCTCCCCTGCCTCCCCTGCCGGACGCCCAACCACATGCCCTCCACATGCTCTCCCACATGTATTCATCCCCGCATGCGCCCGGACGCCACCCCCTGCACATTGCACTGCCGCCCCACCCCTCCCCTACTACAGCCTGTCCCTCCGTCCACACACGCAACTTTTATCGTAAGTTACAACTACCCTGCGCCGTTGGCCTCTAAGAGACCTGGACAGCGGGTGGTAGGACACCAGCCTGCCTTTCGGAAATCCCACCCACCATCCCCTACGCCAATGTCCCAGCAATGCTGGGCAGCAAGTGCGGGGTACCCCGGCACTGCAACAACCTGTACCGCCTCCTGCTCCACGCCCGCCCCGCTCCCTCAGTAGCCCCTCCCTGCCCCACCTGTACATGATGCCACCCCAGCCTGTACTGCCCCAACCTGTCCTGCCCCCACCCCGCCCCACCTGTGCATGATGCCACCCCGCCCACGCCTGTACTGCCTCCAGCCTGTACTGACACACCCTGTACTGTTCCCACCCCGCCCCATCTGCACATGACGCCACCCCGTCCACGCCTGTACTGCCCCAGGCCTGTACTGCCCCAACCTGTACTGCCCCCACCCCGGCCCCCAACCCGCCTCACCTGCACATGATGCCACCCCGCCCACGCCAGTACTGCCCCCAGCCTGTACTGACGCACCCTGTGCTGTCCCCACCCCGCCCCACCTGTGCATGATGCCACCCCGCCCACGCCTGTACTGCCCCCAGCCTGTACTGTCCGACCTGTACTGCCCCCAACCTGTACTGCCCCAACTGTACATGATGCCACCCCGTCCACGCCTGTACTGCCCCCAGCCTGTACTGCCTTAAATTTCCTCAATCCCCACCCCGCCCCACCTGTACATGAGGTCCAGGCGTGAGAGGGCGGTGAGCTGCGCCAGGGCAGCAATGCCGGCATCGCCCCACTGCCTGCAATTGACCAAGCAACCAAGCAGTCGGTCGGTAACACGGGGAGCCAGCAGCGGTCCCGAGGGGCAGCGCAGTACCGCACGGGGTGGCAGGGAGTGCAGCACTCGGTGAGCCAGGGAAAGCAGCTAGCTGCGCAGCTGTAGCTGCTGTGTTGGCGTTTGGCCCACTAATCGACCAAACAGGCAGACAACAAAGCTGCAACCGTCCAACTAGACAGAAATTTCGCTGCATGGTTGCATGCACTGGGGTATGTAGTTGAGGGGTATGTAATTGAGAGGGGGGTATGTAGTTGAGGGGTATGTAGTTGAGTACTTGGGGTATGTAGTTGAGGGGTATGTAGTTGAGAAGCGAGCCACAGCTGGTGGTCTCACCAGGCAAACTGCAGCTCCAGTTCTTGCAGGCCCCGTAGCTGCGCCAGCTGGCACACACCCTCGTCCGTCACGTCGCTCATGCCCTGAAGGCAGGGCAGTCGCAAGGATGCTGGGAGGGGAGGGAGTGAAGCAAGCGTAAAGTGAGTGTTGCTTGCTGGGCTGACATGCATCCACCACAATGAATGAGGAGGCAATGTGGGAGGGAGGACAGGACAAACTTGGGGGGCGCAAGCGAGTGAAGGGGAGCAGTAGCACTCAATTAAAGAGGAGTTTGACACGGGATACGGCCCGGCATCAGCTGCTGCCTCTCTCAGGTTCAACTCGTTGTATCTGAAGCAGAGCCACGTGCCGCCGCAGCAATGCGAAAACATATCCGTGCAGTGTGGCCCCACAGATAAGGCAAGAGATATGCTGACCAGCGGGGGCAGGCGGGGAGCACCGAGGGAGGCCAGCAGGCACAGCAGCATGCAGGGAAAGCACAGGCATGTAACTGGGCAGCACCGCATGAGGCAGGCAGCAGCACGCGTCGATAGCACAAGCAGACAGAGTGTGGGTGCAATCAAGCGAACCTGGAGGCAGAGGGAGGTGAGGTGCGGCAGGCGAGGCGCCAGCGCCGCCAGCCCGCCATCGCCCACCCGCTTGCACTGCTTCAGGTTGAGGCTGCGTGTGGGGAGCGTGTGGGGAGCGTGTGGGGAGCGGGGGGTGAGGGGAGGGCAAGATGTTGTCAGTTACGCAAAGGGTGAAAGAAGGGGCCCTGCCAAACGTCGTGCGCCCAGGAAGCCGAGCTGGCACACCTGCCAAGTCATCAAGCCCTGCAGCCCCCCACCTGCCCGCCTCACTGGCACAGTGGCACAGTCATGTGAGTGTCACCAGTGCGGCACATCTCCTTCTTGTTTGATAAACCAGGCCAGGCCCAAACATATGTCCAGCTCACCTGCGCAGCGCTGTGAGGGCGCCCAGGGCAGCCACCCCGGCGTCGTCCACCGCAGGGCAGTTCTGCAGCTGCAGGGCGGTCAGGTGGGGCATGGCCCAGAGCGCGGCGCCCGCGCCGGTGATGCCTGCAGGCGCATGGGGGGGAAGATGCAAAGTGGGTAGTGTGCATAGTGTGCAGAGTGTGCAGAGTAAGTATGCGGCAGGTCAGGTGCTGCTTGCTACCAGGCACGCGGTTGGCATCAACAGTGCCTGCCTCTCTCCGATGCTGCAAGGCCATAGGGTACATGCACACACACAGGTTTGGGGGGCTGCGTGACTTGTCCACACAGGCAGGCAGGCCTCCGCTGGGGCCCAAAGTTCAGGCTAACCAGGAAGGAAGGAGCCTGCCAATCTCTCAGAAGCTGCCCGTCTCATAATCAACATGACATCAGCAATGCAGCGACGCTGAGCGCTCACTCGCCGGGCACTCCCTGACCTTTCGGCTGTCCGGGACGTTACGATAACGCCAGCCCAATGCCGGCATGCCAGCAACATCAACTGATTGAAAGCTCACCGGGGCACTCGCTGAGGTTGAGGCAGGCCAGGGAGGTCAGGCAGGCCATCTTCTCCAGCCCGGCGTCAGACAGGCTGGAGCAGCCCTGCAGGCAGACGGGGAAGCTAAGTGTCATACAAGAATCAGCTTACTGGGTCAAACAGACTCGAGGCGATTCAACTTGTGTGTGGGGGCACTGGACATGCTTGCAGGTGCAGGCAAAGCGTATGGGCCCCGCCTTTTGGCACAAAGCAACACTGCTGGCTGCTATGATCATGCCGCTATGCCCGTGCTGCGCTGCGCTGTGCTGCGCTTCCCTGCGCTGCGCTTCCCTGCGCTGCATTGGGCTTCAGGATAGGCTGAAGATGAATCAAAGGACAGCCTCCATGCTGTGCCGCGCTGCGCACAACAGCACCGGCACCGAGAAGACGCCAGTGAAAAGCGTTCACTTTGAAAGTTTCTTTTTAAAGGCCCAAAAATGAGTGAATGCAAGCCGTGTGCTAAGCTGGTTACCTGCAAGTTGAGGCTGGTGAGGTGGCGCAGCGCGGGCGCCAGCGAGGCGAGGCCGCCGTCCAGCAGCACAATGTTGCGGCACCCCTCCAGCGACAGCTGGCGCAGCGTGCTCAGCGTGCTGCGGCAGGGGGCACAGGAGAAAGGAAAAGGGCCGGAGCAGGAGGTCAGCAGAGGCATGGAAGGATTGCAAAGATGTGCAGGATGGCAGCGGTGCTAGGCCTGCAGCAAATGAGAGGGACAGGGAACAATGCAGCAAGGGGGGGTGCCCGCTGGGCAGCATGCCTGCCTTGATGGTGCCGGCCCATACACCCACACGCAACTCAACACGCCGCTGCCCTTTCACGTGCATGCGTGCAGCACCTGGCCGTACCTGTGTGCAGCCCCCAGTACTGAGCGCGTCCCAAACCCACAGCACCGCACAGCCGCTCCCCTGCACAACCACCCCAGCCCTCACTCCCACCCCTCAACCTTGATATCCACAATGCCACACCTGAGTGCACGCAGTGCCTGCCCATAGATGCTGGTGCAGCCTCCAAGGTTGAGTGCGGTCAGGCTGGTGAGAGCCGACAGGGGCGCCAGCGCAGCGGGGCCCCGCAGCCCGGTGCAGTGCTGCAGCTTGAGGGAGGAGAGGCGGGGAGGCGAGGGGGCACCCCCCTGCCTGGGAGGCGAGGAGGCACCCGCCCGCCCGGGAGGCGAGAAGGCACCCCCCTGCCCAGCAGGCGAGGAGGCACCCAGGGAGGCCAGCGGCTTCAGACCAGCGGGGCTCAGCTCCTTGCACCCCGACAGGTCTAGCTGCTCAAGGGAGATCAGGGAGGGGACAAAGCCCAGAGCGCCATCTGCAATGCATGGGCAGCGGGGGGCAGCAGGGCAGCATGGGCATGTCGGCTTGGGCAGCAAGGGCAGCGTGATAGGCTTTGTGTCTTGCGGCCCTTATGCATTCCCAGTAGGGTGCCGTGCTGGCAAATGGCATCTCTGGTGACTTGTGCACGGCGCGACAGGATGGAAGGGAGGAAGGAAGCGTGGGCAGCATGGGGCATGTTGGCTTGGGCAGTTGGGCAGTAAGCAGCACAAGGCAGCAGGACACGGCGCAGCACAGCTTGAGCTCCACCTACTAGCCCAGGCAGCGGCCATCACAGCACAGCACAGCACAGCGCGGAAAGGCAAGGCAATGCGCAGCACCACAGCATGTCACAGCATCCACCACAGAGGCGCCTGCACAGCATGTCACAGCATGGCACAGCACAGCACAGCGCGTCACGGCAACACACAGCGCCACAGCATGACACAGCATGCCACAGCAAGCTCCACAAAGGCGGCTGCACAGCATGATGCAGCATCCCACCTGTCAGCCGGTCGCAGCCGCGCAGGCAGAGCTGTGTGAGGCGGCGCAGGCTGCCCAGCCCTGGCAGGCTCTGCCCCGGCGTGTTGGTCAGGTTGCGGCAGCCGTGCAGGTTCAGGTCTTGCAGTCCCGTGAGCACTGCATACAAGGCGGATATGATATGAATGTCAAGGCATGTCTGTATAGGATAGAACACCCGTAGTTTTGCTTTTCCAGATTGCTGGGATGACGCATCTGCGGCACACTGTTGTGTTGCTGCGGCGCTGTAAATGAATGAATGCATGCATGGATGTATAGGATAGAAGTGGGGGCAGCAAGGTGTGGAGGGTGTACGTACTGCACCAGGGGTACCAAAAGGATTATTCTCTGGTGAGTGGGGGCGGCGGAGGAGCGGCAGGTGACGGGGTAAGAGAGGTGTGCTGGAGTGGGAAGGGGCGGTGAGTGAGGAGGGGCGGGGCAGCAGTGCTGTGTGGAGCGATGTGGTGGTGTGGGTCGATTGGGGCTGGGGGAAGGAGGGGGTGCAGGAGGAGCAGAGGAGGCAGAGGCACGCCTGGGAACCAGCGTCCGCATAGCTCTTGCATAACGAGGGACATCTTCGGACCGAGGGACCTTGTCTGCTGTGGCCCGTAACCAACACAATTCACCTGACAGGTGCTCCAGCCCTCGCTCGGTGACCTGCCAACACTGCAGGCGCAGGGTGGGGTGGGCAGGGCAGCGAGGCGGGCACTGAGAACGAGCGTGCCCCTTGACCCTTGTAATCCATGTGCCCTCCCTGTGCTCCACAGCACACACAGCATGTCATCACATGCAGCACAGCAGTTGAGCCTCACCTGCCTCCTGCAATGTTCGGCCACCGCCTGGGAAACCACATCACAGCGCAGCACAACGCAGCGCAGCACCGCACCGCACCGCACCGCACCGCACCGCAGCGCAGCACCGCACCGCACCGCACCGCACCGCACCGCACAGCACAGCACAGCACAGCACAGCACAGCACTTGCCTCTTGCAGATTGAGCACTTCCAGGGAGCGCAGGGTGGCCAGGTGCTCCAGCCCATCGTCCGCCAGGCTGCAGGCACATGTGGGGCGAACGCGCAGTGCTTGTCAGGAGTAAAACTACAGCGGCATTTTGCCAGGCGCGCGCCTTGAAAGGGCGGCCGGGGCCTCCCGCTGGTCGCCTGCTGCAGGCAGCTGCAGCACATGTGGGGCGAGCAGGAGGCACCCCTTTGCAAGGGTGGCGAATGATGGAAGTTGAGAGGGTAGCCAAGTGCTCCAGCCCGTCGTCCGCCAGGCTGCAGACAGGCAGCAATGTGGGGCGAGCGGGCAGTGTTTGTCAGCAGTGCCAAATTGTGGAACTTGCCAGGCGCGCGCCTTGAAAGGGTGGCCAGGTGCCCCAGCCCGTCACCCTGCAGGCAGCGGCGGCAATGAGGGGTGAATGGGCGGTGGCGGTGGTTCTCACGAGTAACAAGTGGTAGGATTGCCAGGCGCACGCCTTTGAAGTGCGACTTGGGACTCCAACTTGTCCGTCCGCCAGGCTGCAACGCAAGACATGCGGGGCACACGGGCAGTGCTTAGTAAGCGTGGCGAATGATGGAACTTTGGAAGGCTGGCCAGGTGGCCCAGCCCGTCACCCTGCAGGCAGCGACGGCACATGCGGGGTGAACAGGCAGTACTCATGTGACGCACGGGCCTGGCACATCCCAAGCGTGGCAAGTGACAGGCATTAGAAATGGCGACCAGGCGCAATTATCCGCCAGGCTGCAGGCAGCGGGGGCTATGGGGGAAGCAGGGGCACACGATCAGGCGTAAGCATGTCCCGCTGTCCCGCTGCGCACGACACATCATCATAGCTAGCGTGCAGGTCAAGGTGAATCCGAAGCCCCAATGCACAGGCAGGGCGACTTTGCTGCCAGTGTGTGCTCGATCAGTCCTCCGCCTGCCCCTGTCTCTCAAGTCTGGAGTCGCTTGAGGCCGTCTCTTTGCTACCAACTTCATTCTAGCTCACTCTTCCCCCACCCTTTCCCACGAGACCGTCGCTGGCTCCCCGTAGACTTGCAATGTGATTGCATGATGGATTGATTGTCCAAATATCGCTCTAACTCGATGTAGCGCTTTGTAAACCCCGCCGCACCCTTCTAGCGCTCAGCCAGTCCCACACACCCGCCCCCGTCCTCACCTGTAGCATCCCTTCAAGTTGAGCTCAGTCACGCGCTGCAGCGCCGAGAGCTGCGTGAATCCGGTGCCCGTCAAGTGCTCCGCCCGCCCTGCCCTCCTTAGCCTCACCTGTAGCACCCCTTGAGATTGAGCTCCGTCACGCGCTGCAGCGCCGTGAGCTGCGTGAATCCCGTGCCCCTCAGGTGCTCACAGGCCCGCATGTCCAATCGGCGCAGGCGCCCCAGGCCCGCCAGGTGTGCCAGGCAGCCGTCTGACAGCTGCTGGCAGCCGCGCAGGCTGAGGTCTTCCAAGAGGGGCAGGTGGCGCAGAACGGCCAGGCCAGCCTCTGCAGGCGGGGCAGGGCACTGGATGAAGGAAGGTCAGGGACTGTAAGTGAAATGACCGCAGTGACAGGTGGTGCAGCACGGCCAGGCCAGCCTCTGCAGGCAGAAGGGTGAGGCAGTGGATGAGCGAATCGAAAAGTGCACTTAGTGGAAGTGACCGGAGGGGCAGGCGGGGCAGGGCAGGGTGGGCACGGCACGGCTTGTAGGAAGGGCGCAGAGGTGGGTGCGGGTGCGCCGTGAGAGCCAGGCTGTGCACCAGCTTGACCTAAGGCGGGCGGGGCAGGGCGGGGCAGGGGGTGGGGGAGCAGAGGGGGTCAAAAAGTAAATATAAAACGCGGAGACAGGAGGCGCAGAACGGCCGGACCCGCCTCTGCAGGCGGGGCAGGGCAGGGCGGGCAGGGGGGGGGGCAACGGCAGGGTTGGAGGTCAAGCAGGGCATGGCTTGTAAAGAGGGGCACAGGCATGGGTGCGGGTGCTCCATGAGCTATGCTGTGCACCAAGCTTGAAGCTCAGCCTAGCCGGCCTGGCTTGTCAAGGAGTCGTGCATGACGTTCATAAAACACGGTGGACCCTCCACCGTCCCTCATGCAAGCCCGCTAGCTGACGTGGCGTGGCTGGGGTCCCACCAGCAATGCCTCAATTCTAGCACCAAAGAGCCACCGGGGGCCGGCACACCTCGCCTGTCGCTTTCGAGAAAAAATGTTGTTCCTAAACCCTAACCCTGCACCCACCTGTCAACCATTAATTCAATCATTTACAACAGTGTTCCGCAGATGATCACCCACCTGTCACCCGCAGGCAATTCCACCAGTTGAGGCTGGTCAGGTGTGCCAGAGAGGAGAGGTGGGCCACGCCTGCAGGGGGCGGGCAGGATAGCCCAGGGGGCACATGGCATGTGAGGGCAAGCTGGCTGCGCCGCAAGGTCGTCAGTTGGCGCAAGCTATCCGGCCGGCTGGCAGTCGGGAGAAGGGCAGAGGATGCAGCACATGGCTGCGGGTCACTGGTGCACTGAGGTACTGCACGCATCAAAGCCCCCACCATCCCACACCTCGCAACACTACCGCCACCACCCACACGCCCGCACCACCCACCCGTCCACCCCCGCACGCTCCTCACCGTCGTCAGTTACGTGTGTGGCCCCTGCCATGTCAAGCCGCCTCAGGCCATGGCAGCGCCCCACCGCCTCCAGCGTGCCGTCGCTAACCGTAGACACCCTGCTGCACCCACCAATCAGAAGCTCTGTCAACCCCCGGCCCAGCCCGCCTGCCATGGCACCAAAGCCCCTGTCTGTCAGCAGCACACAGCCGGCCAGGTCGAGAGACATCAGGGGCGGCACTTGGCGGGGCGGCGGGGCGGGAGCTGAGGAGGCACTTGCTGGGCCCAGGCCACGCACGCCGGTGGGGGAGCGTGCCAGGCGCACGGGGGGCGGCGAGCCGCCGGCGCCGCCGGCTCCGGCAGGAGCCCACAGCTGGGGCAGCTCCCGCCCTGTCAGCCCTGCCAGCTTGGCCAAGCCCACATCTGTGGGTGGGGGTGTAAGAAGAGGAAGGGGGGAAAGTGTGGGTTTTGTGTGTGTGAGCAGAGGAGGTGGGAGGGCGAGCAGGGAAGGCAGTGGCAGGTTGGGCAGATATAGTACCATCAGCAGTTGAGAAGAGAACAGGAAAGCAGCCGCAGCGGCAGCCACACATCACGAGCTTGGAGCTGTTTGTTCTGAAGAACGCTGCCAGCTGCCCCTTGGAGTGCTGGCTGCCTGCAAACATTGCGGGCACCCCCTTGAGGTTCCGAGGAGCACGCCTGCTGCCCCATGCAGCATCGACTGCCTTTCACCTCGGCTGCCTTTCACCAAACCTACCTGTCAATTTCACGCAGTTCCGCAGGCAAAGGCGCTCCAGACGGGTTAGGGAAGCCAGGCGGGCCACGCCATCGTCTGTCACGCTTTCGCAGCCCCGCAGGCTGACTGCGCGCAGCGTGCACAGCAGCGACACGTCATCCAGCTCCCAATCCTGTTGGGCGGGAAAGAAGGGGAAAGTAAGGGGCTGCCAGCATCAATTCACATGCCAGCCTGGCTCAAGTGGCAGCGTGCACAGCAGCGTGAGCCAGCTCCTGTCCTGCAGAGCAACGCTCAAAGAAGTGTGAGTCAGGGGCCGCCAACATCAACCCACGGGCAAGGCAAAGCCTGGCTCAAGTGTTGCGGCACGGAGGGGCGGTGCTCATTGGACTTCTCTAGCCATCACTTGACCGTAGCGCTGGCGCTGGCCAGGACCACCGCAGGATTGGGGGCCTGACCAAAGCGGGTAGCATAGCAACAGAAAGGTGGCAGCAAGCAGTTGGGGCGGAAGCATAAGTGGAGATGGTGGGAGTGGGTGGGCACGAAGGCGGGCGGGCAGGCAGCGAGGCACCTTGCCTGCCAGGCGAGAGGCAGGCAGGCAAAAGGCATACGCGAGCCCTGCTGCTCTTAAGGGGCAGCCTAGCCTGCAGCTGTTGATGATGCTGCAATGGGACCACCCAGACCTGGGGTATGCAGAGAAGACCACTTGGCCCGCAGCTGCTGGTGACGCTGCAGGGCACCGCCCAGAGCCCCCAAGTGCTGCAACGCCAGGCCCTCGCCCCGCTGAGGTTGGGTGCCTCCTCTTTCATGGGATGCAACCAGCTGTACAGACTAGAAGATACCCAGACTAGACTAGGCTAGGCTCGGTTAGGCTAGACTCCACCCAAACACCCCGCCTTACCTGCAGGCGTCCGCAATTGCCCAGCTCCAGAACTTGCACTGCCGGGAAGCTGTGGTGGAAGGACAAGGAGAGGGCAGGACAGGGGTGATGACGTCACGAGGTTGAGTGGTGCGCAACCTTGGAAAGCGGGCCAGTGCTAGGCACCACTGTTCACCACAATCACAACATCACACAACAACCGGCGAGCCAGCCAGCCAGCCAGCCTGCCAGTCAGCCAGCCAGCCATGCGGTTGCCAAGCAACAGGGGGTGCCCAGCTCGGTCCCTCTCGCCAGTCAGCCACCCCCCGCCCAGGCACACACCTTGCGGCCATCAGGCGGCACCGCATTTGTCGGGGGCGCAGGAGCTGCACGTTGCGTGACAGCGCATTGTGCCAGTCGGCGCACACCAGCCGTGCGCTTTTCACGTCCGCTGGCGACAGCCCAGCCACCACCCAGCGCCACACATCGGCCGGAAGCTCCTGCCAGCTGCCGCCCTGGCCAGTGGGGCTGCCCGGGCTGCCGCTGCTGCCAGCGGTGGCGGCACGGGCGGCAAAGGCGGCGGCGCGCGCCGTGGCGGCGGCGTGCGGCGACCCGTCGCTTGTGAGAAGTGCCTCTAGTAGTCCGCAGCTGCGGGGGCTCTGCCCCCCACTGCAGCTTCCCGGTGAGCCGCCGGTGCTAAAGTCGGCACCCGCTTGAGGCCAGAGCGTGCGACGGCTGCCTCCGGCGCCCGGGTGCTCGGCGCCGTCGCTCAGGCTGAGGGCGCGTGCCGCTCCTGGGAGGCCAGGGGAGCTCAGCTGGGCGGCCTCCAGGCGCGCCAGCAGCTCGCGGTTGAAATCCATCGGCGGGCCAGCCTCTGGCTGTTCACCCAGACCGCAGCGCCAGGGCGCGCTGGTGGCTGGCGGGGGAGTGCGGCTGCCGCTAAGGCGCCGGCGGGAGGGTGGCGGCGCAGGCGGGCAACCCTGCAGGCGGCGGGGGGCGGGTTTGGCGGTGCTCACGCGGATGAGAGCAATGTAGTGCACCGAAATGTTTACCACCGCAGCCTTGGAAGTGTGCGCGAGGGCAAATCTGCCGAGATGCGGGGCCATGTGAGTGTCGCACCTTTGCGTGTCTGTCTCACACCGCCTGCAAATGCTGCCGGTCGGTGCTGAGAGCGGAGGGACAGCCTCCGAGCGGTGCCGTGGAAACGGAGCGCAACCCTAGGCACGTTGTGCGGGAAGGCGAGACGCCAGTGCTCCAAGGTGTGCTGAGTTAATTGCAGTGGATGTTTGGGCAAGGTGAGTTGGGCGGAACGCAACAGGTCACTGTGTCCGACATGGCGCCGTCCAGCGGGGCAAACAGCGGGGCGTATTCTCAAGGGGCGAGCGCTGGCGAGGGGCAGCAGGTGTGGCACATCCTGCAGGTGTGGCACATCCTGCAGCCTTGCTGCACTCACTGCTGCTCATCAGAGCTTGGCTTTTAAAATTTAGTTCAACAGCCGTGCGCAGGCCCTGGTGGGTGGCTGGGTGCCTCTTGCCAGCGGGGGCGGGTGGTCCTTACTTTTGGCACCCACCAGGGACCCGTCGAACCAGGCGCACCGCACCCTGCACCCAAAGTGCTTCATCGAAAATGAACTATCCTGGAATGTCTTCGCGTCACTGCCATGGGCCTGCTTGGATATACTGCTATGTCTTTACTGTAGCACCGACACAGCCAACACACCCGGTTGCCGCCACGTCAACGCTGCCGTCGCTGCCCACAAATGCATGCCCCTTGTCCTCCTCCTTTCGCGCCCCCGGACCACCCTGAATCGTGTGCGCAACGATAAACCACCCATCCAACTCTCAGGGTTGCCACCCGAGGTGCTCCTCACCATCTCGTTCCCACACGTTTTCCTTTGTCGCTGAGGCCGCCTCAGCGCTTGGGCGGGCGCCTCTTCCGCCCCGTATACCTGAAGTCCACCGCCGCGCAGCGATGGACGGCTTCACGGTGGTGCAGGCGCGGCGCCCCGCCTCTGCCGTTGCGCCCGCCACCAAGCCCGCGTTCCAGTCGCCCTACGCCAACATTTACGCTGCGATGGCCCCTCTGGCCCGCTACGTGGGGCGAGGGTCAGACGTGGGAATCTTTACGAGCGAGTGCATCAATGCACTGCTGCCGTACGTGAAGAAGGCAAGCCAGCCGGTGCTCACCCGGTCCTTTATTCTCAGCTCGGCAACCGTCCTCGTCCCGCTGTTGCGCCGCTCATCGCCCGCCTTTGAGGAGACACGCTTCAGGACACTCTGGTGCGCTGGGCAGCAGTGGCTGGTACGGTGGCCAGCGGCAGTGCGTGGGTGGAGAAGCGGGGCAAACGCTCAGTGTGCGGAGCCGGCATGGAGGCAGGGCACGCATGCTGCTCCTTTGCATTGTGCAGTGCGTGTGTGCCTAGCCTTGATTGCATGCAGGTACGCACACACTGTCCCGCATTAAAGTTTCACAAAAGCAAACAGCTTTCGTGCCGCACACGCCTGCTGACCTGGCGTGCCCCTCGCCCACCTGCTGTGCCTGCTGCAGGGGCCAAGTGCTCCCCTTCCTCATCCCCCTTCTGGCCAGCAAGAAGGGCATCAAGGGCAGCTTTGATCCCGCCACCAAGTCAACAAACTTGCTCATTGACGTGCCTGGTGGCCCGCCACCTGTCACCCTCGCCGCCTTCCGTGCCGAAAAAGAAGCGCTGCAACCAGGCGGCGGCGCCGCCCCTGGCACGGCAGCAGTTGCGTCGGCAGCAGGGTGGGGCAGCCCGCAGCCCGCAGCCCTATTAGTGCCTCGTTCCCCTGCCAACCAGGGGTCAGGAAGCAGCGGGGCCGTGGGTAAGAGCGGCGCCGGCAGGTGGTGTGTGTTCTGCGGCGCAGCCGACCACCTCATGGGCAGCTGCCCTCACTTCAGAGGGATGCTGCAGTCTGTGTATGCCGCCGGTGTAGCGGCTGGGCAGCAGGGGCACTCACAGTCTGGGGCGGCCGCAGGAAGCGTGGCGGCCACGTCAGCGGGGAATGACTGGGGTGCGCTGACTCAGCGTGCCATGGCCAGCATGCAGCATGCGGTGGGGCAGACACCGGCAGCGGGGCGGGCAGCGGCAGGCGTGCCATCACCTGCTGCTGGTGCTGCCAGCGAGGCGGCGGAGCTGTGCATGCTGTGCGGCCACCGACCGCCCACCAGCCTCGTCATCCCCTGCGCCCACTCCGCCTGCACAGCGTGCGCTGGCGCCCTTGAGGACGCACTGGCCTCGGCGGGCGGCACCGCTGCTTGCCCATTCTGCTCTGCCGAGGTGGGTGTGATGCAGGGGGGTGTGCTTTGGGGTGTGGGGTGCGTGCTGGGGGTGCGTGTGTTCCTGGGCTGCACGCAGTGGGTTCTCAAGTCCATCTACTCCTCCTCCCAACCAGTGCAACTCTCTGGGAAACCCTGACTTCCTGCTTCTCCTTGGAACCCTTGTGACAGGTGGAGTGCATATTGTGAGAGCCTTGGACCAGGGGTGGTCAGAGCGCCTCCTACCCACCTGCACCCGACAAAGCAGGCAGGAACAGCCCACCTACCCCCACCTCTACTCGACAGACCACCCTCGTTCCCAGTGCATCACACTGTTGTTGTGCTGACTTGGTGCTGTCTGTTGGAGGCATTACAAGGTTGTGAACCCAACGTCACAAGTCAGAACGAAAGGAAGAATGTTACGCAGTTAGAAACTGTGGTTGAAATTGTTGGTAAAAGAGGCACAGACAGATGTTGACAGGCTAACAGTTACGAGTAGTAATTTATCGCTTGGTACAGCGCACTTGCTTTCAAAACCCTCGGCCTCAGCATTGAGAGGCACAGGCTCGATGCCCCCCGCTCTCCTGCCGTCGCCCCGCGTGCCCAGCGCTCAGTGCTGGCGCGCAAAGGTCTTGCTCACGCCGCGCGCGTCCGCTGGTGCGCGGTCGCAGAGCTCCTTCAGGTTCTTGTTGCCGTCGCAGTTGGTGGGTCCTCCTGCCTTGGCGGTGCTCGTCCTGCGGGGGGTGGGGCGGCATGTTGAGGTGGACACGAGGGTGAGAGGGCAGGTGGGTGGTGCTGGGCGGGCAAGCACGCAGCTTCGTGTGGGTGCACCCTGGGCCCCGAGGCCTTCTGCATACAAGCAAGTGCTTCCCAGCAATGCGTGCAGCAACACCCCAACTCACCAGGATGACTTGTCATCAAAGAAGCGGTTGGCCTGCAGGACGGGGGGGAGAGGGGAAGGCAGGGCAGTGCAAGGTGGGTGCTGGCATCAGTAACCTGAAAGACAGTCATTCCCGGGATGTGGCCAAGTTTGACACTAAGTGTGAGCCCTCTGCACCGGCACGCACCACCGCCATGCCACGCCAACCAACCCCATCGCCATGCACCTGCCACCCACCTCTGCTTTTGTGCCCGATGACTTGGGGCCGCCGGCCGCCACGATGGCCGCCGCCACCTCCGCCACCGTGCAGCCCTTCTTGGTTGCCACCTTCTCCAGCGCCGCCTCAAAGGCCTCGAAGCCGATGCGCTTGCCGCCGCGTGGCTTGATCTGCGGGACAGGGGCGGGGTGGGCATTGTGGTGGGCGCGGTTGCAAGGGAGGGCAGTAGGCAGGTTGATGGGTGCTGCACCGCAGAACAACGATTCCCCCGCTGGCCCAGCACCCAACGCCCCGTATCGCCGACAATTCACCCAGGCTGCCCGCACTCACGCTGCTGTACAGCAAGTCAGCGTCAGTCGGGGTAAACTTCTTGGCGTAGACTGAGCAGTCTTTGAAGAGCTTGGCGAAGGCGCGGCCGTCCATGCCGCCCGTGGGCTCGCGCGAGCCGAAGTTGGCGAAGGCATCAAACACGTTGCGCAGAGAGCCGGCCTGCAGGTGTGGGTCACAACAAGAGGGTCGGAGGCAGGGATAGGTGTGGCGGCGGTGGCGCAAGGGACAGCAGCACATGACGATTACTCTGTGTCTGTGGGTGGGCACCGCTATTGGGGTGCACAAATACAAGAGGGGCAGAGGAGGGGACAGGTGGCGCGGCGGCGGTGGCGGAAGGGACAGCAGCACAAGCCGGTTTATCTGCGGTTTGGGCACCGTGATCACTGTACACAAATACCGCCGCCGCCGCCGCCGCCGCACAGTCGTTGTGCCTGCCGGTTCAAACCGTCCAGCAGGCGGCGCCAGCCGCTGCAGTGCCCTCCGACACGCGGCGCTGGCCTCCCTCAGCCCGCCCTGGCCCCGCAGGACGCAGCACATACGCTCTGGCACGTTTTTGCGCCTCCGGCACCGGTCAGCGCCGACAACTCTGCGCCCCCGCCTGCCCTTTTGGCATGCCCTTGGCTCACCATTGTGTCTTGCTGCTGGTGAGAAAGTTGAAAGTGAAGGGAATTGAGTGGGAAGCGGGCCGCCCGCGCTCTTTAGCTCGCTGGGGTAGACGGGCCACGTATGCAGTAGATGCACTCTCCTTGTGCTGCTCTTCGCCGCTCTGATCACTCCCGCTGTGCTCCATATATTGGCCTCACTGCTGCTGCCCGCCTGCCGCTCCGCTGCCCGCGCACATGGCGGCCTCTTTGGGAAGGCTGAGCTCCGTCGCCTGCCGGCTGAGCAGTGCCGTTGCATCGTGGCAGGTGTCGGGCGCAGCGAGCTGGGCGCCCGGCACCACGACCAGGCTGGGGTCGGGTGGCCCCGCCGCCGCCGCCGCCGCTGCCGCCTCATTCCGTAATTTCACGTCGCCCTCTGCCGACGAGGCCTGGCAAAGCATGCAGCAGAGCTTCACCAGCATTCAGGCTGAGGTGGACCAGGATGGCGTCGCCACGGTCACTCTGGACCGCCCGCAGGCGCTCAATGCGCTCAACTCCAAGGCAAGCTTGGGCGGGCGGCATGATGCTCGCTATCATGTTTTGCGCACGGGAGCTGGTCGGCACTGTGTGGGCTCAAGAAGCACCGTACGAGCTCAATAAGCACTGTCGTGCTTGCCACACCACCAGTCAGGCCATTGTGATGTCAGCAACTCCTCAGCAGAGGCTGCGTCAGCCGCCAAACTTGCCGCCCCGCTCACCGCTCTCGCGCTCACCGCCGTGTCTGCGTGAAACCCCACCGTCTTCTCTGTGTGCAGCTGATGCAAGAGGTCGTCACTGCCTGCTTGTACCTAGACCGCAACCACCCAACAGCCAAGGTCATCATCATCACGGGCGCAGGCAAGCCTGGCAGCCGGCCAGCCGCCATGCCTGTCCGCCGACTGTGTGTTTCGGAGAGCCTGCCCTGCATCTATCTTGCTGGTGGCTTTCCTGCAGTCTGCGATCCTCGATCCCGCCCTGCCCCGCTGGGTGCTGGCACATGCCGGCAGGCTCCTTTGCTGGCCTTCTTTCCTTACTCATCCGCACCGAAACTGCAGGCGACAAGGCGTTTGCCGCCGGGGCGGACATCAAAGAGATGGCTTCTGTGAGCTATGCCCAGGCATACAACTCCTCCATGCTCAATGGCTGGGACACGCTGCGCAGGTGCAGGGAATGATGTGGGCGACATGGGTGGGCAGGCATGGTGGCAGGGAACCCCGATTGTGGCACGTACATCGGAGGTGCTGTGTTTGTGTGTGTGTGCGTTTGTGCTGGTCGGCTGCCCCGGTGGTCACAGAACCCCGACTGTGCCGCGTATGTCGAGGGCACTGTGTGTGTGTGCGCGCTTGCACTGGTCGGCTGCCCCGTTGCTCATCCTGCCCACCGTGCTCGCCCCTTTCCATGCTTTCAATGCCTGCGCCTCCCATGCCTGCGCACCCCACACCCTGTATTCCCCGCCACCCCCGCCCCACCCCCCACCCTCCAACGCACCCTCCTGCCCCCCCACCTGCTCCCCCGCAGCGTGCGCAAGCCTCTCATAGCGGCGGTCAACGGGTACGCGCTGGGCGGTGGGTGTGAGCTGGCGCTGGCATGCGACATTATCCTGGCCTCGGACAAGGCGCAGTTCGGGCAGGTGCGTGCTGATGCTGGTTTTCAGCACAACCGAGTTGCTGGCTTAAAACAAGGCGGCTTGGGCCGGTGGGTGCTGCCTGATGCGTGTCTAAGGGCTTCTGGCGCTTATGTAGTGGGTCTTCCGGTGGGTGCTGCCTGATGCGTGTCTAAGGGCTTCTGGCGCTTATGTAGTGGGTCTTGTGAGGCATCGTCCTTCCGCAACACAAGGCGCAGCTTGGGCAAACGTGTGCTCAGAGACATGCCTTGATGCAGGCAGATGGGCGTATGGCGGGGTGGGAGGGGAGGGCAGGTGAGATGGGCATATGGGTGCAGGGTGCCTGCCATCCACCTCCTTCTGCCTGGCCCACTGAGCCACCCTGGCTCTCCCCGGTCCCGCACCCCCTCCCCGTGTGTGTTTCATAGCTCGGCCCGCCGTCCATGCCAGCAGCCGCACGCCAGCCTGGCCTTGACCCCCGCTCCACCACTCCTCCCGCCTCCCACCCACCCTTCCCCCGCAGACCCGAGGTCATTCCCTGCACCAGCCTTTCTTCCCCGCCTCCCCTTCACCCTGCTGTCCCACTCCTCGCCCCACCCCCACAGCCCGAGATCAGCCTGGGCGTCATCCCCCTGCTACAGCCCGCGCTTCCCCTGCCTCCCCTCACCACGTATTCCTCTCAATCCCACCCCCGCAGCCCGAGGTCAGCCTGGGCGTCATCCCCCTGCTGCAGCCCGCACCTCCCCTGATTCCCCACACCACATATTCCTCTCAATCCCACCCCCGCAGCCCGAGGTCAGCCTGGGCGTCATCCCCGGCATGGGTGGCACCCAGCGCCTGGCGCGTGCCGTGGGCAAAAGCCGGGCCATGGAAATGATCCTCACGGGGGCACGCATCAGCGCGGCAGGTGAGGTGGCAGCATGGCAGCATAGAGGGGGGACCCAAAGTTGTCTTGCCTCAGGTCCCGTGTTCGCTCTTCTATACACCAGACCCGCAGCAGCAGCCATCTTCAGCTAGAAAGGAGGGCCCACGTAGTTATCTGCGAGATTTTCTCAAGTGAGGTGGTGTCGAGGGACACCGGTTGAATTTGGGGAGCATGGCAGCATGCAGGCTTGGGCACAGGCCCGTCCCCCTGGCGGCCCCTTGCCTGAGCCGGTGCACGCTTGCACCTGGGCCAACGCGGTTCGCGGCTGTCTACCTACAAACCGCCCCTCTCTGTGCTGCCGTGTGCCCCCTGCCCCTTCCGCTGTCCTCACAGAGGCGGTCAAGATTGGGCTGGCGAGCAGGGCGGTACCGGCGGATGAGCTCATGGGGGAGGCCCACAAGGTGGGGCGATCGAGGGGGAATTATGCTGCCTTTGTCGAGTTATGTTTGTGGTGTATTGTGTTGCACAACATGAGGTGTATGATTTGCACGTGGGTCGCGGTAGTGTGGTGGCGGTGCCGGCGGATGAGCTCATGGGGGAGGCGCACAAGGTGGGTGGGTGTGGGGGCCAAGGGGGAATCATGTTGTGTTCTCTTCTCAAGTCATGTGTGTGTTGTGTTGTGTTGCACAACTTGAGTTGTATGGTCAGCACGTGGGTAGCGGTAGTGTGGTGGCGGATAAGGGCGGTGCCGGCGGATGAGCTCATGGGGGAGGCGCATAAGGTGGGTGGGTGTGGGGGGTGAGGGTGAATCATGTTGTGTTCTCATTCTCAAGTTATGTGTGTGGCGTGTTGTGTTGCGCAACTTGAGGTGTATGGCTAGCACGTGGGTAGCGGTAGTGTGGTGGCAGACAAGGGATGGGCGGTGCCAGCGGATGAGTTGGCGGAGGCGCACAAGGTGGTTGGGTGGGGAATACGTGATCGAGTTCATTGCTCTTCCTCGAGTCATGTTTAGCACATACAGAGGTTTTGTAGCTTGCGCAGGTTCTGTGGGTAATGCCTACCGTCCAGAAAGTATGATGCTTGAATATGCCGCATGCTTAGCATGGTTGGTGGTGGTGAGCAGCGTCAGGAGAGGCGCGCTTGGCAGCAGGAAGCTTTTGGGTGGCCCGTGTGTTGACATCATGCCAGGCAGCCTCGTCGCTGCGCTCAGCACCTTCTCTTGTGCCGTTGCTGAGTTCTACATTCATTCAGCCTGCCTTCCCGCCCGCCGTGCCCCCCTGCAGGTGGCTGCAGTACAGCGGCCTTCAGCACCTTTTATTATGCCATTGCTGAGCTGTCCATCCATCCCCTTCCGCCCTCCCGCCTGCCCCCCCGCATGTGGCCTGCCGCATAGCCCTCTTCAGCACCTTCTGTTTTGCCATTGCTGAGCTGTCCATTCGTGCCCTTCCGCCCTCCCACCTGCCCGCCTGCAGGTGGCCTGCCGCATAGCCGCCTTCAGCAGCCCGGTGGTGGCCAAGGCCAAGGAGTGTGTGCAGGTGGCACAGGTGGGTTTGCCCCTTGCTGACGGCGCAGAACTTATGATGTCAGTACCGGGCGGTATCGCAGCAGGGCGTGGTGTGCCGCTACCAACGAGTGTGCAGGTGGCGCAGGTGGGTTCCATCCGGTTGGGCTGTACAGTTTGTGAGCGTCGCTATCGAGCGGTACCACAGCAGATTGGGTGGTACCCAGGGCTGACGAGTGCGTGCAGGTGGTACAGGTGTGATTTTCGACTGTGATTCGATCGCTCGTGAAGCGTCTGAATCTGGGGCCAGGGCACTTGGAGCAGTATGACGGGGGGCTGGAGGGATGGGTGTGTGCGCGGGTCGGGGGAGTGTTCCTTTCACCTGTCCTGCCCGCCTGCCTGAAGGGACAGGGCTTGCTTGGGCTGCCGCTTGCCTGCGTAGCTCGCCCTCCCAACAGCACCCAGCTCACACACCCACCTGCTTCTGCATTTTTTGGTTCTGCAGGAGCAAGGCCTGTGCCTAACCTGCCCGCCCGCCTGCCTGCTGAGCTTGCACCTGCTGTTCTCCCACCCGCACCCTTGTACTCACCACACCCGCCCTTTCGAAACGGTTGCACCATTGGTTTGAGGTTGCAGGAGCAGGGCCTGAACGAGGGGCTGCGCTTTGAGAAGCGGGAGTTCTGGAGCTGCTTTGCTCTGGAAGACCAGACGGAGGTGCAGGGAAGGGGAGGGAGGGAGGGAGGAGTTGACGATGTGGGTAGGTGCAGGGGAAATGCACGCAGATGGGATGGTCTGTCGTAGGGCCGTGGGGAATGGGGGGGRGGGGGGGRGGGGGAGGGGGATGGCGGTGGGGTATGCGGGTGCAGGCAGATGCATGCAAGATCTGCCATAGCGTAGCTTTGCCCTGGAGGACCTGACGGAGGTGTGGTGAAGGGACGGGGAAGGGGGTGTGGGTGTGGGCGACATGGGTGTAGGGAGGATGCATGCAGATAGGGAGGTCTTGTCATCAGGCTTCTTTGCCCTGGAACACCAGAAGCAGGTGGGGTGGAGGGAGGGGGAGGGAGAAGATTGGGCGGGAGTGACAGGGCGGCTGTGGGTGCCGGGTAGTCGTGGGGGTCGGGGAGTGTGGTCGGGGCGGTCTGCTTGGGGGCTGTGTTTCCCTGAATTGGGACAGGTCTAGCTAGAGCCTTACATAACCCGCTTCTTGGCCCGTGCGCAGGCTGCCCTCCTGCCAACCTGCACAGCACCTGCATTGCCTGCCCATGCCTGCCGGTGCTTCCTTCCTACCTTCCTTCCCACCTCCCTCTTTCCGATGGTCCAGTCCCGCTTCTTTCGCACCTCTTGCGGCTGACCAGCCTGCACCATCCTGCCCCTTCCTGCACCTGGTGCACGCCTGCAGGGCATGACTGCATTCGTCCAAAAGCGCAAGCCCACTTTCAAGAACAAGTGAGGGCGAGGAGGAGGCCGAGGCACATAACCAAAACCGCTGCACCTGTGCATCTTTTGACACAGCTGACACTGTCACAAAGAGATGTGCGTGAGGAATGGGGCAGCGCACGCCCACCCGCGTGTGGCTGCTGGCAACACCCTGGCTGCACACTTGACAGCCGCACCTGCAGGGTGGCTGCAGGCGCGCTGACCCCCTCCCACTTGTTGTATACACACACCGGCATTGCTGTCCAATGTCGCCATTGCTAGCCCACCACCCTGTTTTCCATCAGTGTACTGCATGCCATGGCGCACCGCCACGAGGGCCCGGCGCTTTTTCCCACAGGCATCTCCCACACCTTTTTCCACTCCCAGGGGTTCAGTTCAGATTACATGTGTGTCACTTCTCGTGCCGCCATTGTGCGGGGCCACCCCCTTCAGATTCCCCTGTTGCCGTCCGGTTTCCATTCCATTGTGCAGTATGCTATGCTTCTGTAGCGTGTAAGGAGGCGCTGCAATGACCGCGGTTCTTTGGGCAGCGTGGGTGCGACAGCTGCCTGGAGGGGACCGTTTGCCCTGAGCAAATCAAGTGGACAGACAGTTTACGGACAATGTGCAGGCATCCGTTCTCACTTGGGCGATGGTGGCATCGAGTTGGGTGCCTGCGCCGTGTGAAAAGGCCATCTGGCCGATGTAAGTGCAGTATGCTGTAGCCCGCATCGCACACTTCCTTGTTTTTTTTTATTGCTGCAAACATCATTCCGATACTGTCTTCCCCCCACTCTGTCCCCTGAGACCGTTGCTGGCTTCCCGTGCACTTGAACTGCAACAGTTTCATTGATTGAGTATAGCATGTGAGGAGACGGGGGAGGGCAGTACAGAGGGTACGGCCCTGGTGGGATGGGCGGTACAGGTGGTGGCTTTACTGCCCTTGCTGAGGAGAAGGGCAGGGGACACATGGAGGGTTGCATGCATCTGCATCGATATGGCTGGCTTCCAGCAGTGCTACGCGCGTGTTGAAAGAAGGGGGCGGGGGCGGTGCGAAAAAGCAAGCGGGAATGAAAGGGAGCGGGGCAAGGGGGCTGGGGTGCAGAGCATACTTTCAGGGAAAGCGATAGCATCTTTCAAAGTGAGTTTAGCTGGGCCTTGCAGGCAGACCTCCAGGGGCGTCTCGGCAGCGTGTGAGCAACATCAGCAACAGCAATGAGGCAGTGAGGGAAGGGTGGGAACCGCGGCGCGATTCCGGAAATCAAAAACGCAAAAGGGGTGGGTGGGGGGCAAGGGGCGATACCAACATCCGTTCCCGGGCAAGGGAAGAAGAGATAAAAACGGCGTCCGCTACATCCGGAAAGAATGGGGCGGAAAAGGCAAGGAGACACCATACTGTGCGCCTTCAGGGGGCGGTGTGTGTGTCCCAACGGGGCAAGGTCTAAAGGCTGAGCAAGTGAGGAAGGCACGGCGGGGAGGTGGCGGCCGTCCGCACCCAGCACACCAAAGTCCAGCTGTCATTACGAGGCGCGCTGGGTGCCGGCGCACCAACCCTCACCGCTCGCTGGCGCGCTGCGGCATACTGTGCACGCTGCGGCACTGCGTGTGCTGCCTGAGATTTGGGGACTTGTGTAAAACGGGGTGCCGGGGCCTGACGAGGCGCCACGTCAGCGCCTCACCAGTGCGTGTGGTGCGAGTTGTTGTTGTTGCTGCTGCTGCCGTTGTGCGACTGCGCCAGCCAGCTGTGCGAGTGCTCTGCCGCATGCCCCGTGGTCAGCCCCGTGCCAGCTGCCTTTTCAGAGCGCAGCTGCGCCAGCTGGCGCTGAGCCCAGTCCAGCCGCTTCTCAGCATCCGCGCGCGCCTCCTGCAATGGTGTATAGGAGAGGGACGAGGAAACATGTGAAACATGAGCAGGATGGCAGGGCCAAAAGCAGGCAGCGGGGGGGTAACCCAGTCCAGCCGCTTCTCGGCATCCGCGCGCGCCTCCTGCAGGTGTGTGTTGAGGGGGGACGGGGAAACATTTGAGGGCCAGGATGGCAGGCAGCTCACGGCAAAGGGCAGTTTCAGGGGCAATGTCAGCTGGCGTCTCCTGCAGGTGTGGGCGGGGGACGGGACCGTTTCAGGGGCAGCATGGCAGGTGGGCTTGGGTAGGCCAGGGCAGGGGCGTGGTGATGATGGCTGAGCTGGCTGTACACATCAGGCCAGGCCGGAGCAGGAAACCACAGGGCTCGGCGGCCCTGCCGCACACACAAAGCCCCCTCCCCTGCCCCGCCCCGCTCCTCCCGCCTT
>JTEE01000004.1:248579-273229 GCA_002896455.3 Chlorella sp. ArM0029B
TGGGACGGGATGGGGCAACAGTGTTGAAAGGGGGAGGGGGAAGAGAGCAGACAGCGCCTCGCGCTCGTGCTGCTTGGGGCGCAGCTGCAGGGCGGGGCGGGGCGGGGCAAAAGTGTGTTACCTAGAACTGTCATCACCAAGGGCATGGCATTTCAAGACCCACCTCCCGACCCCAGACTGGCATGCACCCTCTTGCTTCTTGGCAGCAACGCAGACCTAGCTAGGCAGCATGCGACCCACCTCCGCCTCCAGGCTGAAGTTTGCTGCCTGCCAGGAACCCCACACCCCAGCTCGGCAGGCACCTGATTGTATAAACAATCTATCTAGCTGATCTTATTGTGCTATTTAGCAACACGGGCCTGGGCAGCATGCAACCCACCTCCAACTCCAGGCTAAACTGAGCTGCCCCGCACCCCAGGCTGGCATGCACCCTCTTGCTTCTTGGCAGCAACGCAGACCCACCTCCGACTCCAGGCTGAAGTTGGCTGCCTGCAGGCGTTTGCGCTCCCGTGCCTCCACATCCACCGCTGCCTCCAGGCCCTCAACCTGTGAAGCAGGCAGCAGCGGCATGACATGCCTGTTTGACTGATTGGTTTGTTGATTTGATGGGCAACCACAGGTTTGGTGTGGTGAACTGACGTGTGTCCCTCCCTCGGTCGATCAGTCTGTCACTCAGAAGCAGGCAAAGGCCAGGGCAGGGCAGGCGGGTGGGTGGGTGGCCGGTGAGGGCACGCACAAGTGCTGCTGAGGCAGGGCGATGGGCGAAACATTTTGGGCAGCAGCAGGCTTGCCACACATGGGCATACAACGGGTGCTCCTCCCCGGTCCCACATGCCACAGCGCTGGCTGCCCCCCAGCTCTGTACAGATCCCATTAACTTCTTCATACTCTCTCTCTTGAATAAACAAAACAAGCTTGTCCTGCTCACCTTCTTGTTGCTGGCCGCCAGCCGGCTCTGCATCAGGCTTCGCTCCTCGGCCTCCCGGGACAGATCCGACTGCACAGACTCCCAGGCACTCGAGAATTCCTGCAGGCACGAGGAGGCACCTCATCCCATGTCTGGCAGGCGCAAGCGGCCGCATCATCTCAAGTCTGGCAGGCTCCAGCGTGCATCATCTCGCGCCTAGCTAAAAAACAGAGCTTTAAGTGTACTGTCAGTTGAAGCCGCATGCTCTTGCAGCGGTGGATGAAGGGGGGAGGCAAGCGGCAGTTGGGGCACCGGCAGGGCAAGGGAGGCAGGCAGCGCTGGCGGCGGCGCCTCCTGCTGCTGCTGCGGGCACAAGCAGGAGACCATGCCAGCAGCAGGCATAGGATAGCGCGGCAGGCTTGGCAGGGCATGCCATGGCAGATTTGCTGGTGCTAAGAAGGGCGGTTGTGGCCGTCCCCCACTCACCCGCCCACCCCTCGCCTGCGACTTGCCGCCCATCTGCTGCTGCTCATGTCACCACCAGAGGCGTGCCCAACTCACCCGCCCACCCCTCGCCTGCGACTTGCCGTCCATCTGCTGCTGCTTACGTCACCTTTGAATGCAAACCCAGCTCACCCGCCCACCACTCGCCTGCGACTTGCCGTTCATCTGCTGCTGAAGCACCTGCAGCTCCATCTGCTGCAGTTTCTGCAGCTCCCCAACCTCGGACCGCAGCTGCTCCAGGCGGTTGCGCTGCGCTGCATCCGCCTTCTTCTTTCCACCCAGTGCCGCCAGGCTGGACGCCAGCGCGCCCGCGCTAGCACCCAGCACGGCCGCAATGGGCGCGCTCTCTGTGAGGGCCAGGCCAATGGCCTCCAAAGCGGCCAAGGGGTTGGCCGAGGCCTGCGGTTGGCAGGGGGGCGGGGCGGGGCGGTTGCCATACAGAGGGGCTGGCGGCGGAAGGTCCAGGGTGGGAGCTGGCCGGCTGAACACGTGCTCCGTGCTTCCAGCATGGCATGATGGATGGACAGAGCGTCTGGGGCTGCACGGGGAGCGGGCGCCAGAGCAGCTGGCAGGCGGGCGGGTGGCTCACCGCCGGTGGCGCAACTACAGAACCGGTGAACAGGGTGGCCGCTGCCAGCGCCCCGAGCGTTCCACGAAGGAATGAGGCCCCAGGGCGACTGGTAGCAGCCGCATCTGTCTCGTGAGGCTCCTCGGCGCTGCAGCGAGCCGCTGCGCGCTGGCGGAGGGAGCCGCGCTTGGAGGGCAGCGCACACCCAGCGACATGGCGGCCAGTGGGCAGCAGCCTGCCGGTGGGCCGCGGCTGCAGCACCTGCATACCGACCGCTGGCAGCAGTAGCACTAGCTGTGGTGCAGAGCTCCCGCAGGGCCGGTCGCAACCGATGATAGTGAAATGCGGGATGTGGGCAAATGCGATCCAGTCCCTAGTGTGGGGCTCGCCTACTCACCACCCGCCCAGCAGGACGTGGCCCCGTCAATCACTTGCATGCCTCTCCGGCGTGTTTTCATGCCACTGCAAGCATTCAGAGCAATTGTGACCAGCCGTCATGATGGCCGCAAAACCCTTCCCTGCCGCTGCTCTTCGCCCGGGCTTCAGCAGGCCCTGCAGGCGTGGCCCCAGAGCCCAGGATGCTCCTCAACGGCCGATCAAGCGCGCCCCCAGCGGCACGGACAGCGACGGCAGCAGCAGAAGTGCCACGAGCCGCCGCCGCCTGCTGCAGGTGCGGCAGTGCGGGGTGGGGCATATGGGGGTGCAATCGGCTCGCTACTGGCTCACTCAATCTCTGACTTGACAGGTTACAGCAGCCTGCACAGGCACCGGACCCTTGCCCAACCCCGCTCCCCCTCCCGCCTGCCGCCGCAGTTTGCAGCGCTGCCGCCTGCCAGCGGGTGCATGGCGTGCTCGGCAGCAGCGCAGCAGCCGGGCAGGAACGCGGCCATGGACCAAATGTTTGCTGCTGCCATGGCAACAGGTGGGAAGCAGACAATGAGGCCAGGCAGCGTCGCTTCCCACAGTGCTATCCCATGCCACGCAAAGCGCGTGCTTGGCAGGCCAAAGCCCTCCCGCTGCGCTGGCCAGCCCCCCCACCCCCTTGCCCAGCCCAGCCCTGCCCTGCCCTCCCTCACTGAATCAGGCATGGCGGAGTACGAGGAAAGCATCGCGCCAGTCAAGCGCCAGCTGTTTGACGAGCTGCTGGGCGGCTTGCCGGCGTCGGCGGGCGGGGCGGGCGGCGAGCCAGCTCAGCTGCTGGAACTCGGCATCGGCACAGGCCCCAACATGAGCTATTACTCACACTTCTACGGGCTAACCCCCACAATAGATGCGGCAGCTGGCGCGCCCGCCCCGGCAGCAGCGGCGCCACCAGCGGCAGCAGGCGCCTCCCAGCAGCAGCATCTCAGCCAGGAGCTGCCGCCGCTTCACATCACTGGGATCGACCCCAATAACTACATGCAGCCTTTCTTGCAGCAGAGCCTGGCCGCCAGCGGGTGGCCGCAGGAGCGTTTGAGCTGGGTGGCTGGCAGGGCAGAGGCACTGCCGCTTGAGGATGACAGCCAGGACGCGGTGGTGTGCACGCTGGTGGGTGGAGGGAAGTCGAAGGGGCATGGCTTGGGTGGTTGGGTGGGTGCACGCTGGCAATGGGGGGCCAGATGGGTTGTATGACACATTGTGTGTATGTGTATCTCTGGGGATGGCGCGGTGGTGTGCACGCTGACAATGCGTGGGTGCCAGAAGGGCATGGCTTGAATTGCGGCATTCCTGCATCCCTGTCTTGGGTGGGGATGACAGCCAGCGCGCTGTGGTGTGCACTCTGGTGGGTGGGTGGGTGGGTGGGTGTGAGTCATGGGGGATGACAGTGTGGTGTGCACGGTGACGGGTGGAAGGTGACGGGGCATGGGTGGGTGCCCGCCTTGGGTGTTGGGAGGCGTGGTTGAAATCAGTAGCCAGGGCTGCAGTGACCTGAGTCCCGCTCTGTGGGCGTGAGAAGCGCGTGGGTGGCTGGGGTGAGGGAGCGGGGGAGCATGCCCCCTGCCCTTGCTATGCCTCCCCCCACCTTCCTGCCCGCCTCCTCCCCACGCGGTATGTGCTCCCCCGGCCTACACCCTGCTCCTGCTGCTGCCGCTGCTGCTCCTCCAAGTGTCCCTTCCACTGCTGGCTGTGTTGCCGCTGCTGCTGCTGCCGCCACCGCTGCTGCTGTTCCGCTGGCCAGGCACGATTAGCAGTTTCAAGAGCCCCCCTCGCGCACGCGCACCCACTAACCTAGCGCTACTGCCCTCTTCAGTCATTCCATCATTGTTCATGCATTTTACAGCGCTGCTTGCCACACAACAGTGTGCCGCAGATGCGTCTTCCCAGCATTTGAGGAACGCACAGTCTGGGGTTTTCTATTCTAAAGCACCCGAACCCACAGGCGCTTCTCCCCACCTCCCCACCTTCCGCAGGTGCTGTGCTCTGTCGAGTCTGTGCAGCCGGTGCTGGCTGAGGTGTGTCGGGTGCTAAAGCCTGGCGGGGCGCTGCTGTTCATCGAGCACACAAGTGCACGCCTGGAGGTGCGCTGCCAGCACAGGCGGGGGGTGTAGCAGGGGAAAAGGCTACACCGAACCGGGGGGTGACTGGGCCCACCCACCTGCCCTATATATCATAGGTGGGGAATCGACCCCCCCTTTCCCGCTACTAGTAACCTTATAACGGGCAGCTGGCTGGCTGGGCAGGCGGGCTGAATAGGCTGGCTGGGTGGCTGATCGTGTTGACATCATAAGAACGTCTGGCTGACCATTGGAAGGCCTGCACGCTGCCTGGGCCTGGACTATTTGTGTGCCTGCTGGGTGCCAGGCCGACATGAGCTGTGAGCCAGGTGTGCGGCTTTGCTGGGGCGCATGTGCTACTCAAACGACCAATCAATCAATCAATTAATCCAAGCATGCAACGAAATAACACTGCCGCTGACCCATGCACATGAAGCGCGGCCCCCCGCTCCCCTGCCCGCCCACACGCACAGGCCCAGCCGCTGCTGTGGGTGGGCCAGAGGGCCCTGCAGCCGCTGCAGCGCTGGCTGGCGGACAACTGCCACTTGACCCGGGACCCAGAGGATGCTATCCGAGAGTCGTTCCAGGGCGGCGTCGAAGCCCGGCGTTTCAGCGTGGAAGGTTCATCACTCATTGCACCGCACGTGGCCGGCATAGCGCGGCGGCAGGGGGGCGCCTGAGGACCGCGGCGGCAGCGGCAACGCATTTGGATTGATCCAATATTCGTAACAGATTTCGCAATTTGTTTGCAGCAGCAAGACAGACGGTGCAGCTTGGGTGCATGCTCAATGCATAGACGAAGAAGCGCTGGCACTGCCCGACCCGGACCTGCTTGCTCCAAACACCCCAACAAAATTCCCCTCTCATGGCAGACCATCACTTGGCTCCTCGTGGACATTAATTGTAACAAACAACGCAGCGGCAGCCCAGCGGCAGCGACTGACGGTGCAGCTTGAGTTACACTGTGAGTGCACTCAGTGCCTCGGGGTAGCCCTCTGGATTCCAAGCCCTGCCTTTGCCCCACCTGCACACCAGGCCCTGTCCCCGTCCCTGCTTGGCGTCTGTTTGTGCCTGTTTGTGAATTGTAAATTGCTGGACCGAATGTTAAAAACGAAAATTTGGATAGTCTTCTCGGGGAGTGAGATGCGTGGTGTGTGTGTTTCTGTGTGTGTTTTGCCGAGCCATGGGGGCGGGGTGAGTGGGGGCGCAACAAGTGTGGGGAAGCAGCACGCAGAACGCACACGCGCGCGCCGGGGCGGCAAGGCACAAGCTGCAATGAAAGAATATACTTCGCGAGCCAATGGCAGTCGGGGGCCGCCAAGGGCGCGGTCGGGTGGTACAGCCGCACCGCCGCCGGCGGCAGGCGGTGCGGGGCGCGAGGGCGCACGGCGCGCAGCGCCGCTGCCGGCGGGCCAGCCGCCCTCAGCTGGCTGCGTGCACTGCCGGCGCCATCGCGTCAGCCGGCCTCAGTGCTGCTGCTGCGTCAGGGCTGCAGCAGCAGGCTGAGGTGCTCAGGTCCACCAGGGGTTCTCGTTGGTGCGGAAGTCAGTCTCCGTCCTGCGAGGGGAGGGGAGCCAGGGGGCGGGGCACGGGCAGGTTAGCGGGGGGGACGCAAGCCTGCAATGTTGCTGAGGCGACAGTCGGCAGAATGCCAGGCCACCCTAGGCTAGGTGCTCAAACACACCAGCCAAAGCGGGCCCTCTAGTGGCTCGTCGCGTCGCGTCCATCACACCCCTCTGGTGCGGAAAATACCCGGGTGAGCCGCCGCACCCAGCCCCTGCCCAGGCTGCGTTTAGGGCGCGGCTCAAGCGCCTCGCCGTTCTGCACAGGCGAGCTCGGCTTCTACACCAGCCCTACACCAGCCCCAAAATCAAAAGCAGGAAAATCAAGGCCACTCAAGGCTCCAGCGCCTCCTCGGTCTGCACATGAGCTCGGCTGCAGCACACACCAGCCCTCCCCCCTGTCCAATAGGGCCTACTATGCGGGGTGACTGTGACACACATAGCACACACCAGCCCCTGGCTCACCAGGTGGAGAAGACAACAATGTCATCGGTGATGTCGACGTGGGCAAGGGCCAGGGACAGGGGGGCGGGGCCGCGGATCTTCTTGCCCTCGGCGTTGTACTGGCTGCCGTGGCAGGGGCACATGAACTGCGGGCCGGGGGGGGAGGGGAAGCGAGGCAGAGAATGGGTGAGGCAGGCAGGCGCCGGAGGGCAGGAGGAGCCATGGCGGCGCAATTACATAAGCGCACACAGGCGGGCGCTGCGGCACCTTCTGCCCCTCGGGCAACCCGTCCACAGAGCGCTGCACCTTTCGGGGCGCAGACACTGCCAACAGAGGTGCCTGAAATGAGGCACAGGGATGCGCCAGTGTGGCTGCGCCTTGTTGCCACACTGCCCCAGTGCACCGCAACCACGTGGGTGCACACCGCACCACCTGGCCTGCACCAGGCAGCAGCTGCCAAACCGCACAGCACACCACCCAGCCTGCACCAGCTGCAAGACCGCACAGCACACCACCCAGCCTGCAACAACAGGCGGCAGCTGCTACAGGCGGCACGGCAGCCGGTTGCTGGTCCCGCCCACCTTGTTCTCCGCGTTGTTCCACGGCACGACGCAGCCCAGGTGGGTGCACACCGCGTTGAGGCCGTACTTCTCAATGCTGCCCTCCTTGGTGACCACCAGGTAGGTGGCATCACCCTGTGTGGTGGGGGGAAGGGGGGAGGGAAGCGTGAGCGGGGGAGGGGCCCAGGTGAGGAAGAGGGCGGGCTGGTGGTGCGTGCACGGAGGCCTGGCGTTGTGTCAGAGAGGGTGGCTGCGTGGGCTTAACACGCCCGCCAGCACTTAACCCGGCGCTGCGCAGAATGGAGCTGCCTGCATGGTGCCCGCGTGGTGCCAGCTGTGTAGCAGGCATGCATGCTGCCGTTCGAGTCGTGCCGCGAGGTGCCGCTGTGCTGGGCACGCCATCCCAAGCCCTAGCGCTGTGTGCCCCCGCTGCCTCCTCTGCACTGCCATTGCTGGCTGCTTTTAGTTGGAGACCACGCGGCTGCGCTGAGGCTGCCACAGCGCGCAAGCTGCGACGACATTTGAATCAAGGGTGCCAGCTGTTGCGCCGCCCCACCCGCTGCGGTTGCTGCCCCCGTCGCCCGCCATCGCGGGAAGCAATGTCGGCCGTGCAGGGCGTGCACACACGACCTGCAACCCAACCGTGTGGTCCTGAGCAACCAAACAACAAGCACCCACAAAGCACACCTTCAGGCCCTGGGTCAGGGAGCGGTCGCCAATGGGGTGGGTTGCCAGCCACTTGGACTCCTTGACGTCGTTACCAAGAGCATCCTTGGCCACCTGGCCGGCGCCGCCACCGCCCACGCTGCAGTGAGGAAGCGGGGGCATGGCGGGTTAGCAGCAACACGCAGCGGCGGCGGCGCCTCGTCTCAAAACGGCGGCGGGGCGGGGCGGCCGCAGAGGCCTACTACCGCCAGCCCCAGCGCCAGCCCCGCAGTCTACCCTCCAGCGGGCGCCGCTGCGCGGGTGCCAATCCGGCGCATTCAAGCTGATTGGCTTGCCTGGGGGGGTAGAAGAACAGGGCGAAGGGACCAGCCAGACCCACAGTGGGTGCACCGATTGCGCCCAGCAGCAGCAGGTTCTGCACGGCACAAGGGAACAAGTGGCCGGCTTTCAGCATCCCCTCACGCCGCGGAATGCTGTCAGGGCACGTGAAGGCTGTAGCTGTGGCTGGTGTTCCATGCCCAGCTCCCACTTGCTCAACGCCGCTTGCTTGCCGCTCCGCTCACCATGGTGCTGCGCTTGCCCATGTCAGGCACCTCGCCAGACACCGCCGCGGCCCGGACGGCCATGGGGGCCGCGCGGCGAGCCTGGGGGCGGGCCGCCGCGAAGGCGGGCGCCGCAGAGACCTTGCTGCTCAGAGACTGCATGGTGGCTGAGGTCGAACTGGCGGGCGAGGCGGCGCGCAGGAGGACCGAGCGCTAGTTTGTGAGGTGCCTCATCTTTGGGATAAATAGAAAGTCGCTGACGCTCTCTCTCTCGAGCTCCTCTCTCGCGCTCCTTGCCTCTTGGCATCTATGCTTGTTGGCCACATGCACCTGGAGTTTGTGGTGGGGGTTCCTGAAGGTGGATGGCTGTCCGCGTCATGAGGGGAGCTTTCCCTGCGTCTCCTGTGTCTGGCGCTGCAGCACGTTCTGGTGCAGCGAACGGAAGCGATCAAGCATGTGTTCTGCGGCAGCCTGGCGGCTGGCGGCGACTGGTGGCGGCAGGCGGCAGCGCGCGGGCGCAGCCTTGCGGCGGCAGGGGAGGCAGAGGAGGTCACGTTTTTTCTGCTGGCAGGGGAGGTCACTGTTCCATTTGCAAGCCGCAAGCTCATTGTACGCTTGCGCTTCGTAGAGCATGCCTAGCCGCATTGATCTCTCGCCAGTAGGGCCCTGGCGTGCCGCCCGTCGCCCACCAGACCACCCATCATCACACCATCCTCGTGATCAGGACAGCTGTCATGCCACGTCATCACTATTTAGAGTGCAGTTACAGCTTCACCGTGAAGGGTTCAGCACCCTGTCTGGGTGCAGTGCTGCTGAGGCTCAGGGGCAACGAGCCACGGAGGAAGCAAAGACAGGCAGGAACTAGTGAGCATGTGGGGTGGGTTCTACGGTCGCACAGCTGCAAAGCAGGCACGGCAGCTTGATGGGAGGAGAGGGGCACGGAGAGAACGAGACAGAAATCACTAGCAAGGCAGAGCCTGCTCAATGGGAGTTCAGGTGAAGAATGGGAAGCTGCTGCAAGGGCACAACCGTGCTGGACTACCAATGCATCATCACAAACGAGCGGGTGCTGGTACTGCGCCCTCAGCTCACTCGCCGCGGGCCGGGTGAGGCAGCAGGTGTGGCTCCTGCTGCCCCCATGACCCAGCACCCGATCCACAAGTGACCTCTCCCCAGCCCCCAAATGGCCCCGCAACCGTAGCTGCCGCACAGTCTTGCATCATATCGTCGCCAGCGCGGGTGGGGCTGGTTCCAGCACGGGCAGCGGTGGCGGCAGCGGCACCAGTGCGGGTGTACTGCAGGCGCGTCACACGTTCGGTGAGGCACGCAGAAGGCGCCTCTTGGGGCCATGCTCTGCGCGCCCAGTCGCCATTGTACAGGGTTTCGACGCGCCGGCAGGCGCTCTGCCAAAAGCCTGGCAACGGGTTGCTGCCGCCTGCAGCCAGGGCAGGTGGGTGGCACCAGGTTGGCACCAGGTTGGCACCAGGTTGGCGTCACACGAGCAGAGTGGCTGCATAGGGCGCGCGCACTGCAAGTGCATGCCCCTCACAAATAGCTGCGCTGCCCGCCCAGAGCCCCCCCGGCCCCGACCAGGCACCGCCCCGCCCTGCACCCACGCATTGCCCCACCGCTGGGCGAGTGTGCCAGTCCGTCAGCAGTTAGGGCCAGGAATGCAGTGCTGGCCCCACCCCAGCCTGGCCGCCTTATAAGTATACTGGTGAGTGTCAACAGTGCGCTTCTGCCGGCAGCTCACCGTATGTGTCTGGCAGGTCCTCAGCCAGCCACACATCGATGGTGAGCTGGCGCAGGCTGCAGGGGAGGGAGGGGGAACAGCGGGATCATACGTCCGAGATCTTCCTGGAACATTGAGCAGAGTTGGGCATGCTGCAGAGGACGGCGCCAAGCGAGAGCAACTGTCAGCTTGCTCGCAGGGAAGGCCAGTTCCCAGGCCTACTCTTGTCATGGGGCCTGTCAGCCCCGCGGCAGCCGCCCGGGGAGCACCCCAGGTCTTCTTCAATCAATCAATTACATTTCAAGTCCAGGGAGAGCCAGCAAGGTCTCATGGGACAGGGTGCGTGTTAGGGCGCGTGCCGACGCAGGTGGAGCCGCCACACGTACCACGGCCCTCCCCCCACCAGCGCTTGGGTGGACCTCCCAAGCGCTCCCACCCCAGGGTAGCAGCCAGCTATTCCATGAGACCGTTGCTGGCTGCCCGTGGACTTGACATGTGATTGGTTTGTTGATTGATTGTGTCAGCACAGCACTCGCCAGCGGTCGGCGCCATCACCAGCATATGCATGCATGCATGCATGCAGGCTGTGCAGCCCGTGTTGTCCCACGCCCAGCACGTGCTGCGCCTGCTAGGCGCCCCCATGCATGCATTTGCCCGACTCGAACCCTCCACCCCACCAGGCCTCTGCTGAGACACTGCTTGCTTAGTTGCCTTGTAGCACCCACAGTCCCTGCAATTTATTGTATGGCTATGAACGTCTCAAGCTTGTCGGCTTCCCTCAACCTCACACCCTCGGGCTGCATTCTTCTTCTTTCTATCCAAAGACCTGGAACACGGCATTGTGGCCCACTCACTCACCTCCTGGCGGCGCCCAGAACAAAGAGAGCTTGAGAGTCCACGGCTGCCAGTGCCTCCTCAACTTCCCCCAGCGTCACCGCCGCCCGCCGCCACTGCCCCTGGCTGTCGGGGGAGCGCTTCAGCGGCTGCACCTGCTGATTGGTCAGGCGCAGGTGCAGCTTCTGCAGGCATGTGCCAGTGCATTATGGATAGGGTGTGTGGGTTCAAGGTTCACAGGGCCCACCTCAGATTGCGCGCGGCAGTGGGTGCAGCTAGGGCAGCACCAGGTTGAAGCACAGCACGGCACAGCATGCCACGTCCTCAGAGGCAACCCCTGGGCAGGTCCTGAGGTGGCTGGCTGGCACAGCACAGCACAGCACAGCACAACACAGCACATCATGACACCACGCCATAAGCCACAAGGAGCGGGCCACTTGCCTGCACTCTGGGCAGGTCAAGCGGTGCATGGCACACAATGCGCCGGCCCCAGTCCAGCACAGGGCAGGGGACGTCCATCCAGCCTTCGGCCCCGCAGGCCGGCGGGCGGCAGCACAGGCTGGCAGACAGCACACCAGGCAGGCGGCCTGTGGCAAGTCAGGGACAGGGGGCTTGTATAATGTGTGAACAAGTAGACGCAAAGAGAGTGGCGAGTGTGGGTGGGTGCAGCAGCGCAAATGTGGGATGTCAGGGCAGGCAGGGGATGGGGTGCCGATGGCACGGCGGCTCGAGCAACCCCGCCGCTGCTCGCCGCCACAAACCAGGCAGGCAGGCAGGCAGGCAGGTAGAAGCAGAGACAAACACGACGAATACGAACAAGCGCTTGGGCGTGGGTTGAGGGAACCAGAAGAGGCAGGCAGGCAGGCAGGCAATTGGCACATCGTCAGCTACCACCCAGCCACCCAGCCTGCCAGCAAGCAGCCTAGAGAGCAATCTGACCTGCTAGGCAGAAGTCAGGGGGCGGCGTGAACCTCAGCAGGTGCAGCGCCGTCAGCTGCTGCAGGCGCGACAGCCCGGCACACGCCCCGGCCGGCCGCCAGTTGCTAAGGGTCAATTGCTTCAACGAGTGCTGCGCGCTCAGGCTTCCCACCCCGCCCAGCAGGGTGCCTCCGCTGGCATCTGTGTGGGGGGTGAGGAATGTGGGTTGGCGGGCAGCAGGACAGCAGACGCGTCAGCCAAATGTGATGATGCAGTACCATGCGGTACAACAGGGCCTTGCATCCGGGGACTGGAAGCAAGGATGAGATTTACGCATGGCTCACGATGTGTGGCCCAGGGGCGCTGCCATGCTACAGGAGTGGGGCGCAGGTGCTGGCAGCACTGCGCTGTGCACGGCAGGCCAGGCCAGGCTGGCGCTCTGCTGGCACAACCGGCTGAGCTGGCGCCCTGCTGTCACAACCGGCTGAGCTGGCGCCCTGCTGGCCCACGGGCTGAGCTGGCGGCCTACCTGGGAAGCGCAGGACGAGGCTGGACAGGGCTGCCAGGTGGGTCAGCTCTTCAAACGCCCCGATGGCCACCTGGAAGGCAGCAACGATCAGCAATGGAGTGAAGGTGAGGGTAGTTTGGTTTGTGTGTAGGAAGACGACGCCCCCCGGTGCCGGGTGGGCGCACAACCCTGCGCAGTCCCTGCAAGGCGCCAGTGCAGCAGTTGTAGTCATGACCAGAGCAGAGCTGCCGTACAGCAAGTTTCAACTGCAGGTGGGGTAGTGGTTTTAACGTTTTTTTCTGGGAGGCAGCGGCACACGCACACAGTGGCACTCCAATTGGGGAGTTCATCATCGTCCCACTGTGGCCCACAGCGTGCACAGAGGCGCCGCATGCGGCAGCCGCCCCTTTGTCTGATCCGTCACAGCAAGCAGCGCAGCCACCGCCAAGTGCTTGCGCTCCAACCGAAACAAACCAGCCAGCGTACGTGGGCATGCAATGCGCGCCACTGCCACGGCCCTCCCCACTCCCTTTCTGCAAGCAGACATCGGCCCCATGACAGCAACTGCATACCCACCCTTGCGTGCCTAGTCTTGAGTGCGGACGTTAAACGCACTTGTCGAGAGGAGTGAGACCCATAGGTCTCCGGTTCTATCCCCTTTGGGGTCGCAACTTTGTACCCGTCGAAACCGGTTGAAATACTTACCGGCGTCCGTCGTTTCTCGACTAGTCGGCTCGTCCGTCTAATCGACACGATGATTGAGCGAGTGAGCGGCAGTGGCGCCCCCTTCACGGTTGCTCGGAGCCTTCATAACCCCGGCATTGCGAGACGTAGAAGAACGAAGAGCGGCGCGATCGAGCGGCATGARTCGACACGGCTTGCGGCAAAGAATTGCGATCGAAATCTCGGCGATATGAGTCCGTTTCATTGATTGATTAAGGGTGCATGCTTAATTCAACCGCTCTGAGGAACGAACCGTGTCAATCCACTGATGTTGAAGGCCCCTCTCACAAAGGGTGCTTGCGTAAAGCTGTAAAGACTAGACTAGACCCTTGCGTGCCCTCGTGGGGAAAGAGGCGCCAGCACGCTACCACAGCGTGGTGGCAGCGCACAGGGTTGCGCACCACAGCAGCAAGCTGCTGTGCATCCGGCTCCCGGGCCTGTAGACAAAACACCAGGCCCTACAGCCACTCCACCTCATCACACCTGCCCTCACCTGCTCATCAAGCTCCAGCCGCTGCAGCTGCGGCAGCGCCACCCTGCCCAGCGCAACTTGCAGGGGCGGCCCCCCACCCTGCCAGTCGGCCCCCGCAGGGGGGCGCCCCAGCTGTAGCGCTGTGAGCGCGTGCAGCGTGGGCAGCTGGGTGGAGAGGAAGGCGGTGAGCTTGTCGGCTGCCTCTGGATCGCTGGTGTGGGGCACTGCATGGGAGGAGAGGTTGAGGCGGGATCAAGAAGGGCGGGGCGGCTAGGGGCCTAGAAGTGGGGCAGTCAAGGTGGCCGCTCCTGCGCTGCTTGTGCGGGGCACTGCATGGGAGGAGGGATGAAGGCCATGTCAAAACAGGTGGGCAGGTCAGGCAGCTGGGTGGCAAGGAAGGCTGCCTCTGGATCGCTGGTGTGGGGCACTGCATGTGACGTGACAGGGAAGGATGAGGCGTGATCAGGGAAAGGCGGGGCAGCTGGCTGGCTAGGAGTGAAATGACATATACTGGCTGCTACTGCGCCAGGGGCCTGCAAATGTGAGCAGCACTGCTTGAGTTGGTTGGTTGGTTGGTTGAGCTGGAGGCGTGCACAGCAGCATAGCCACCTGCTTTGGCACAGGCATTCATTCAACCACCATACACTCAATTATCTGCCAGCCCCACCAGGGCTACCCAGCAGGCAGCAGCAGGTCTCACCCGTCAGGCACAGGCGCTGCAGTCGGGTGTAAGGCGGGAGGTAGAGCGGGCGGACGGTGGGCACTCGCCAGCTGGCAGCATCCAGGGGAGCCCAGCAGGCACTGGCGGCCACCAGCAGCTCCCCGCAGGCCCCCTGCAGCCCCACCGCATGCCTCACTTCCAGCGCAGTGAACGGCGGGGGCGGGGGCGGCCCGGGCAGCGGGGTGGCAGGCGCCGGCTGCACGGGAATCTCAAGCTGCCCCTCTGCACTGCCCCCTGCTGGACGCCAGGAGCCGCCTAGGCACAGGCGCTTGACACCCAGGGCCAACAGGCCTTCGGCAGGGCCTGCGGAGCCCGAGGGTCCCGCCACCGCTGCGGCTGGCAGCGGGGTGCCGGCGCGGCCCTGGGGCGGCGTGTCGGGAGGATGGCAGCGCTGGGTGCACTGGTGCAGCAGGCCCTGTAGCGCCTCTAGCTCCACGCCGTGCGGCAGCAGGCAGGCAAGCACCAGGGGGCCATAGCCGCGGCCGGCGCAGCCGCCGGCGGGCAGTGCTGTGGTGGCGTGCATGGGAGGGCGCAACAGGGCCGACAGCTGGCAGAGGAGCGCTGCCAAGCGGTCGGCGGCGTCGATCTCTTCTGGGCCCCTGGCTGTGTGTGCCACGCTGCCCTCTTGCTCTGAGCCCCACAAGTGCAGCACACCCGGGTGGTAGCGCCCCCGGCACAACACCACCCGCTGCACGCCGGAGCAAAACTTGAGGCCCGGAGGCGGCGGCCGCCGCGGCAGCGCGCGCGTGTCAAGCGCCAGGGTGCGCCATGAGGGGCGCACGGCCGCCAGCAGGCGGTGGCAGGTCAGGGCAAGGCTGCGCCTGCGGTCGAGGGAGAAAATGCGCGCACACAAGGGTTTGGGAGGTGCCGAGCAGGCCGGGCAGGTGAAGGACACCCGCCACCTTGCTACCCAGCGTAGCCATCATGGCATCACCTGTCTTCTGTCTCCAGGAGGGCCGCTGTGAGCTGCAGCAGCTCGCCGGGCAGGTCGAGCAGAGGCATTGGACGAAGGCCTTGGCTGCTGAGCACTCAGATCGGCGTCAGTAACGTTAGCATGCGCTGACGAGAGGAGAAGATGCGGGGCTGGAGTGATAGGCGAGGCACCTGCCTTGCACGCAGGCAGCACCGTCAGCAGCATCTTACAGGGCTCTTCCCACCTGCCAGGGCAGAGCGGCTTGCTGCGCACCACGACCCGAGACGCACATCGCAGGAGAGCCAACGCCCCCCGCTCGAAATCCTGCAAGCATGGTGAGGCTGCTCGTGCAGCTGCCCGCTGCTGCCGCCGTCACTGCCGCCGTCACTGCAGCTGACCTCGACCAAACCAGCTGCAAGCAGGCTATCTGGGTCCATCAGGCATGCCGTAAAGGTCCCCTCTGTATCCGTAAATCTCCCCCCACTACCGCCAGCACAGCTGGGCAGCCACAGCTTCAGCCAGGTGACATGGATAGGGGTAGGAAGGCCAGCGGGCACTGGGGGCCAGATGCAACGGTGGTGGGCCCCTCTTGCAGCCAACAAGCCCCCCCGGCATCGTAGCAGCTGCAGCTACAGGTCGCCCCTCTCATCACGTCCTTTACCGTCGGAGCAGAGTGCCACCGTATCAACTTGCAGCTGCCTGCCTGCAGCTGAGCCTGCCGGCTGTCTGCGGCAATCAACCGGGTGTCATGCTGCGGTGGGAGCACATGCCACGAGGCCGTCTGCCTCCCTAACAATCAAGATGCATTCCAGTCTCCAAATCGAGTGCAAACGAATGGCGCGTGCCGAAAGAAGATGCCAGGGCAGATGCGCAAAGGTTGCCGTCCAGCCTGGCATGCCTCCGCCAGCTGGCACCGCTCTTCGCGGCTGTTCAGTAGGCGGCTGGCGAGCCAGCTGGCGCCAGCTGGCACCGCTGTTCAGGGCGCAAGGTGGTGCTGCCCGCACCCGCCTCTGTGATCGCAAACTCGCCAGCTGATGCAAGCCGGCAATAGCAAGGCTCAGCTAGGCCCTGCACCACCACAGCGTAGCACAGCGTGATGCAGTGCGTGGTGAGCAGGATGAGACAGTCACAAGACCAGGGCCATGGAACAGCACAGTGTGGCCCGGCAGCGGTGGGGAGGGCGGTGCACATGTGCAGCCTCAGTTGCTGTGCATGATGATCATGCAAGAGGTTGTGCGGGAGGGGAGCGAGGCTGGGGCGGCGAGCAGAGGTCGTGAAAAAGGGCTGGGAGCCAAGGCAGGGATTCCCTTGCTTCCGGTGTTCACACCCCTGCTGCCTACTCTCCCCTGTCCCTTCCTCCAAGCTGCCCGTTGTCGTCCGCTTTCCCTTGCTCATTTGTTGAGCGCCACCGCCGCCTGCGAACTTGGGGGTCGCTGCGCGGGCGACAACGGCGGCGGTACACTTGCCCGTGAACCCCGTTGCAGCCGGCAAGCTTGACTGTGGCATCTGGCCTTCTACGGTGCAGAAGGCTGTGAGCCCTGCTGGCCCAGCCCGGCTGCTAGCTGCGGTCCTGCTGCGTTGCACCTGCTGCAGGAACTAGCTGCTACACCTGCACCTGCATGTGCACCTGCACCTACATCTGCACTTGCAGCAAGTCATGCCGGCGACAGGTGCACGTCGCTGTGTCACTGCGCCAGCGGAAGGGCAGCCGTTGGTTGACACGTCACAGAGAGTGTTGCTTGCGGGCGGGAAGGGGAGCAGACAGGGAGGACACATGCAAGGGGGAGGAAGGCAAGGAACGTAGGCCAGGGATGGCGGCAGGGCTCGGGTTGGAGAGAGGCCACTAAGGCAGGCAGGGGGATGGCAGCAGGGTTCACAGTAGAGTGGGGCGACATGGCCGACTAAACATGGTGTGCCAAGAGCAAGCCTGCTGCGGGCGGCAGCAGCAGTGCGTGCCCCAGCGGTGCTCTGCCGGCTCATGGTCGTCACTCAAACAGGCCCCGCCGCTGGCTCTTGAACCGCCGCGCCGCCTGCACCGCCGCCTCTGCCTTGCGCACAGCCGAAGCCTCAGGGCCAGCCTGCCGCGCCTCCTCTAGGGCTTGGAATGCGGTACGCCACGCCACACCTGCAGCCGCCCACTCCTGGCCTGCCGCTGATGGTGCCGCTGCCGGCCGATTGGTCGCCTCTGTCTCTGCTGCCTCTGCTGCTGCCTCGTGCCCAGAAGCCATGCTGGCAAAGGAGACTGCAGCGGCTGCCCATGCCTCTGCGGCTGCTGCTCGAGCATCCGCCGCTGCTGGCGTGACGCACGCACTCGCCGGCGGCCATGGACCGGCTGGCAACGGAAGGGGGGCAAGCGTGGGTGCGGGGGATGGCGCGGCACGCTGCATCGACTGCATGCACTTTTGATCAGCAATGACGCGGTCTCTTGCTTCCAATGCGTTATAATACCTAAGGAACACGGCTTGACTAACACTGGAGGTGCCAAATGCTTCCTTCTGTGCTTCAAGCACTCGCAACGCTTCAGCAAAATCGACGTCCACGTCGTTGCCGCCGCCGGCAGCTCGCGGCGCCGCCGCCACCCTCGGCGCGCCTGGCCGGTGCCAGGGTGCCCGGATGCCTCGGACCGGCTGCATAAGCTGCCTGCGGGTGTCTGGGCGCGCTTGGCGGCAGCAAGAGGCAGATGGCACCGTGAAGCAGCGAGCAAGGGCACGTGTGGAGCCCGCAGAGAGCATCATTCGAACGCTGAGATGTATGTGAGAACCAGACCCAAGGCGCCCAGTGGACACAGGGTGCAACGCGTTGAACGCCGCGTTGAACTCGCTCCGTGCTGCGCTTGCACAGCAGCCCCTCGGCGTCTTGATTCTATTGTAAGACTCCCGCAAATCCCGGCATCGTTTCCACAACAGTTGCAAGTAACGGGCGTCATTTATCGCGTGTCATTTGTCGCAGCAGTGCCTGTTTCCCAAGTTCAGAATGTGCAGCCTGGCCTCGACTTCTTCAGCCAAGGTCATGGCCAAGGCCGTTTCCTACAACCCCGCCTCCAACCGGGGCGCGCGGCATCTAGCCGCCCGTGCAGTCGGCGCCAGCCTGCCCAACGCATCCCACGGCGGGCCCACAGCAGCGGCGGCCCGTCCCCAGCTGGCGGCGGTGGCAGCAGCGTACGCCCAGCTGGCAAGGGCAAAGGCAGAGCCCCGCAAGCCAACACCGCCGGCGGCTGCATTCGCAAAGCTGACAGAGGCGGCGGCTGCTTACGCCCAGCTGGCGACTGCATACGTCAAGGAGCCAGCAGGGGCTGCTCATGCCAAAACGCTGGCAGGGTCTGCCAAACTCATAGAGGCAGCAGCTGCATACGCCCAGCTGGCAGATGCATACGCCAAGGAGCCAGCAGAGGCTGCGTACGCCCTGCCAACGGATGCAGTGGCGGCGTCGGCGGCAGGTTGCGCCGAGCATGCGACGGCGGCAGGGGCGAACGGGGCAGCGCATGCAGAGCTGGCAACGTTATTTGCCGCTCTGGCAAAATCTTTTGCTGTGATGGTGGCGCTCAAGGAGCAGGTGGTGCGCGTGGAGAAGCAGGACGCAGCAGGTGGGTGCAGGACACAGGGCGGCGAGGTGGCGAGCGGCGGCAAGGTTGGACTTCAAGCATAAGAGGCCGACATGTACTGGCGGGCAAGGGCTGCAATGAGGGCACCATGGCAGAACCCGCAGCGATGGTATTCTGCGTGCCATTCGGGGGAGCCGCATTAAGGCGCATCCCCAGCGTCGGTGGGTGCTGCCCATGCTCGGCTGGTAGCGCTGCCAATGCCACAAGTACTGCAGATGGGCCGCCACAGCACCGCAGGCTGAACTGTTTAGGCCCCTCCCCCTCTCCCGTACTTCCCTCCTCTCGCAACAGGCATCGGCGCGCTGGGGCAGGCTGCGGGCGGCGAGGGCGGCAAGTGATGGCTTGAGCTGAGCTGAACTGAGCAGGAGCTGAAGAAACGCCCTGCAGCGAAACCTCACCGGCACAGCCGGCCTCGCAGCCTCCGCCCCTGATGACACGCGCAATTCCAAGCGTCCCCATGTGTGGCCTGGCGCCGTGCAGCATTCGGCCCCACAGTGACACCCGCCGCCCCTGGCGCCTAATCATGAAGAAGACGTGCCACACTTACCTGTACACCACCCCATGCCACGCCTGCTGTGCCACATGATGTGCCCTCCCAGGTAAAAAACTACCCGGCCCTTTTCCCCCCACCACAAAAAACTACCCGGCCCGTCCTGGCCAACAACAGGCTGCGGGTGCTCTGATCTGCCCTCCTGGCGCTCCATATAGTCTCCCCCTGTGCATGTGTCTGCGCTACAGGCGCTGAGGCTGCCCCTGCCGCCTGCTTCCGCTGCTCGCCGGCAACGCCGCTCGGAGGCAGCGGCGGCAGCGGCGGCAGACAGCGTCTGCGCTGCCCTGTCGCTGCCCTGTCAGTCTCTTGCCGATCCGGTTCTGTCCTGTATTTCTGGCCTACACTTGCTCAGATGGAACATTCAGATCACCGTACAAGCGCAGCCTCAGCGAGCGGACCAGGGAAACTGGTCGAGCTCGCAGCTGGCGGCAGGGGGGCGGTGGGGCGGCGGGGTGCCGCTGGGTTGCTTAAGAGCGCGGCGCTTGCAACATAATAGCGTCTTGAAAACTTCACAATGCGTTCGGAGGGGCAGCGCTTCGCCAAGAGGCCTCACGGCGCTCCGCACTGCACCTATCCCCGCCAGGCTCCCGCTTATCCGTTTCACAACCGGCAACCCACTACGAGCACCTCTTCCCCAGGGCCGGAGAGGCCCGCCGCGTGCTTCAAATGTCCCGAAACACGCGGCGGTGAAGATTTGTGCGCTTGGCGGGCCCAGCTGTGCGAAAAGCAGAAGTGGTGCACAGCTGGCCCCTGCTTTGCCAAGAGCCCAGCACGAAATGGAGTCACAGCCTATTCCTAGCCGCGATACATGCGCTTGAAATTTCAATGTGTTCAGGAGCATCACAGAACCCATTTCCGAGAAGGACTCGGCTGTGAACTCCTGGAATCGGCCAATCCCGAAGTGACAGGTGCCGCGCGCGAGAGAGGGGCGCCTTTCTGGCACGCGCCTTCTGGCGCACACAAGCTCCAGAACCTATTCAATTACGAAAGTAACTCGAACTGGTGCCCTGGATGGGCGCCGCAGCCATGCCCACAAGCATAAACCGGGCGAGCACTGCACACTTTCCCGGAAGGCGCTTTCTGCGAGCCCTGGGGCTTTCGATCGGTTCTAGACATCATGATAGTGAGTTTGTACGGCGAATGAGGCACGTGAAGAGGTTGGCCCATTTTTCGTGCTGGGTTGCCGGTTGTGAATCCGTTCCACCGCCGTACCACAGTGGATCTGAAATTATTGGCACGTTCTGCGATTGAGGGCGAGTATGCCGGCGCTTGCGCCAGCCTCGTGGCATCGCCCTGCCGCCGCTGCCGCTGCCGCTGCCGCTGCCGGGGTGTCCGGATGGGTGCTGCACCTCCCGTACGCTATCCGCTTCCCGAAGTGGTTCCAGGCCAAGGTCAGGAGGGCGGGCCAGTGGGCGAAACAGCATTGTGGGGCCAGGCTAGGGGGTGCCTTGGGGAGGGGCGAAGGAGGGGGGTCGGGACAGTGTAGGCTGCTCGTGCCGGTGCGCTGGCAGCGATCGGCGGTATGCCCGACAGTAACAGGTTGCTTGCACGTTAGCTTTCCATTCGTCCCCCCTGTTAACACACCTGCCCTCCCCCTCCCTTGCCCTCCTCTCCCTTCTGCAGTTTGAGGGTGTTGTGCTGAACAAGGCCCACGCGTCGTAAAGCGCTTGCAAGCTCTGGAGCTGCAGTGCCTCTTGGCCTCCCCGGGAGAAGCGGCGCCCGCTGTGCCCGCTGCGCTTAACCAGCGCTTCGCGGCAAGCGGCAGGCAGGGTAGGCAGCGGCGGCGGCGGGGTGCCCGTATACTGCCTTGTGGCCCCCCCCTCAAGAGCAGGAGCAGGCAGGGCCCTGCGCCTGCCGCGATCGAGTCATTCACGATAGCGCATCTGCGGCCGCGCGCGCGGCGGCGCACACTTGCCGCCGCGCCCCTCCCCTGTAACACACCCTGACGGAGCGCCGGGCCACGCAAGCAGACACAGGGAGAGGGGGAGCTTGGCAGCTGGAGGACGGAGGGCGCGCCAGGACGCTGGCAGGCTGTAACTGCTGTGAGCAGCCGTACCAGGGGCTGTAACTGCTGTGAGCAGCCGTACCAGGGGCTGTAATTGCTGTGAGCAGCCGTACCAGGGGCTGCACCAGCTGTCATCTGTGGGTCTGTGTCGCAAGTTTCGGTGCGAAAAGAAGACTGTAGGCCCAAGCAAGGGGCGAGCCTTCAGGGGGATAAGGTAGCTGCGCCGGTGCACAGCAGGTGCACAGCAGGCAGAGGGACACCCACGGGAGGAACGCATGGGTATGGCGTAAGGTGTGCGTGGCACTCAAGCTGATGAGCTGAATGGGGCCCTCTGTCTGGAGTACCGGCCAGGTGGTGGCATGCCTGCCCCTCCCTCTTTGCATGCTTCACAAGGCGGCTGCCCCTCTCGCTTGGCATCCTTCCCAGGCAGGCAGCACCTACAAGTCGTGCCGTACTAGCTGTTGTGCATGTATCGACCCAAATCCTGGTGCGTTGTCTGTCGTGCGATTACCAGTCATTTGAAGAAGACTGGGGGGTGCAGTGCACCGTGGCAAGCAAGCAAGGCGGAGGACACTTGGGAGGAGGGTGCACTGGCGGTACTGCTTGTGAAGGGCACACGGGCTACTGCTGGTAGCAGGGCACAATTGGCGCCACAACTGGCAGAATAATCACGGTAGGGCAATCTCCCGCCTGCGCCCAGTGCGCCGCCTCCCTCTGCCTGTGCACCAGTCAAAGACTAGAAATAGCCATGAATCCTGATATACTCGTCTGGATTGCTGTGAAGCATCTCCAGCTGCTCCGAATTTAACTTCCAATATCCCCTGTACATGTCCATCTCCACAGTGTCGCCTGCACGTAGGGGCGTGGGCGGATTGTGAGGCCAATTGGCCATGTGGGCCAATTGGACATGTGGGCCGCTACGTGCAGCACAAAGCAGCTGACCGCACCCCTCTGGACAGGTGGCATTTTATGTGCTCTCTGTTGCTGGTACCCGATCAGCAAAGGAAAACCAGCTGGCCCCTTCCTTCCCCCTGACTCACCGAAGCAGCAGACCCACTGCTCTACCCTAAATCCGTACTCCATACAGGCTTGGCCCTTCCTCACTCACCCTTGTCGCGCGCCTCCTTGTACCAGCGCAAGTAGTCCTTCTCCCGTTTCACCAACTTTGCCTGGAGGGCCGCCAGCTTCTCCTCTCGTGTTGCAGCCGGCGCGCTGCCAGCAATTTCCTGGAGCAGGGTGTCCAAGTCCAAATCGTCTCCGGCTGCACAGGTGGGGTGAGGTGAAAGTGAATGTGGGGTAATAGCCAGCTGCACAGGCGGAGTGGGGAGAAACTTGGGGAAAGGTGGGGGCTTGGTAAGAGTTTGAATGATTTTGAGCTGGAACGGGAGCACTGAGCGAATAGGGCAGCGGCCGGCAGCGGCACCCCTCTGGCTGCTTCCTGGGACCAGCTCCGTGGTCTGTCGGCGCACCTGGCACGAAGCCCTTGTCCTGCACCGCCGGCTCCACTTTGTCCTGCAGCACCGGGCGGGGCGGGGTGGGAACGGGGTGCATTGGGTGGGCGAGGCTGGGCGGGAATTAAGAAATGCAATGCCGTTCAAAGCTAAGCCCTGAACTTTCAGGAAGGGACTGCATCAACACCGTGACACTTGCAACACCAATGAGAGCGCCGGCGCCGCCCCACAGCACCGGCGCCCACTGCGGCGACTCACAAAGAAGCCCCAGAACGGCTTGCCGGCAGGCCCCCTGCCCTCCAGCGCCTGCGCCACGCCCTGCAAATCCAGGAGGAGCAGCAGCAACGCGCGTTTCAGCCCGGGCCAGATGGCGCGTTCGCAGACCTGCACACAGGAAGCCACCCACGTACCGGAGAGAAGGCCGACACGGTGCCAGCCGCCAGGAACAGCACGCACGCCCTGCGCGGCGGTCGAGGAGTAGAAGAATGGCCTGGGGCAATGGACATGTGAACAGCAGCCATGGCGCCAGGTGCAATGCTGGTGGAGACAAAGGTGCGATGAAGGCACTTCTAACGTGCGCAGCCGGGCCCGGGCCCCTGTTGTGCTTCTCAGCCGCCCGCTCAGCGCGCCCGCCAGGCGCCGCCAGCGCTAGCGCTGCGGTCGAGCAAAAGATGGCATTGCACACGCGCAGTGACATTGAGACGGTGAGGCGCACTCTGCGCCCCTGATTCTACAAAGTGATGTATCCGACATCGCTGTTGCGCATGTCGATCCAGATTGGTGCGTTGCCTGTGTCACGCGATTGGCAGTGTTTCCAAGAAACAAGAGAGTGGTAGTGCAAAAAGGTAGTCAGGCAGAGGAGACTTGGGTGGGCATGCACTGCGTTGGCTGTTTCATGACACTGGTGCTGTTTCAGTGGTTATTCCAGTACAACCGGTGTCGGTAGTGGGGGCGGTTGCAGGGGAGGCGGCGGCAGCAAGAGGTGGCACAAAAATTTGATATTATTAGATCAAACGGAGGGAGAGATGTGGGCAACACAGAGGGTAACTGAGTGTGCCTGCGTTCTCTGAACGGAGCACAGAATCTGGGAAGGTAGCGCAGCAGAAAACCAAGCGTGGCAGAGGCAGGGTGGGGATGCAAGGCAGAAAAGCCGAGGAAAAACTGCCGGGGCACTCGGCATGGCGAGACAAGCATGATGCTTGTGTGAGGAGGCAAAATTGCAAAACGGGGGCAAAGCCGAGACAACTTGCTGATGGGGGAGGTTGGGAGGAGGTGGCCGCACACCAAGGTGTGATAAGCGTATTCATTGGGTGGCACACCGGCCCCTGGCTATCGGGAGCCATTGCCGCAGCACTGGTTCGGCAGCCCCGCAGGCGATACCGCTGGGCCCCCTGTCGCCCGGCATCCAGAGGCTGCCAAGCCATGCTATGCGTGCTGCGTCATGCCCTGCCTACAACCCCCCGCACCCCCGCGCGCCTTGCCTTGGCCAGGGGTGCTGGCACAGTGCACTGTATATTATATGTTTGGTTTTCGTAACATGTGTAGCGCGCCTTGCCTGAGCATGTGGCATGTCAGGGCTCGGGCCTTCCTCGGGCCACCCAAAGGCCTGTAAGGGGCCTGCAAGGGCGAATAAGGGGCCCTCCAGGGGCCCTCCAGGCGAATTTCAGGCCTTGTCTGCTGCATCCTGCCCGGCGTCAGAGGCAAACCGCTTGGTGCCCACCGGGCCCAGCGCCAGCCGGCGCCGCATCATGGGCCAGTTGAAAGCGAACAGGGGCAGGATTTCCTGCAGGGCAGCAGGCAGGGCAGCGGGTTGAGAAGAGGGGCAGGATGGTGGGTGGGGCAGAGGGAGATGCAGCACCAGTGGCGGCGGGTGATGCAGATTGAGCCCGTTGAAAGCAAGCAGGGGCAGGCAGGTCGTGCGTCGGGGCAGCGGGATGCTGCCAGCTGGGCAGATCACCCCCCTGCAGCCGGCATGGCTGCAAAAGTGTACCCGGG
>JTEE01000004.1:292743-312665 GCA_002896455.3 Chlorella sp. ArM0029B
AGGCGGCGGGTTGCAGGGGAGGGAGAAGGGGGCGGCGGAGGCGGGGGCCGGGCAGGAGGGGAGCGACGGGGTGGTAGCAGGGGCGGTAGTGATGGGGGCGGCTCAGCGACCCCGCTGCGTTTCTGGGGCGGCTGCGGGCGGGGGCGGGCCCGCTGCTGCAGAAGGGAGCGGCCCCGCTCTTCTAGTTCTGGCCGTAGTACCGCCGCAGGCTCTGCAGCTACCTGCGCGGGTGGGCAACCAAGCAGCTTGGGGGGATGTGATCATGTCGTAAACCACGATTAGCATGTATTCATGGCAGGCCATGAAGCCAGGAGGGGTTCTGGTACCGGTGCAAAGCGGCGGCAAGCCTGCCGTCGGTGGTGACTGTTGCAGCCAAGGCCTGCTCACTTTGTGGGGGCGGAGCCGCGCTCCGCCGCAGTCCAGTGCGCAAAGCACGAGCACAAGAACGCCTAGAGGGCACCTCATTCGGCTTGTAAGCTCCTGCCGGACCCTCAACTCTGCGGAACCCACATGGGTGCTGCAGGCGACGTCGCCTAAGTCGACTCAGGCCGTGGGAATGTGTGCATCTGTAGGGTATCAGACATCGCGATCTTCAAAGCCAGCTGCCGGAAGACACACACACGCACGTGCTAGCTGACCTCATGGTGGCCCCGAAATTCCGGGGAACACGTTGGCGACTAGCTGTTGCTGTTCATCCAACTAACACATAGAAGCAAGTGACATGTTGTAAGGGTCACATTGGTATATCAACTGGTATTGATATCTGCTGGGCTGTGCTGAGCTCCGTGCTGTGCTGCAAGAATTGCTTTGCCGCTTCAAGCATGTGATCCACCTGCGCTGCTCACGTCGATCGTACCCCATGGGCATTTGAAGGTGCTAGGTGCTCAGCAGATCTGGGCAGTGATGGCTGCCCGCCTGTCGGGCATAGCAGGCGCAGCAGCGCCAGCGGGAGACAGGGGGCGGCAGCACTCAGCGGCGCCGGCAGTCCCGTTGGCTGCATGACCGGTCGTCTTCTCACTTGCTTGTTTTCGGCGTAACTGTGAAGCTGCTCAACCAGGCCCGCCAGTTGACATGCAACTTTGAAAGTGCCATGAGGCTGCCCATCGATGCGCTTGGGGGAGAGGGTGAGGTAATGGTTGCTCGGAGGCTGGTGTGGTGCTGCCTGGGAGTGCCTGCTCGCCTCTTTCCTGCTCCTCCTCCCTGCTTGCATTCCTGGCCGCCTCCCACTGTCCTGGGGTCTGTGCCACACTTGTGTGTGGAAATCAGACGGTAAACCCTCAAAAGCAAGAGGCCTGAGCTCCCATCGGATTCAGGGCACTGATAGCCCCTTCTTGGTACTGCAGCGCCGCCTCGCCTTATGCTTGCAGGCCTGGCCCCAAGTGATGCCGGCAGGCTGAGGGGAGCAAACCGCCGCCGCCGCCGGCGGCCGCCACTGCAGTGGTGGCATCTGTGCCGTGCTGTGCCGTGCTGTGCCGTGCTGTGCTGTGCTGCACGATTGCTTTGCCTGCTTAAAGCCTCCAAGCCTGTGACCCACCTGCTGCTCCAAGCCTGCCCCATTGCATTTCGTGGACGGTGCCCTCCTGCAAGGAGTCACGAGTTGATGGCTGGGACCCCATGGTCCACAGCCGTGTGGCGGGCAGCAGGGACATGGTAGCTGGCTGGTGCCTGTGGCTTGATTTTCCTGTTGATATCCCCAACCCCACGCCCTCGGGCTCTAACCTTCTTCTTCTCCTTCTGGGCAGCAGGGTTGGTTCAAGAGGCAGCCCGGCACCGGTCCAGTGCGTGAATACCCTGACAGGAGGCCGCCTGTGATGGTGTTATAAAAACACACGGGTGTGAAGCTCCAAGCAGGGCCGCACCCTGCCCCACTGTCCTCTCCCGCCAACCAACAACAACAACAACAACAACACCTTGCATTGCGGCCCTGCCCCCCTCGTCGCCCCCCAACAACAGAACAACAACATGCTCGCAGTCCCCTTCTAGCATGATCCCATCCCCCCTAATTCCCCCCGTGAACAAACCGTGAGTGCCTCGTGCTGCTTCAATGACTGCCCACTTATACACATCAGTGCACGGTGCCACAGCGCCACCCAGCGCTGCAAGTGGGGACCCCCCGCACTCGGACCACGATGCCCAACAGTTCGAGTTACGCACTGAATTGATCTGCTCGTACCTTGAAGGTCCTTGCAACTCTCGAACACATCATGGTTGGCGTGTATCACAGAGTCAGAGCCACGGCATGCCGCGCTGTGCGCTGAGCGGCGGCAGCGGACGCATGGAAGTGCAGCCCGCCCTTGCACTTGTGCACGGCGTGTGATCCACTGAGAGACTGTCAACATGCGGGCCTTCGTGTGCGTCGCGCTGCTGCTGGCAGCAGCCAGCTTGGTGAACTCTGAGAAGGAGAAGATGAAGGTCACCATCCTGGTGAGGCTGCGCACACCATTATATCGGCATCCATGGAGATGGCGGGGAAGAGGCGGGGCGCCACTAAGTGTGTGCCCGAAGTGGCGATCGCGTCCCACTGCGCCTTCCCGGCAGCATTGTGCCCTCCCACTGACATCCAGCGCGGCCAGCCGTCACTCGGCGACAGGCGCAGGCCGCTAAGGAGCGTCCAGCCCCCGGCCTGCGCCGCCACCGCTCGCTGCACTACGCCCCGGCGTACTGCCGCGCCGCTTCAGACGTCACCTGCCTCCCATATTCACCTGTGCAGGAGAAGGGCTCTAACTGCGACGTGAAGGCGGAGAAGGGCGACCAGGTGGTGGTGCACTACCGGGTGAGAGGCGAGAGCTGTGTGCAGCAGCAGCACATCTTTGATAGGCTAGCCCCGCGCCCGCCCGCCCGCCGGCCGCCGCACGCTTCCGCCTGCTGCCTTGCTCCCTCGACATGCTTGCGTGCCTGCGCCGCCCGATTGATCCCGCACCTAGATCCACCTACTGGCAAGTTCCTGCAACAACTCTGCTCGTTGTTGCTGAGCGCCTGCTGTGCCGCCCAATGAATGTGCCTGTTGCCTGTCGCCCCCGGTTGCTCTCCTTCTGAATGTGCCTGCTGTGGCGTGCCTCCACCTTCATCCTGCCTCGTGCAGGGGTGCCTCCTACAACCGCGCCGCCCAACTTTGCTCAGCCCTGTTCCTGACTTGCGCCATGCTGCGCCATGCTGTGCCATGCTGTGCAGGGCGCCTTGACCGACGGCACCAAGTAATCCCTGCCCTTCACAACCGCACCGCCCAACTTCGTTCAACTTCCCGGTTTTCTGACACTGCGCCTGTGTGTCCCTTTCTTTGTCTGTTGGCTTCAGGGCACCCTGACCGACGGCACCAAGTTTGATGCCTCTTACGACCGCAACGACCCCTTCAAGTTCAAGCTGGGCGGCGGACAGGTCATCAAGGGGTGAGCTGCCCGCTTGTGCATGTCAATCTTACACTTTTTTGATGTACACGATCGATCTGCCACAAAAATGTGTTTTCTTTGTTGATCTTGCCATCTGCGCTGCTACGCTGCGCTGAGACGGGAGGGCCAGGTCATCAATGGGTGAGTGAGAGGGCCAAGGGTTTACCTTTGATGTACCGCGGGATGACTTGGGGTCACACTGCTGCTTGGTTTGCGTCCAGGAGAGGGGCACGGAATTGAGCTATCATTGCGCCGGCCTCTGGCTGTGCTGGTGCTGCATTGCACTGGGGTGGGCAAGGGCCTGTTACGTGCAAGCTGGGTGCGGGCCAAGGAGTGATGCAGTTGTTGGGGGGTGAGTTGGGCCCGCCTGCCGCTTGGCTTGCCTCTTGCTTGCACAGGCATGCGTGACTGGGCCAGGCCAGGCCGGCAGAGAGCTACAGCCTGTGGTGTGCCTTTGGCTGTGCTGCGTGGTACTGGGGTGGGCAACGGTAGTGGCTGTGCTGCGTGGTACTGGGGTGGGCAACGGTAGTGGCTGTGCTGCGTGGTACTGGGGTGGGCAACGGTAGTGACTGTGCTGCGTGGTACTGGGGTGGGCAACGGTAGTGGCTGTGCTGCGTGGTACTGGGGTGGGCACGGCGAACCGGGCGCCGGCAGCCAGGGCACCAAGGTTTGAGACACCTCGCCGCCGCTCTGCTGCGCTGAGCTGGCAGGCAGCGACAGTTGATAGGCGCGGTTGTTGTGGGCTAAGCTGGCCCAGGGAGTGGACTTTCAAGCGCATGTGGTGTGCCTGCACGTCCTGATACGTGCGTAGCGTGCCCCCCTCCCCGCCCACACATGCGCATATAATCGTGCAGCCCATGAGCATTTGCCTGGGCGCCAATACGGCTGCATCCGCACCGCCCTCCCCTGTGCGCAATGTGTGTTCACACGTGTGTGTTCCATTCGGTGCGCTTGATGCTGCAGGTGGGACAAGGGTGTGCAGGGCATGTGCCTGGGAGAGAAGCGCAAGCTGGTCATCCCCCCTCACCTCGGCTACGGTGAGCCCGCCCGCCCGCCTTTCCAACCACTGCTTTTACTGCGCTGCATGGGCTGGGCGCACCACGTCCCTGGCGAGTGTGGCCAGGACTGGGGGCCTGTGGATTGGGCAGCGGAGTGCTGCGCCTGGGCTGGGCGGCGGGGGCGGGCCGCTGCGCGGCGCTGTACTACCCCTTCCCGCTGCAGCTTGGGCGGCCAGGCCTGTAGGGCTGCGCACATGCCTCCTGCTCAGCCTCAAAGTTGGGTGGCCTCGCCATCCCTTCATCCACGCTGTCTTCTGTGTGATTGAGTCTCAAAAACTGGACTTGATGATCCCGGCCTTGCAGGCGACCGCGGCGCGGGCGCCGTCATCCCCGGCGGGGCGACCCTGGTCTTCGAGGCAAGTGCTCGCTTGAAGTGCATGTGGCCAGCCTGCGTTGTAAACAACAGCACTGCAAGCAAACAGCACGACTCGCAGCTGCTCTGGGCCTTCAGCCTGCGCACCGCACCGCCGCGCCATGCGTGCGCGTGCCTCCCTCCTGTCCCCCGGCCCCCGCCTCTTCACCTCCCCCCTTCCACTGCTGGACCCTGCCCCTCCTTCCTCCTCTGTGCCTGCAGGTGGAGCTTCTGGAGATCCCCGGCAAGGGCAAGGCATAGGCAGCCTGCCTGTAGAAGCCGCCCAGAAGGGCCTGGGAGGCTTTCGCAGCGCTGGCCCAGCTGTGCAAGGCAGCGCTGTTGGTTTTTCCCAGGGTGGGCCAGAGCCAGAGGAGTGCAGGCACTCTTGCTGGTGGAGAACGTGTGGCATTGCAGCCGGGCACCCAGCGGGTAGCAGGAGGCGAGGCCCGCGTGCTGTGCCTGCCCTGCCCTGCCATTGTTGGCGGCATGAGGCCTGCCTGCGCTGTGCACACACCTTCCTCTTTGTAAGCTTCTCCCACACGCGCACCATCTCAGGGAGTTATAACAAGGCTGGAGGGTAGGCACAGTGAGCTGAAGAAACAACAAGCACCCAGCTGTGACAGCTGGGCAAGGAACGTCTCAACTGACGGAGATGATGGTTTGGGAGGATACAAAGCATCAGCGAATCTGGGTGGCATAGGAGCAAGGGCGGGGTAGCAACAACATCTGACCTAGGTAGGTTGGGTGGGTCTATTCTAAAGCAACGACGACACAACACAGAGCGGGAATCTCGAGACTTGCTGGCACACCTCAGCTCCAGCGCCCTTTACCGATCTGGCTGCTGCGCACGCCGCGTGCACTGTTGAGCGCACCGCTGCCGCTGCTGGTATCGCTAGCGATCGACATGGAGCGGCGCATGGAGGCGGGAGGGGCTGCGGGAGCTGCTGGCGTTGACCGCCGCAGGCTGCTGGCGCCGCTGGCAGCAGCGGTGCCAGCTGCGGCCCTCTGGTGCAGAGCCGCCCGGCGTGCAGCAGCATCAGTGGCTGACTCGCGGGCCGACAGCGGCACCCGTGGGATGCTGGTGCTCAGGGGTGGGGACTTGTTGGAGCGGCCCAGGCTGGGGCGTGCCGTCATGCTGCCGCTGGCGTGCGCCGCTGCCGAGCGTGCTGGGGGACCAGCAGGCGGCGAGGCCTGCGGGATGCGGCTGCTGTTGGGCGCCTGCAGCAGGAGAGAAGGGGAAAGCGGTTTAAACACAGACTTGAGGCAATGAATGTAATGCATGCATGACTTAGCGCTACTTGACCACCTGCTTTCCTCACACCCGCTGCCCAGTTGCGCATGGCGCCCACCTGTGGCAGCCTGCTGCCCGTCGCCGAGCTGCCGCTCTTCAGCTGGTGCAGCGACAGGCGAGCAACTGGTGCACGCGGTGCAGCAGCCGCTGAGCGGGCACCAGCAGCTGCCGCTGCTGCTGCACCGCGAGGGGTCATCAAGCGTGGCGGGCTCATCATGATCTGGAAGTTCTCCTCCTCTGCTGGGCCCGTTGCCACCTGCTGATCCACAACGCCTGCTCCAGGGCTGCACTCGCCAGCTGCTGCCGACAGGCTGCGCATGGGGCTGTCGTCCTCGCTGCAGCTGTCGCTGCCATCGCTGGCATCCATGAGCCAGTTGGTGCTGCTGCCAGGGGAGACGCGGCGCGCGCTGTTCGGCGCCCGCGCTGACAGCGGCGTCTTGTTCTCCTCTGCATCGCTGCGCTGCGGATGCAGCTTCTGCAGGTTCAGCTTGGCCATGGGCGGCCGCACCCCAGCCATGCTGGGTGCCATCATAGGCGCCGCCACAAGCCGCTGCCCCTCTGCCGGGGCTCCGGCAGCCATGCCGGCAAGGCCCGGCTTGGTGCTGCCCAGGTTGAGGCGAGACACCTGCGGCGGCTTGCTCACTGCAGCCAGTGCAAGCAAGAAGAAAACGAGCTCAGTGACTGGCAGGCAATCCGGCGCCAGCAAGCCAAGGGCTCTGCAAGTGGAATGAGACTGCACCCACGTGTCAAGCAAGCAAGCGCGGTCTTGCAGCTACAATTGTGACCAAGGCACTCCTACCACCGCCCACCTGAGCCGCCACGAGGTGTGAGGTTGCCATTGCCAGCCGACAGGGCGCTGCGGGGCGTCAGTCCGCGGTTGCCTCCGGTGCTGCCACGCGGCGTCAGGCGGCCACCGCCTGTGCTGGGAGCGGCGGCTGCCGTCGCCACTGCAGCCGAGCCGGCCTGCGCCAGGCGGGAGCGTGGGGTGAGCCCACCGCTGCCAGACTGCGCTGCTGCTGCTTGCCGCGGGGCGGCAGGGCGGTAGGCACGGATGGTGCCCTCATCCTCTGATGACGCGCAGGGGCTGCTGTGGCCAACACGGGCAAGCTGGGCCCGCAGGACCTCCAGCTCAGCCTGCAGCTCGGCGCTCTTCTGCTGCTCTGCTACAAGCGCCCGATGGGCGGCTGCAGGGCGGGGACAAGGGGGGAAGGTTACCTCAGAGGAAAGCAGGGCGCAATGCTGCAAGAGCCACAATGTATCTGATTCTTGGGCTGCGCACCCACAGCCCTGCACTCTGCATTTGTACCGCATCTCATCACCACCCCACGCCTAACCCAGCCCCCGCCCTCACCCACCTGCCGCCTCACGCTCCGACTTGAGCGCGCGCTCCTTGGCCTCCCAAGCCGACCCGCTCTCTGCATTCTTCTTGGCAGCACCCAACGTGATCTCCGTCACGCCCTTGCCAAAGTTGAGGGTGGACAGCGTCTCGCTCACCGAGTTGGCCTGCGGCAGGTTCACAGGTAAGGGGGAGCAGCAGGGTCACGGGCCAGACCAGTGGTCGGGATAGAGCTGCTGGTGCAGGGGGGCTGTCAGTCCGCTCGGGAGATGGGCAGACACGCCAGCGAGGCACGCATCCTTCATGCGGGCACGCATCCTGCTCCATGTCTCTGTTGCCCCAGCTCCGCCTCATCCCCTACAGCCGTTAGACATGTGCCCTGTTCAGCCTGCCCTGCACCTCTGGCGCCACGTGCATGAACATCATCGTCTTGGCCTGCCCGCTCAGCGAGTCCTGCAGCAGCTGCGTGAGCTTGGAGTCCCGGAAGGGGACGTGCCCCGACTTGTTGGCCAGCGCGTGCATCACGTTGCCCAGCGCACTGCAGCCACGAGGGACGTGAAGGCACGGGTCAGCTGGGCGGGCACAGGGAGGATGCCTAGGAGAGTGGCAAGCATAAGGGAAGGTCCAATTGTAGACGTCGGCCAAGCATGCCAAACTCGTGCCAGACAGCCTTCCTGCTCAGCGCCTGTGCAGGCAAGGCACGCTGCAGGCCTCTCAAAGCATGCCAAGTTGCCCCACCTTAGGCTCTTGTTGATGTGCTGTGCCTCCAGCAGCTGCTGCCCCTCCGCCCCACTCTTGCCAACGCGCTCGCTGCCCGCCAGGTCGATCAGGTGCAGGCAGCCGTGGGTGCGGGCGTGGGTGAGCTTGTTGGTGCCGTCCACAATGATGGTCAGAACCTGCGGGCGGGCAGGGCCATGCTTGACAGAGGGCACGAGATAAGCAGGTGGGTGAGAGGGAGGGCAGGGGGTTGGCAGACAGGCAGGCAGGTGGGAAGGCAGGTGGGCAGACAGGCCGTCAGGAAGGCAAGCAGGCAGGCAGGAGAGCAAGCACAGCGAACCAAACAGGCAGGCAAGCAGGCAGACAGGCAGACAAGCTTCAATGGGAGCGGGCTTGCAGGTGGTGGGCTCGAAATTCACACTGCACAGCACGACGTTGCGCTGCCTGCATGGCCCACCTGGTGTGAGCGCGAGGAGCGGTCGTTCATGCGGGTCTCCGCCACTGCGCGGTTGCGGGCGCCCCGATCCATCACCTCCAGCACGCTATCGGTGCACGCCACAGACACCTGCACAGGGTGCAGGCAAAGGAGGCAGGCGGGGGGATGTCCGGCATACGGGTGAAGGACATAGGGTGGGACACTAGCAGGAGGGGTGAGCAGTTGTGAGTTCCACAGGCAAGTCCCAGGGTGGTCAGCCTGCACCCCCTGTGCACACCGACAGCCAGCCGCCCCCCCACGACGTGCGCCACCACCGTCGCCCGGGCAGCACCTGAATGGCATCAGGCACGTTGGACCCGCTGCGCTGGCTGTTGTTCAGCGGCAGTGAGCGCTGCTGCCGCGCCTCAACATCGTTGACCAGCAGGTCACGAATGGACTGCAGCATGAGGAGGGATGCACACCGGGGTTGCCAGCAGTGCGCAAGGCATGAACTGTGTGCCTGGTGCCTATTCACTCTGTGCCCTGCCAATCTCACAGCTGACATGCGCCTAAAGCCCACCAGCGCCCAACGGCGCAAGGCACAGGTTCAGAACCCTAAACCCACACACCATACCCCCAAGCCTTCTTTTGTGGTCCCCACCCACCTCATTGTAGATCTCCAGCAGCTGCACCGAGATGTTGTACTCCACCTCTGAGCCCCGCTGGCGGTTGAGCTCAAACAGGTCGTCCAGGGCGCGATAGTTGAGGCCGCGCCCCGAGTACTGGTCAATGTCGGTGCCGCTCATGGTGTGCGTCTTGCCTGCAGGATTTGTATGAGGGGAGCCATACAAAGTGAGGAAGGGCAAAGGCAGGGTGGGCCTGGGAAAAAAAGCCTTTTCTGCTCCGCCAGGCAAGGCAAGCAACACGAGCAGGACATCGGCCTACCTGATCCGGTCTGGCCGTAGGCAAAGATGCAGACATTGTAGCCTGCAAGGGCAGGGGCGGGGCAGGGAGGGCGCTTGTACACGTATGTGCATCAGGCGAGACCTAGCAGCTGCACACCGGCAGCGCTGCGCAGGCACACCCTGGCAGGCTTCCCAACCTGCCCTTTGCCCCACACTTGTGACAGCTATGATGAAAGGCTCACCATCCAGCACGGAGCGGATGAGCGGTTGTGTCTCGGCATACACCTGGCCCTGGTTGCTGTCCTCCATGAATACCTGGGCAGGGGGAGGAAAGCGGGCAGGCTCCGCAGCGGGTGAGGTCGAGGAAGCCAGGCAGGCGGGGCAGAGATTGCACAGTGTTCTCCGCAGTTTGTGCACTAGCAAGCAAGCCACGGTAGCTCGCCGGCCCAAGCAAAAACCACACCCAAACAGCCTTGCTCCCACACCTTGTCAAACTTGAAGGAGTGCCACTTGTTGTGCTTGGTGCTGAATACCTGCACCTGCCCCTCCTCGCCGGCCTGCAGCATACGGACAATAAGAATACGTTGACACTGGCATACAAAGGCAGCAGCACGCAAGCACCGCAGGCGCAAAGCGGTCGAGAGCAGATGCCGCCGGCAAATTGCTAGAACAGCTGATTGCGCCGCCCAAGCTGACTCCATGCCCCTCACCTCCACCATGCACTGGGTGGCATCGCCAGTGCGCCCGCGGGGCCTGATGCGGCAGAAGACGCGGATGTTGCCGCGCAGGTCCTGCACCACAGGGGGATGGCAGGGCAGCGCTAAGCAGCAGTGGCAGCCACAGCGGCAGGCAAAGGCCAAAGATCAGGTGAGGGGGCAGGCAGGCATGGTACCTGCAGATACATGGGTACACATGAGCGCAGCTACGCATGCACCGCCCCCAGCACCACGCCATCACTGCCGGCACTGCCCCGGTACCTGGACTGTGTTGTACAGCTGGCGGTTCTCCTCTGCCATCACATGGTACCGCTCATGCATGCCACGGTAGTTCTCAACCTGCGGGCATGCGGGAAAAGAGGCCGACGTCAGCACAAAATCTGCCGTCGATAGAAGCAGGCGCCAAGCAAGATGGTGCAGCAGCAGCGCGCCACACAAGAGGCATCAGCACACACAGACCAGTCCAACTAGTATCAATGCGACCTGCCTGCCCTGGCCAGTGTAGAGACGTCCACCCTGCCTGCCCAGGCCAGCGCTGCGACGTCCAACTTGCCTGCCCAGGCCAGTGTGAGTATGGCCAACTTGCCTGGTCTAGCCCACCCCACGCACCTCCTCAGACAGCTCGCTGAGCTTGGTCTCCGCATCTGCCACATGGGCCTCCGCCGCCTCTTGCACCGCCCGCAACTCCGCCTCCTTGTGTGCCACCTCTGCGGCCGCCTGCGCCTCCTTCTGCCTAAGCTGCCGCTCATACTCCTCACGCTCAGCCGCGCTCAGCTCTGCGGCCGTGAATGGTGTGCAGGCAGGCAGCAGATCATCAGGGCAGCGGCAATCATGCGATGAGCCGCTGGCAGACGAACAAAACATGGCGTCCAGAGCAATGCAGACTGAGCTGCCCAGCTCTTGGCTGTCGCCGGCTGGCTTCCCCTGTGACAGCACCCAACCGCCCAGGGCTGCACCCACATGTTGCTCCAGCAGGCACCCTCTGCAGCCACCGTGCCACCCGCCCAGCCTGCTTCCGCCCAGCCCACCTGTCTCGGGGGCGGGCAGGTACTTCACAGCCGCCGCCTGCTCCTTCCAGTGCTTCACATCCTGCTTGAGGCGGGCGATGTCGCGCCGCATGCGCTCCTGCGCCTCCTGGCTCAGCTTGAACTCCTGGTCCTTGGCCAGCAGGCGCTTCTCATACTCCTGCGAGGGGGAAAGGGACAGCAGGGCAGGAGGGGAAGGGGCGAGGGACGGGGTTGGCAGTGGCAGGCGGGCACAGGTCGTCACGGGTGAGTGAGGGAAGAGACCGTTGCAACAAGGGAGCTGGAAGAGCTCTGGCGCAAGCTGCATCAGTAAGCTGCCATGCGCTGGTCTCCTCCCACCCAGGCCAACTGCCCATCTTCTGCCATCATCCACCAGCCCCCTTGTTCACACGCCACTCACCGCTGTCAGATTCTGCAGCACCGACTCAAGCACCGGCCCCACCGCATCCAGAGCAATGTCGGGTGCCACCCCGCTGCTGCCGGTGCGCGGCGGCGGCGGCAGGGGCGTGGCGGGCATGCCCATGGACGACTTGAGCATGTGGTTGCAGGTGCGCATGAGGTACTCCAGGCCGTCGGCGCCGGAGCCACGTGCCGCGCCAGTGGCGCGGTTCACCGCCGCCGATGCATGGGGCGTGAAGCTGAACTCGCCGCCACCAGCTGCCGGGCTAGGCGGCTGGCGCAGGGGCGGCGGGGTGAAGCCCGGGCTGGGCGCTCCTGCGCTGAGCGTGGGGCTGCTTGCGGGGACTGGGCTGGCGGGGACAGNCTGGAGGGGCGGCTGCCCCAGGCGATGCGGCCGGGCGGGGGCGCCTGCTGCGCCTGCCACCACACGTGCAGCGCCAGCAGGCAGTCTGCCACTGCAGGGCGCTCGCCGTCGTCGTCCAGGTCGGCAGCCGACAGGCACGTGTTCTCATCGCCCGTCATCTCCTTGACGGCAACATTGAAGTTGCCCACGTTCTCAAAGTTCTTGATCATCTCGCCCGTGGGGCTGCTGCATTCCTGGGTGTGGCCAATGATCTGCAGGCAGGCAGCCAGGCAGGCAAACGCAGCACGAGTGAGGCGGTGTGCTCTGAGCGGGGCAGATGACAAGGACTGAAACTGAGGGGTGAGCACGTCAGGAGAGGAGCAGGCAGGCATGGAAGGTACCAGCGGCAGTGCACATCCGCACCCTGCAGACAGGCAGGCAGCCCAGCAGTTTGGCAGCGCACCCACCCTGCTGATGCTGCCGGGGCGCAGCACGTTGGCAAGCCGGCAGAGCGTTACGCCGTCGCGCAGGGAGGCGCGGAACGCGGCGTCGTGCTCGTGAGGCACGGTGCACCCTGTGAGCTCGACCACCCACTCGGCTGCCTGCTGCCGCCGGGCGGCCGCCTTGAGGGCCCGGTTCTCGCCGGGGCTCAGGCTGGAGCGCAGGCCGGAGGGGCTGGGCGCGCGCGCCGGCTGCTCTGGCTGCAGCTGTGGCTCTGATGGAGACGTCTGCGTTGGCTGCAGCTGTGGCTCTGCGGGAGACGCCTGCTGCGCCTCCTGCTGTGGCTCTGCGGGAGACGCCTGCGGCTGCTGCTGTGGCTCTGCGGGGGCCGCGTGCTCCAACTGCACCTGTGGCTCTGCGGGGGCCGCGTGCTGCATAACATGCAGTTCAAGCTGCTGCACCTCCAGCTGGGCGGGCGGCGAGAAGGAGACCTCTGCTCCCACTGGTGAGGGAGGGCCAGCCTCCTCCTCATCTCCAGGGATTTGCACCTGCGGGGGAGACAAGCAGGCAAGGTGAGTGCGCATCAAGCCGTTCAGTCAGTCGGGGCTCCAAGGTGGGGGTCACGAAGAGGGGTGGCAACAGTGAGATGAAATGGAAGCAAGCATGAGCAGACACCGGCGGTGTTCGAAAGAACCGCAACCTGCCCGCCACCTCACCTGAAGGGCAGTGTAGCTTGCAGCAGCCACCGCTGATGGCTGATCCTGCTCCTGGGGTGGCGCCACGGCCTCAGCCTGCTGGGGTGGCGCCACGGCCTCAGCCTGCTGGGGTGGCGCCACGGCCTCAGCCTGCTGGGGTGGCGGCACGGCCGCTGCCTGCTGCTCTGCCACCGCCTGCTCTGTCTGTGAATGGGCCGGCGACGCGGACGGCCCCGCCTCTTGCGCACCGTCCGCAGCCTGTTCGGCCTGCAGGCAGGTTCCATGGCAGGTTTGCATGCGCACACTAGCTGTCTGGCAGCGGTGGAACACACGGGACGCAGCAGCAGCACAGCGCCCACTCTGCACAACTTGCCTGGAGGGCGGCGGGTGCGCCCGCTACGGCGGCCTCTGCCACGGCGGCCTCCGTCGTGGGGGCCGCTGACTGCTCCTCGCACAGCTCCATCGGTGCCGCGTCGGCGTCGCTGTCTAGCATGGCTGGCTAAGCCCGAAGGCAGCCAGGTCTGGCGCCAACTGTTGCAGCCTGCTGCCAAGCTCGAAGTGAGGGGCGCTGGCGGAGGCACGCTGGCCGTTGAAGATAAAGGTCCACCCTCGGCGCCGCGAGAGGCGCGGGAGAGGCCGCAAAAGCGCCCACAGGCTGGACGCGGACGGCTCAACAACACGAACGCCCGGTGGCTATGCGCGCGGCTGTCCGCTCCAAATGCCGCAGGATACAAACCGCAAGCGCCGCAGACACGAGCGGGGCAAGGGGGAGGCTGCAGTTTGCAACCGTGCTGTGGTGCTGTGCCATCTGTCATTTGGCTCGCGTGTGCAGCTGGCCTAGCTGCATCCATTCGACGTACTCGAATTTAAGAGCAGCCGTGTGAGTAGCAGCGATGGCCAAGCCCCAGCCCAAGCGGGCCGGCGGCAGCAAGCCGCCGCCCAAGCAGCGGCCGGCCGGGGGCAAGAAGGTGGAGGCCGCTGTGCGCAAAGACGATGTTTATGAGGCGGAGGACAGCGACCCGGACGAGGAGCGGCATGCGTACCGCTACGACGTAAGCCAGGAGCACTCAGGAAGACCCGGCAGAGACCAGAGGCCTATATGCATATACCACCCCCCGCATGTGCCTGCATGTGCGCCCCATGTCTGGTGCCGCCGCCGCCCAGCCGCCGCCGCCGCCGCCTGCCTGGAGCGAAGCAGGTCTGCTGCCTGGCACATCAAGCGCCTTTCCTCCTGCCCCGTGCAGCAAGTGGAGAACTACGAGTACGAGATGCCCTCTGATTTTGAGGACGAGGACATTGACGACGAGATGGCCTTCACGGGTGTGCAGCGTGGCGGCTTGTTTCTCGTACTGAAGTAGCTTGTTCCAAGCAGCGCTGGGCATGAGGCACGCCTTGCAAGCGGTGGGAAGTTGCAAGCAGGCTGCGTTCCTGGGGTGACGGTGACATTGATGTGCGCAGCAGCAGCAGCAGCAGCACCCGCAGTGGTGCCAGCAGTGGTCCTTGTTGCTCTCAAAAGTAGGCTGGCCCGCCCACTTGCCCTTCAACCTCGCCCCGTGCCCATGCCCCCCCACATGTGTGCTGCAGAGGAGGACAAGAAGATGTTTGGTCACATGTTTGATGACCTGCCACCCAAAGCCAAGAAGGCAGGCGGCAGCGAGGACGAGGAGGGCAGCGAGGGCGGGCTGCTGAGCAGCGGAGAGTCTGGGAGCGAAGATGAGGATGAGGACGATGATGAGGAGGAGGGGACGAGCGAGGAGGGCGAGGAGGACGGGGAGGGGCGCGCGCGGCGGCGGCCACGCCATGAAATGGACGAGCTGTTTGGCGGGGAGGTGAGCGGGGGCAGCCGCTTGTGTTGGGTGCTGACACGGCAGGTGCCACGGGACCCTCTGGCAGAAATGTGGGCAGTGGGGGCAGGATCAGATCGGCGGCAGGCAGGCAGGATGATCGGGAGCCAGGATGGTTGATTTGGGGCATGCGGGACAGCAGTCTTCGAGCATCGGCAGCAAGCGCTGTGGGCAGCAAGCCCACCTGGGTGGCGTGTGCGACTGCCTTGGCCATGCTGCCACCTGCCTGGCCTGGCAGCGGTGGGAGCGCGGCCGGCACCGACACTTGCTGGGCAGCATGTGTCTCATTCCTTGCTGCTCCCGACTGTGTCTGTAGGAGGGATCTAGCGAGGAGGATGAGGAAGAGGAGGAGGAGGGGGACAGCGAGGGCGAGGGTGGTGAGGAGGCAGAGGAGGGGGATGTGGACGACGAGGCGGCTGCGGCGCGGCACCGAGCGATGCTCGATGCGGTGACGGGCGGCGGCGGCGCAGCTGAGCGGAAGCGGCGGCGGGCCAAGGAAGTGGTAGTGACCGAGGCCTACCCAGAGTCTGCCTACAACCTGCCTGCCTCTGGTGCGCACGACACGTGTGCTGTGGTTGCTGGGGTTGGCTGGCTGCTACGCCCGGGTGGCCTGCCCGGCGGCCCTCTTGCGGCCGGCCAGCAGGGGCGTGCACCTGCCAGCCGCACCAGCGCTGTGCCCTGCACGCTGCCCGACTGCATGCTGCATCATGTACGCACGCACACGAACGCACAGACAGATCGGAGGACTTTTCCTGCCCCGAAGGGCGGCGGCGCCTCTGTGCGCCGCCCACCCGTTTGTGGGCGCGGGCAGAAGACCTCCGCACATCAAACCCCACGCGGTGCATACAGGCTGCCGCAGTCCCCACTTGTGGCGCGGCAGTTTACAGTCACCCCGACAACCCTTCATCCCAATGCATCCCTCCAACCCTTCATCCGTCGGCGAAGAGCTGGCAGTGTCTTGATTGCATTGTGCATTGGCTGAAATCGTGACGGGCTGCTGTTGCCGCCCACTCTGCACCCCGCACGGGCTTGCCCTCACAGCTGCCGGCGTCGAGCTGGCAGCCTCTGACCTCTCTCTGTACCGACTGACTTTTGCCGCCCACTCTGCACCCCCACCCGCCTGCCCTTCACAGCTGCCGGCGGCGAGCTGACATTGACCGACCTCATTGCGGGCCTGGGTGATTCAAAGGCCAAGCTGGGGGGTGTGAGGAAGACGTTAGAGCGGCTGGAGAAGCGGGCGACCCCCGTGTCGGCGCCGCTGCCCGGGCCCATCAAGCAGCGGCAGGAGCGCAAGGCAGGGTGCGTGAGGGGAGGGAGAGAAGTGGGGGACTGGCAGGGCAGCTGGTGGCGTGGGGCTGTGCGTGGCGGCAAAGCATGCTTTGAGTGGCAAGCGGCTGCCCGCCTCGCTCGCCCCCTCCTGCCTGCTTTGAATCAATTTGCAATGCCGTTCATGCCATGATCTGGTCACGAGCTGTGCGGGCTGCAGCCCACAGCAAGCTGGCTACACTCAACCGGTCTCGCATGAAGCTTGGAGTGGCTGTGCCTCCCTGCGGCCCGAGCTGCAGCCCACATCAAGTTAGCTACTGACGCAGTAATTTTCACACGAACCTTCTGTGTCTGTACCGCTCACCTCCCACCCCTCTCTCTCCCCTGTGTGCGCAGGTACGAGGAGAGCAAGAAGGATGCCGACAAGTGGCTGCCCATTGTGAAGGCCAACCGGGAGGCGCCCACGCTGCGCTTCACACTGGACAGATCGGGTGGGTGGGGGCCGTGAGGGCCGGCTGATAATATACAGCTATTGTTATCATATATATCACGTGAAGGCGTGAAGGCTGTGGGCTGGGAGGGCCAGGCGTTTCAGCTGACATGAGGACAGGTCGGGTGGGTGGGGGCTGGGAGGGTCGGGCGGTCGGTTGCTTGAAAAACGTGGGCCTGTGGGCCCTGGGAGGGCCGGGCGGTTCAGTTGATGCACAAGACGTGTGGGCTGTGTGGGCTGGGAGGGTCGGGCCGGCTGCCCTGCTTGCTGCGCTTGCATACTCGGCACGCTTCCTCGGCACAGCAGGCAGAGCGGATGTAAGGCCAGGTGCCGGGGGTGGCCCCAGGTGCCTGCCTACCTTCCATGCATGCGCTGCGCGTGCTGCGCCTGTTCCCCCCGTGCCGCGTGCATTCTCTGCCCAACCAAAACCCACCGCCCCCGCACGCCTCGGCCTGCCCGCGAGTTTGCCGCCTGTGCCCAAACGAAGCCACCTCTGGATCCTTCCCTCTTCCCCTCCCTCCCCCCACCCGCAGCCATGCCCCGCGTCACCACTGTGGCTGCCATTGCGGCGCAGCACCGCCCGGAGAATGACATGGAGGCTGAGGTGGCGGCGCTGCTGGAGAAGGCAGGGGCGCACAGCGCCAAGGCGGTGGCGGAAGCCGAGGAGGCACTGGCCATGAAGGTGGGTAGCACCGGGTGGCTTGAGCATTTTGCAACACCCTACCGAACGGGCAGTGTGGGAGGAGGGCAGGGGTAGCGGAAGCCGAGGAAGCACTGGCCATGAAGGTGGGTGGCTTCAGCATCTGTGCAATGCAGCGCCGCTGGTACGTGTGGGAGGGTGGGAGGCGGTGGGGGAAACCGAGGGAGGCAGTGGCCGTGAAGGTGGGTTGGAAACTGCAACCTGCGACGCGCATGGCTTCGGCATTCTCCAGCACAGCACCTAGGAGACTGGGCATGGGGTCAGCATGTTGGAGAGCTGCTTGGCATTGCTGGCACGTGTGGAAGGGGGGGAGGCGGTAGTGGAAGCCGAGGATGCACCGGACACGAAGGTGGGTAGCCACGGGGGGCTTGAGCATTTTGCAACACCCTACCGAGGGGGGCAGGGGTGGGGAAAGGCAAGGAGGCACTGGCCATGTAGATGGTTTGCAACGCGTGGCTTCAGCATTCTGCAGCACCCAGTGAAACAGGCAGTTTGGGAGGCAGGGAGGCTTGGTGGGAAGCTGAGGAGGCACTGGCCACAAAGGTGGTACGGGGCGCCCATACCCTGCACGTCCGGGCGCTATCTTTACTAGATATGCTGCTTGACCGCGAACAACAGCTGGCCTAATTGAACTGGCATCGACAACGTTTCTGGCACTGCTCTGCTCTCCCCGCAGGCGCTCTCTGTTGACATGACATCGACAACATTGCGTGGTTTCCCTTAACTGCCCCGATTTCTCCCCGCAGGCGCCGTCTGTTGGGGAGCTGCGTGAGCGTCAGAACCGGCCCGCCTGTTTCCATTTAGCTCTTATCAACTGACACTGCGTATCCGTTCCTCATTTCACCGCAGGCGCTGTCTGTTGAGGAGCTGCGTGAGCGCCAGAACCGTCTGGCCCGCATGCGCGCCCTCCTCTTCTACCACGAGTCCAAGGCCAAGCGCATGAAGAAGATCAAGAGCAAGGAGTACCGCAGGAAGCTGAAGAAAGCGGGTGAGCCGGGGGGGGGGGCGGTGACACGGACTGATCCTCTTCTCTTTGGACTGATCCTCTTCTCTTTGTAGAAGGCGGGTGGCTGGAGTGTTGCTCTGCCCATTACTTTGTCTTCTGTGTCGGTTTGAGTCCGACCCAAGGCAAACAAGGAGTCGGCGCCGACCCGACACTCGCCTGCCAACCCTGCCAACCCACCACCGCCTGTGCATCTTTTCCGGCTCCGGCCCCCACCTCGTCCGCCGCTGACCTGGCCCTACCACATCTTTCTTTGCTCCCCTCCGGGTGTCCCCCCGCAGAGAAGCGCAAGGCTGTGGAGGGTGGTGAGGAGGGGGAGGAGGAGGAGCTTCGGTTGGAGCAGGAGGCGGCAGAGTATGACCGAGCCAAGGTGGGATTGCTTGGTGTGGTTGTTCAATCCATTGGTTTGGTGTGGTTTGCCATCAGCCTTTTGCGTTCTCTTTTGGGGGACTGGAACTGGGGCGAGGCTACACGGCCCCGGAACAGCCCCGCAGGCTGCCGCTGGGGCAGATGGCAGCAGAGTATGACCGAGCCAAGGTGGGAGCCGGGGTGGGGGCACGTGGGGCACAGTCGAGTGTAGCATCTGTTGGCTGCCCACAGTTTATGGGATTGGTGACACTACCCTGCTCCCGCCGGCCTGGGCGGTGCGTCCATTTGTTGGGCAGCAGCCGATGCTGGCTGTTGAAGCACAGGACCGCATGCCCCGCTAAGCATCTCCATCTGAAGTCTACCTCCCTCGCCCCCCTGCTTGTGACGGTTATCCCTCTCGCCCCCCTGTTTGTGACGTGTATCGCTCTTGGTCCCCCGCTGTTTGCGACGTCTATCGCTCTTGGTCCCCCCTGCTTGTGACGGTTATCCCTCTCGCCCCCCTGTTTGTGACGTCTATTGCTCTTGGTCCCCCGCTGTTTGCGACGCCCCCTCCCGCCTGCAGGAGCGGCTGACGCTGAAGCACAAGAACACCTCTCGCTGGGCTCGGCGCCTGATCAAGCGGGGGCAGACGGTGATGGATGACGGCACAAAGGCGGCCCTGCAGGAGCAGCTGCGCATGGGGGAGGAGCTGCGGCAGCGGGTGAGTTGTGTGGGGCTGTGTGGAATGGAGGAAACGAGGTTCAGGGAGGTGTGTGTGTGTGAAGAGAGGTCCCTTTGGGGGTGAGTGTTTCATCCCTTTTTCCGTTTCCGAAATCCTTTCTGAAAGCAGAGGACAGGCATGGCAGGGGAAGGTGCATGCCAGCACACTGCCTGCCTATGTGCCTCACTGCCTGCCTCTCTATCTGTGTGCCTGCCTGCACCCCGCATGGCGAGTGACGAGACATCGTAACTGAATGCTCCGTGTTGATACCACACGACTCTCCTACTCATACAGACGCCCCTGGCTGCTGCCTAGCTGCCTGCCTGCCTGCCTGCCTGCCTGCGCTCCTGCCTGCTTGCCCTGGCGAGTGACGAGACATCGTAACTGAACGCTCCGTGTTGATACCACACGACTCTCCTACTCATACAGACGCCCCTGGCTGCTGCCTAGCTGCCCGCCTGCCTGCCTGCC
>JTEE01000004.1:325759-354195 GCA_002896455.3 Chlorella sp. ArM0029B
GTAGTAATCCTTTTACCTCTAAAAACGCAGAGCCAGCTGGGCTGTGAGAGCCCTTGTTGCTTCAGGTCTTTCTTACACAGCCTTTATCACACTGGCTGAATACCGAAAGGAGTCACTGATTCAAAACATCATCAAATGGGGGGACGCAATAAGGGCGATTTCAGAGGCAGGGCAAGGGTTTGGTYGGGACAGCTGCCCAATAAGTGAGGCACTGGCAGGGGCGATGGGGGCTGGCATGCCCTTCGCAGGCTACTGGGTGTGCAAGGCAGGRGCAGAGGCCAGCAACCCAGGTACTGAAGGAGAAGAGTGCGGAGTGGGCATCAAAGGAAGAGAGTACAGACGGAGCAGACGGGCGGGCAGGCGGGCAGAGGCCACGGGAGGGAGGGGAGCAGAGGCCGGGCGCTGTGGTGCCGCGTGGTGAAGGATGGCATGGTGGAGAGATGGGTGAAGAAAGGATGATAGCAAAACTAAATAGCAAGGGGGAGTCACCRGCACGCTTTTGGCATTGCTCAGTGGCAGGTGCCGACAGCGCCGGATGATGTGAAGGCAGCTACTCAGAACAGGGCGGCGCCGCGCACAGCCTCCACCACCAGGAGGGAGGCAAAGCCAATCATGGCAGCACGCCCGTTGAGCATCTCGGCCTGAAGCATAGAGAGATGGGGGAGGGCGGGGTGAGATGGTGGTGCGTGCGGTGGTGCAGCTTGGTCGGGCAGCAAGCAGGGGGCAGGCAGGTGCAGATGCTGCTGCTGGGTGTCGTGCCCCACACTATCCTCATTCACTGGCAGAGACAGCAAGGCAGGGCAGTTCAGGGCAGTGTGGGGGGCGGGGTGCTCACTCACCGAGGGGGTGAATGGGCCAAAGGCCACGCGCTTGCGGCCGGAGACAAGGGGGATGAAGGATGCGGCGATGAAGACGAGGGCGCCCATGATGATGCCCGTGGGCKCGTCGCCCAGCTGGCGCAGCACGCTCTCGCCGCTAGACAGCTCAGCGCCCAGGGCAGCCACAAACGCCAGCATGGCCAGGCGCCCGTTGATCAGCTCGGGGGCTGCAGGGAGGGAGGGAGGGGTGGCAGAGGGGCGGCATTAGCATCAGGAGATGGCAGGAGGGTGTGCTGGTGTTGTAGCGAGTGCCTACTATGCGGGGTGACAGAAACACACTGTAACAAACTGTGACACATTTTGTAGTGGGTGCACACGAGAGTGCGGCGTGCACAGTGCGGCACCACAGGAGCAAAGCACATGTGCCAGCACCCACACCCACGCCAGCAAGCACCCGGAGTCCTCCACACACCTGGGCCGGAGAAGGCCATGAGTGCGCCCAGGGAGGGGGCGGGGGTGTTCACGCTGCCGTCAGCAACGGCCTCCTTCCACTGCTCGAGGGAACAGGAGGAGGGGGCGGGGCGGAAGGGAAGGATGAGTGGATGGCTATGGCTGGGCAGGGGCAGAGAGCCGTGTGTGGCTCCCATCGCTCTCTTGGAGCAGGTCGCGCGCGGCACAGACACGCTTCTGGCGGTGGCCCATGGCCGGCTTTGCATTGATGCACCACACGAACCGGCACGCGACCCTCGCCTCACCTCGGCCTCACTGTAGCTCTTGCCATTGTAAAAGTAGGTGCCATTGTTAACGTAGGTGGGCTTGACGGCCTCGGGGGAGCCCTCCTGGGGAGCGGCACGCACCACCAGGGCGCGGCGGGGCTGCTGCTGCGGGCGCTGGGCGCGGACAGTGCCGGCGCGCAGGCCAGAGGAGAGGGAGGCGCAGGTGGCAAGCATGGTGGCTGCGAGGAAGTTGGGAACGGGCCGGGGAGTGGGTGTGGGGCGGGCTTGGTGGCTTGAATGGAAGATGGTGGGGCAGAGGGATGTTTGTGGAATGGATGAGTGGTGGGAAGTGGCGGAATGAAGAGTTGCACCAGGCCACGCCGCCACCTCAGCGCAGAGCGCCGCACAGCGCATGCGAGGCAGAGAGGCACACGGTGGGTTGCCGCTCCTTTCACCGCCTCTTCTGCCACTGCGACCTCAGGCATGCACACATCAAGGAATCAATGTGGTCAGCCAGCTTGCAAGAGCGGTTTGTGAGGTGCATCACAAGGCTGCGTGGCCGTGCGTGGCCGTGCGTGGCGTTGAAGCAGGGGAGGGCGCAAGGTGGCGGTACGGCTGGCACGGTGGCAGGACGCACACCACCGGGGGTGCACTAACCCCACAAAGGACCACGATTCATGGACGCATGGCATCGCCCACATGGTGTGCAAGAGAGAGTAATGCACCTGGCGTGTTGGCCACAGGGTCCCCTTGCCGCACGCCGACAGCTGCAGCTGCGCGGGGAACAGGTGCCAGCTGGTGGCGATGCAACTTGCAGTGCGGCAGAGACGCTGGCCAGCACCAGCACGCCCAACCCAGTGATGTGCTGTCTTGCTGGGCCCAACGTGACTGAAAGAAGTTGTGCAGTCATGGGGTCAGTGCATTGCTGGCACCACCTCAGCACAGAGCGCCAGGCCACCAGTTGCACGCTCATGCGAGGCGCAGGAATGGCGCATTGGATGGCGGGTGCTGCCACAACCACCGCCTGTTCGGCCACTGTGACCTCAGGTGCGCACGTGCCAAGGAGGATAGGTGAGGTGGTCAGGCAGCTGTTACAAGTGTGTGGTGGGGTGCACGTCTAATAGAAGGATTGGCATGCCCCTGGGGCAAGAATTTGACAGGTGGCACGGCAGGTAGGCTTGACAGGTGGCAAGGCAGGGGGATTCGTAGCACTGGGGGGGGGGGGGGCGCAAGAACTCGAGTTGTGACTCAGGATGGGCTGCAAAGATGGGCTGCGAAGATGGCATTTCACTCGTTGTAAACAATACAAAAGCAACAAAGATGAAATCAATGATTGAGTGTGCGCGCCGCGCCTCAGTATCCAAGCACGGTGCCCGCTGCACGCAGCATCAGCCACAGGAGCTGCACAGAGAAGAGGCCCACGGCTAGCGGCTGCTCGTGCAAGTGATACCGTATCGCTGCCAGCAGCATGCCAGCTGGCGGCTGTACTGCTGCCATGCCGCGCTCGCCAGCCTGCTGTTGCCCCGCCTGGCCCGGTGCATCGTGCCCGCCGCCCGCCGCGCCGGCCGTGCACAGCAGCAGCGTGGGCAGCAGCACGCCCAGCGTGCCCTCCACCCACAGCGTGCACAGCAGGCAGGCGGCCTGCTCCGAAAGATCCACCCCCAGGCCATCGGGAGGGGCCACCATCCTAAAGGGCCAGTCCAGGAGGACGGACAGCCCGGAAAACAGGCCCCCGCTGGGTGGAAAGGCCAGGAATGAGGCGCCGGCTCGTGCGGCAGCTGGCAGCAGGCCGCAGCGTGCCGCCGCCATCCGCCCCATCATCAGCTGCTGGGCAACCGACACAGCCAGGTGAACGCTGCAGGCGGCAGGCGGGAGGGGAGGGGAGGGGGCAGGGGGCACGAGCTGAGTGAGGGCTGCGAAGAGTTTCCTTGGGAAACCGCCCATTGAGCAACGCCGGCCACACACAAACACGAGGGCAGGCGTGAATGGCTGCCCCTTCAACGAAAGCCCCCTTCAGAGGGCCCAAAAGGGGCCAGCCAGAGGCCCCTCACTGATAGCCTCTCCCGCTGCCGGCCCACCCGGCAAAGGCAGCGGCCACACAAACCGTGCGTCCCACCGCTCACCCGTGTGTATGACACGGCGCAGCCCCGCTCCACCCTCGAAATCCTGCCCCGCCACCCCCACCACTCTCCCCAGTTTATGGCAGCCGCCAAAGAACACGCCCGACGAACGTAATATTTCGTGATGTAGCAATTCCAGTACAAGACGATCCGAAAGCTCTCTGGTTTGACTCTGGCTCACCCAAGGGGCAGGCGGTAGCCGAGCGCCGCAATGAGCACCGTCACGGCGTGAGTGTTGAACAGCCAGATCCAGGAAAAGGCTAGGGGGTTGGCGGTTAGGGCGTCTGGCATGGTGTATGGGACCGCCAGGATGGCCGCCATCGCCAGGCGGACGGGTGTTGCGATCCATGTGCGGTGCCGGGCGTACCAGGGTCGTGCGAATGTGTACAGCAGGGGGCTGATCGCGGCGCAGGGCACGAAGAGCACGTTGAGGCGGATGAACTCTGGGGTGCACAGCTGCGAGGCAGAGGGAGGGAGGAGGAGGGCGGTGGGTGTGCCTCCCTTGAGGGCTGGGCTGTGCGGTAAGGCAGGCAGAGGCGGGCGCTCTCTCGCGTGCACATGTCAACAAGTCAGCAGCTAGAATCTCGATTTTTTTTTGTTGGGTGTTGCCCTTCGGCAGGGGGTGTGGGCAGGTGGCTAGCCAGCGGCTGTTTCGATGCACCGGTGTGACGGGTGTGACGGGTGTGACGGGTGTGGGGGCGTGGTGCGGGGGGCGGGGTGCAGGGAGGCAGAGAGGGGCGAGTCCGCCGGGAAGTGCTGTGGGTCTGGACGAAGGGAGGGTGAAGGTCAAAGCCTTATATCGATTATACGAGGAGTGACAGCGGCGGTATATGCACTGTAGGACGGGGCAAAGCCGGGCGGAGCCAGCAGGCGTTTGTGCTGTAGGATGGGACAGAGTGGGCGAGGAGCGGCAGGCAGACAGCAGGGGCGGGCGGCGGGAGTGGCAGTGTGGCGCGGACGCCCGGCGCGGCGCCCCAGCCTCCTCCTACCTGCTCAGAGGCACCAATGCACGTTGCCAACCGCGCTAGCATGCCGCCAAGCATGACCAGGCTCGTGAGGGCGTCTGTGCGGGCTCGGAGAGCCGCTGCCTCGCTTGCCATGGCGGCCATGGCAAAGATGGAAGAATGAGCAATGCAGCTAACACCGAGTAGTGAAAGTACCGGCCGATGAGGAGATGGTCCTGGCGCCCGTCGCCAGTGTGTGCTGGCGCCGCTGTCAAATGGCGTGGTCCTGCACCCAAGAGCAAGCCGTGAAGGATGGCCACTGACAGTGCCTTGCACTTCCAGGGATCACCGCTTGCAGGAGTTGTTAGGAAACAGTCTTGGGGTGACCTGCAGAAGCTTCCAGCTGCAGCATGCAAGCGCCAGGTTGCAAAAACCGAAGTTGCCGCTACAGTGTTTGGCACCAAGGGCGGGAATCGCAGGGTTTTTAGGCGCACAGCCGAAACGAGGGTGCAGGCAGGGTTGACGGGTCTGGGCGGATCTGCAGAGTGGCAGGGATTGGAGGGGAAGAGCGGAGGGTGTTGGTCATGCCAGGACGCCACGGGGCGTTGGCCCAGCTTCTGGCGCAGCTGCTGTGGGTAGTGCTGCAGCGGGCCAGGCGAGGGAGCCTTGCTTTTCTATTGTTTTACAGGACAAAAGCCTTTGTCCCCTGGGCGGTACGCCCTGTGGCCTCACAGTCTGCACCCGCTTGTTGCCTCAACTATTTCAACACTGAGGGCTGTTGAGGCTCAGCTCGGTTAACACTATGTTACACAACACCGTGGCCGTCGCCAGAGCGGCGCCAAACGAAGCAAGGAGGCGGCACTTCTGGGGCGCAGGGGCAAGGCAGGCGTCGCCCTAAGGCCACACACACCGACGTCAGACTGGGCGTCCCGACCGTGCAAGGCAGCGGCACAGTAATGGAAGGCAGTGAAGGCAGTGAGTGATGCTGTGTGCCCTGCCACCGCCGCCGCCGTTCATGCTGCTGCTTCAGTGGGGGTCAGCAATGGCGTGAGTGATGCTGTGTGCCCTGCCACCGCCGCCGCCACCGCCGTTCATGCTGCTTCTTCAGTAGAGGGTCAGCAATGCAAAGGACGCGTACATGAGGGCGCACGGGTAGACCACCACCGTTTGCTGCCCGTCTAGCAGCGGCGAGCGGCGCACAAAGAGGCGCGCTGCGGTCTGGCTGGCCCACAGCACGGCGCCGGCTGCGAGCGCCAAGCTGGCACTGGATCTCCTGCTGGGTGGAAAGGAAAGGAGTGGGCAGGGGGCGGATGACGTGAGCCCATGGTTGAGATCAGGGCAAGGTAGGGTGAGGTGAGGTGAGGTGAGGACAGGTGGAGGGGTGAGAGCAGAGGGGTGGGTGATGCACGGGAGGCAAGTGCTGCGGCCGGCCCCAAACAACACTGTCGATGAAGTAACATACTTTTTCGGGCTTGCAGTCTGTTTAACCATTGTAAAAAACGGTGCGATACAGACCCCCAAGACACAGCTCGGGGCTGTGGGGAAAATATGCAAAACCAGGAGAAAGGGGTGAGCTACTGTGAACGCCCCGCTCGACGAGCAAGCCTTCACACTTGTGCTGCCTGCATCCTGGCTATCGGCAGCACAACTTTCTACATCAGAATGCAAGACTGCCTACCTGGCTGATAGCCCCTTGGCAGCCCCTTCAGCCCCCGGCCTACACCACGCCGCCGCAAGCCGCCACCCCTGCCCGGCGTCCGTCCCCACGCCCTCACCGCCAGCCGCACCACAGCAGAAGGGAGCTCCCAGGAACACCTGCCAGCTCCTCCTCACCCACCCTCCTGCCTGCCCACCCTCCTGCCTGCCCACCCACCCTCGCCCTGCGCGCTGCAGCACAGCAGCGCCAGCACCGGAACTGCAAGTGCCACCGGCGGCAGCAACCTGCCCTCCCCACCCCCCACCCACCGCTTGCCTCCACAAATGGGGCCTGCGTTGTTAACTCCTCCTGTGCTGTGCACCCACAGCGCCAGCAGTGCATGCACCACTAGCGGCAGCAGCCTGCTTCCCTCTCCCCGCCACCCAACAGTGCAAGCTCACTTTGTCTGGTTGCACTCACCGAGGCAGGGCAGTGCATGCGACACCAGCGGCAGCGGCCTGCTCCCCTCCCCCCGCCACCCACCACACTTGTGACTCCACTCGTCCTTTGCATGCACAGTGCACTCACCGCGGCACCGCCAGCGCCACCAGGGCATGAGCCACCAGCGGCAGCAAAGCGTAGCCCAGCAGGCAGGTGCAGCTGTACAAATCCAGCGACTGAGCGTCCGGGTCATCGCTTCCCGTGATGCTGTTCAGCACAAACCTGCGGGACAGGCGGGACAAGTGGGGTGGGTGGGCGGGGCGGGTGGGGGCAGGGCTGCGTGGCGGGTGCTGCCCTCCGGATCAGGATGCATGTTCGTTGCAGGAGGCCTGCATGGGGCGGCTGCGTGTGCAGGACACTAGGATGTGCGTGGCTTCAAAAAGTGAGGTGCGCGGCTGGTGCATGGGACGGCGGCAGCTGCCGGGCACAAGAGTGTGCATGTGTGAAATGGTTATGGTCTGGGGTGCTTGTGGTCTTCATGGGGGGGTCGGTTACACAGGGGATGTTGGCGTGCCCCTGATGCGGTGCAACGCACACGCAGGGCTTGGAGGGAGGCGGGTAGGTGGGCAGGCAGAGGCGGCGCATGGGGGGTGCAGACGTTGGCCGATCTGTCACACACCAGCCCTACATATATAACACCACAGCGGGCGCTGCCGCCTGCCCTGTGCAGCTGTGGCCGCCACAGCCCTGCCGCGCTGCCATCTGTGCCATGCATCCCCCCAACCCACCGCACCCTGCAGCGCTGGCGCCTGCCCCCTGATCCCCACCCACCCCGCACCCTGCCACCTCATCCCGCACCACCCACCCACGCACCACAGTAGCATGGCTCCCACAACCATCCAGCCGAGAATGTAGCCAAAGTGCATCTTGCCAACCTGCAGGCGGGACGAGTCGCAACACAATGAGGCGTAATCAAGCGAGCAAGCAGAAATGACGTCAGGAGAGCACAGGCATCTGGCACAGGCTTCTGGCACCCCAGCTGTGACCAGACGGGCACAGCGGCAGGTGCATACACCCCGCTCTTGGCAGACGTGCACAGATCCCGGTCCAGCAGGACGTACTATGTTGGGTGATTGTCACGCACGCCGGCAGGTGCACCGCTCGCCTCACCAAGAGGTGTGCAAAGCCCAGCAGGGCCATGAAAATGAGGGGGCCACCCATGTCCAAATGGTCCATGTCGTGCCCTGCCAGCCGGAAGGTCAGGATGCTGCGTGTGCGGCTGAGGATGGCGGGGATGTCAATTCCCAGCTCTGCAGCTAGGGCAGGGCACAGGCGCGACAGTGGCGGGGTGAAGTGGCGAGGCGGGGGGGCTGCGACTGGCGGCGGCGGGTGGCGGCGGCGGACAGCGAGCGGCGCCTTGGCTTGGTCGGATCGTTGTTTGGCACGCACACGTGCCACATATATAGCAGCCCAGCCCGAAGCGCGGCCCGCACCTTCAAGCAGCGGCGCCTCCTCTTCAAAAGAGCCGTAGGCCGCGGCGCTCTGAGCACCTGGCATGTCATAGCTGTAGCTGCTGGCCGCGCCATACTGGGCAGCGCCTGCGCCGCCCGCAGAATACCACTCGACGCCGGCCCCACCGGGCCCCACCGGCTGGGGGACCGCACCGGGGTGGCGCTGCTGCTGGTAGGGCCCCGAGACGTGCCACTCCGCCATTGTTTGCCGAGAAAGGGGTCTGAGCACGGAATATGCAGGAGCAGCCTGCAAGCGGTGATCGAAGAGGCGTCGAGGGGCTGGGGGGCAACAATGCGATGCAGCAATGCAGCGCAGACGCTCGCAATTGATACACAGGCGCTGTCAGCGCGGGGTGACAGCGCCTGCCGCCACATGGGCGGGGTCCCGCCCGCTCAGCTTGCTCTGCCGTTTAGACTCACACTGGTTGTTTTTTTACCCGTATTCAGCATGGCAATCCCATCGCATGATCCTTCCAAACACGTGCACTGCGCTAGGGTGAGCCGTGGCGCACCCACTCAGTGCAGGTCAACCCACAACCTGCAGCAGCTGCACGTAGTTCAACCGCCTTCATCAACCGCCCCGCCTGTGGAATGAGGTGGTGGCTGTCTCGGGCAGATCACTAAGGACAAAGAATTTACAACATGAGCATTTCGCCTGCCTTCACAGTACGTGCATGCACCTGCAGTCTCTGCATCTTGTACAACCCGCATCTCGAACCTATACCGCTCCGGTACCGCTGCCAGGCGGCAGCACGGGCGCTCCACACCAGGCACGCCGTGCGCTGCCGCTTCCTTCTCTCCACGCCTCAAAACCGGATGCTGTCATCAGCAGCCTAGCTGATGGCCTCGCTGGCCTGTCTGACCCGTGCCTGCCATTGCTACGCTTCAGCTTACGCCTAAGCAGCTGCTGACAGGGACACTTTGAAGTTGATGTCCACGCAGAACAGCAGGGGGCCTCCATCAGATGCCCTGGCTTGGAAGACACCTGCGGTGACAGAGGGGTCAGAGAAGCAAGGTGTTAAGAGCGGTCACTGCACGACCCAAGTCCACATGGTCTAGGCATCAAGGCGTGCCCCTGGCATCAAAGCACGCTCCTCAGGCTTCTTCCTTCCTTCCTTCCTTCCTAGTACACCGTGTGCTGCCACTCAAGTTGTGCCTCAAAGAGCGGGGCAGGGCCGCAGTGGGCGGCCAGCCAGCCCAGGTCACTGCACCCCACGGTTCCCAGCAACCCCACCACACCACACCACACTCAAACAGGCAGACAGGCGGGCAAGTGGGCAGGCAGGCGGGCATGCAGGCATGCAGGCGCACGAACTTGTGCCAGCGGGGCGGCTCACCGTGATATGGCCCCTGCCAGGCGGATGGGTGCGGGTGGGGAGCAGTGGGGAGCGAAGGGGTGGGGTGGGGAGGCAGGGAGGCAGGGAGGCAGGGAGAGTGACGTGTGAAGGCTGGAGACGCACAGAGAGTAGGGTGCAAACAAGCAGCGCGCTGACCTGGCTGCGCACTGCTGACCTGGCTGCGCACTGCTGGTGGAGGCCAGGCTCCGTGCCAGCCCACCTCCACCGCTTGCAGCAAACTCCCCCTCCCCTTGCAAGTCCTCCACGACAAACACTGACCGTGCGAAGACGGCTCACCGGCGGTGCGGCAGCGGGCAGCTTGTGACGCAGCTGCAGCGAGTGCCAGCCCGGCGTCAGCGGGCAGCTCACAGCTTCATCCAGGTCGCCTGACCTGTTGTACACTCGGATGCACTTCCCCAAAAGCCCCAGGTAGTCTATGCCCACCTCCAGCGTGCCCCCGATGATCTCGCGGTCTGCAGGGCAGGCGTGGGGGAGGGCAGCGGGCACTGTGCCGGGGCAGATGGAGCTTGGCACGCAATGCAACCTTCGCAAGTGCAAACGCGCTGGGTGGCGTGAATCAACACGCGTGTGTGCAGGGTGCATGCTGCCGCCCGCTCAGCCTGCTGCCGTCACGCTCACCCAGGGTGCCGTTGATGCGAAACACCAACTCCTGGCCGGCGTGCGCCGTCGCCGGCTCCACCTCCCCTCCCTCCACATCAAACACTCCTGAATTCGCACAACAACAACCGAGTGGGGGGACGAGAATAGCACAGCCCGAGGGCGTGGGGTTGAAGAAGCCGTCAGGAAATGAAACCACAGGCATCAGTCGGCTACCGTGGCTTGACTGAGAAGATGACTAGGCGGCAGCGAAGGGTGAGCGGGCGGCGTGGCGCGGCGGCGATCGGTGGAGACTGCCCGGCAGAGGAGGAGGCCAGGAGGTTGGCACCCGCCCAGCCTTGTGCAGCAGCGCACGCAGCTCGAGAGCAGGCATGCAAGGTGCTGTTGTGGGCTGCTGAAAGGCTTGGTCACCTGAAGACAGAGAGCGGGGAGTCGCAGCTTGGCCTGTGGGTGGCGCCAGGGCAGCAGAGTTGACTTGGGATTGCATTCGGAGCCGGGTGCATTGATTCGAAGAGAACTGAACCAGGCAGGGAAAGAGAGAATCGCAAGAGAGCGGCAGTCTGAGTCAGCAAGCACAGCGCGCACGTCACGTGGAACCAGGGCCTCTCTCTCTCTCTCTCTCTCTCTCTCTCTATCTAAGCCGGGCTGTGAGACAGGCCCACAACCGAGCGGGCGGGTTGGCAGGGGAAGTGAGGAAGGGGGCGGCGGTGCCGCCGCCGGCGGCGGCAGCAGTGAACCTAGGAGGGGTCCTGGCAAGTGCTTACGGCTGCGCATGGCAAGCAGCATAACTGGCAGTGCGTAGCGCTCATACACGATGGTGAAAGGGCAGGAGCACACCTGAAACCAGGGGCGCGGGAGCGGAGCTTGGCCGGGTCAGCAACACGGGGGGAGGGCTGTCGTTAGTGGAGCTGCAGCGCACGGGGCCGGGCACTTGCGCAGGACCAGAAGAATTGAATGCGGGGTAGTCGGAGGGTGTCTTGCATAAAGCATCACCACTTGCTGACACAGCACAGCACCAGTCAAACAGGGCACCAACATCTACCCTGTTTGACTCCTTCTTTGCTTCTTTCTTGGTACAACTAGCTGCACTTGGGCCATAGTAATCAGTAGGGTTGGATTTTGAGTGGTTGCAGCGGTTTGAGTGGCCTTAAATCGATTACCGCTATCCTTGATGAGTGCGGGGGGAGCAAGCCGCCACATGGGCAGGGTCCCGCTCCAGTTGGCGCCGCCGCTCAAATCACACGAATTGTTGTATTGTATTGCAACACTCGGCATAAAAATTCTCCAGAATACTCGCTTACCAAACCCTCGGCTCAAGATCCAGGCTTAATTTGGTGCCCTCCTCGCCGCCACTCAACCCGCAGACTGTGTGATGCTCAACCGCTGCACGGTTCTGATGTCTCTATCATTTACAAGCGAAAAGAACACGTGGTTTAACAATTGCCTCGGGTACTCTCATACCAAGCAAGAACTTGACTTGCACTCTAACTTGCAACTACGCTGCCTATGCAGCCTGCACTTTCAACCTGCGCCTCTGCCCGCTGCGGTACCCTTTCTGACAAAGGCGTGCCAGGGACGCCCCGAACTGGCCCGCCTCGAGCTGCCGCTCGCTCCACATTTCAAATTTGGCCTCACATCCCTGCCTGCCCATGGCCTGCTCATCACTGCCACCGAGAGCCATCGGCTTTAGCTGCTGCTGAAAGCTGGCATGAGGGACACTTTGAAGTTGATGTCCACGCAGAAGAGCAGGGGGCCCCCATCAGACGCCGTGGCCTTGAAGACGCCTGCGGGGGCAGAGGGGCCAGTGAGGTAAGAGGGTGGCAGGGAGGTGAGTACAAGAAGAAGAAGAGGAAGAGGAGGAGGAAGAAGACACCCTTGGGCAGGAGTTGAGGACACCAGCGGAATTGTGCCCCCCCTTCGCTCGACTGGGTACCGTTGGTGATGAACACAAGCACTGCACACCCCAGGTCGGGATGGTCTGCCCACAGCTGGCGTGTCCCTCAGCCTGCTGCTGTGCAGGGGGAGCGATGCAGCGCCCAGCGGCCAGCCGGCCCACGGCGCTGCTCACCACAACTCCCGCCAAACGCACCCTTCCCCACCCCGCCCCACTCTCAGGCAGGCAGGCAGGCAGGCGCACGAAGCTGGTGCCAGCGGGTCTGCTCACCGAGATATGGACCCTGCCAGGCGAACGGGTGCGGGTGGGGAGCAGTGGGGGAGGGGAGGGGAGGGAGAAGGGGAGGGTGAGGGTGCGCGGAAAGAGGTTGGCAGGCAAAGGGGAACAGCAGAGGTGTGGCAAGACAAACAGATGCACTACGCCTGGCTGCGCACGGAGTGGCGGGGGAGNAGTCCACTTTGCCCCCAGAACTCCCCCCTTGCAACTTATTTCCACCACACCTTCTCCCCCCTTGCAACTTCTTTCCACACCACACCTTCTCTCACAACTGACTGGACGATGCTGGGGCAGGCCCCACCTCAGCTTCACAGTATGCCTCCCCACCTCCCCCACCGCGAAAGCTGGCCCCTTGTCACTTGTCGAAATGTGGCAGCTCATCAACAGCGTGGCTGCGGGCAGCGTCTGGCGAAGCTCGAGCACCTTGAACCCTTACCCCCTAAACCTTGAGACCCTGAACCCTAACCTTGTGCCTCCCCACTTCCCCCACCGCCAAAGCTCGCCCTTGCAACTCCTTTCTCACAACTGACAGTGCTGCGGCAGCACTCAACGGCGGGCGTTGCGGCGGGCGGGCAGCTTCTGGCCTCCCCACCTCCCCCACCGCCAAAACTCGCCCTTTGCACCGTGACGAGGAAACCTCCTGTCCACGCTCACCGGCGGCGTGGCAACGGGCAGCTTCTGCCGCAGCTCCAGGGTGTGCTTGCCTGGCGCCATGGGGCAGCTGACTGCGTCGCACAGGTCGCCTGTACTGCTGTACACCCGGAACCCAAGGTAATCGATGCCCACTTCCAGCTTGCCCCCGCTGATTTCGCGGTCTGCGAAGGAGTGTGAAAAGAGGGGGAGGGAAGAGAGGGAGGGAGGGGGTGGGCAGGTGAGGTGCCAGGGTGGACGGAGCGGGAGCATGTGCGGCATACCCTCGCAAGTGCAAATGCGGCAGCCCTTCCGTCTGCGGCGGAAGGGCGGACGCTGGGAGGGCAGTAGTAGAGTGAAGCGGTATGCTACTCGAGGTTGGCAGAGCGCCAGGGTAAATAAATTGCATGCATGCCGCGCAAACTTGTGAGTGCATCACATGCGGGGCAAAATCGGGTACCGGGTGCACAATGTGTGAGAGGACACGGGTATGTGTGAGGGTGCATGGTGGCGCCTACTCAGCGCTCGCTCACCCAGGGTGCCGTTGATGCGGAACACCACCTCCTGGCCGGCGTGTGCCACCGCCGGCTCCACCTCCCCGCACTCCACATCAAACACTCCTGAATCGCAGATGCGCCAGTCGGCAGAGGCTGGAAGTGGGGCGAAAAGGAGGAGGGCGGCGGCCAGCACAGCCCCGGCCACCGGGTGGCGGCACCGCCACGGTGGGAGAGCAGCCCCCGCACGCGCCGCGGAGCGGGCGAAACCTCTCAAAGCACCTGGGCCTGGCGCTTCGTTTGGATCAAAGAAGGAGAGCATGGTTCTGGGACACCGCCGGCCGGCGGGGAGGAAGAGCGAGTGTCAAGGAACGTGCCCGTTGCCCGATCAGCCGTAAGAGTGTCGGAATGAAAATGAGGTATGCGAGATTGGATGGGTGCGCTTGGTTTACTGGGACAGTACTCTGGGAAGGGGTGTGATGCTCTGGTGACGTCATCGTGTGCTGGCTTCCAAGTCGCATGGCCTTCTGCCCTCGTGTCTTTGAAGCGCCCGTCCTGTGCGCCTCAAGCAGCCAACGTTTGCCGGCTGCCGCCCGGGCGTCCACCCAGTTAAATGGCAGACGAGGAGGCACCTTGGCAGCCGCTGCCGCCCACAGCCCAAGCTGCAGCCCAGCGCAGGCGCCAGCGGGAGGGTGTGGCGTGGCTGCTGCTCACCGCCGCGCTGTGGGGCAGCTACGCTCCTACCCTGAGGTGACAAGGCCCGCCTGCCCGCCGGCCTGCCTGCCTGCCTGCCTGCCAGTCTGCTGCTGATCTGGCATCCTTGTGTACACAACAGCAGCAGCTGGCCCCTTCCTGGCTCTGGCTTCCGTGTGTGCGCAGTGGCACCCCAACCGCAGGCCGCTGCCTCTCCCTGGGTCGAATCCCTTCCTGCCGTGCATGTGCGCGCAGCATGCTCAGCACTCTTGTTCCCCTCCTGCCATTCCCCGCATGCCAGCTTCTTCACCTCGCACAAGCAAACGTAAAAGCAACAGCGCTGAGAGCATCCAGGAACAAGCTTATTAGCAGTGCAGCGCTCCCGTCTGTGCCGGCCTGTATTCCAAGGTTCCGGAGGACAACTCGTCTCTCCCAACCTGCTTCCTTGGTGCCCATGCTGACCCATGCTGTGCTGTGCCATGCTGTTCTGTGCCATGCTGTGCTATGCAATGCTGTGCTGTGCAGGCTGGCCTACTCCCTTCCCGGCCCGCCTGCCCCCGTGGTGCTGGCGGCTGCACGCGGCTGCCTGCAGCTGCTCATCCTGCTCCTGGCGCTGCCTTTCGCCGCACGCACGCCTCCTCCCTTGGAGCCCCAGCCGGAAAGGCAGGCTGCTGAGGCGGCAGGAGGTGACACCCCGCCGCTGCTCCAACCGCTGCTAGCGGCATCAGGCGCTGTGCCAGCCCAGCAGCAAGAGGTGCAGCAGCAGCAGCGGCGGCAGCAGGAGCAAGAGCAAGAGCAAGAGCAAGAGCAAGAGCAAGAGCAAGCGCAAGAGGAGGAGCAAGAGCATGTGGAGCATCATCAGCATCATCATCATCAGCAGCAGCAGCATGTGCAGCATCAGCATCAGCATCAGCACCAGCACCAGCAGCAGCTGTGGCCAGCCAGCCTCGCTGCAGGTCTTGGAGCCGCAGGCAGGCGCTTTCCCACGAACCTGCACCCGAGGGTGGCCAGCGCTGTGGTGGAGGAGGCAGAGGAGGTGGAGGTGGGGCAGGAGGAGCGGGAGCCAGCGGGGCCGCCCGGCAGCGGTAGTGATGGGCGCCAGCTGGCGAGGCTGCCCCTGGGGCTGGCTCCAGCCGTGCTAGCGGCGCTGGAGCTTGGCTGCTACAACACCACAGGCACGCTCTTCCAGGCGGCGGGGCTGAAGGTAAAGGTGGCTGCCTTTGTTGTTGGCGGGGGGCGGGCCACTGTGTGCGGGCCTGCGCTGCGTGGGAACCGAGCGGGCACCCCGTGCCCTGACCCACATAAACACCCGGTTGTCTTTTGTATAGGGCTTGTACTGCTACCCGCAGCTCGTACCTCACTGTCCCACCACTGTCCCACCACGGTATCTCACTGCTTCCTAACTCCCCGCAGCTCATTCCCGCCGTCCGAGGCGCCTTCCTCATCCAAGCCTCCACCCTGTTCACCCCGCTCCTGGCAGCCTGCGCCGGCATGGCACCCAGCAGGTGGGTGCTCCAGCCAGGGCGTGCTGCAGTGGCTAGTCTAGTCTAGTCGTTAAAGCTTTTCACATCCCCTGCACGATGATTCAACTTCAGGACGAACCAAATCCTGAGAGGCGCTGCTGCATTGCCGATAGTGGCAGAACGTGCTAGCAGGTCGTAACGACCCCAGCGGCACCAAAGCAGCTGGCACAGCTGGCAGCCAGGCAGACTAGCAAAACGATGACTAGCAGTGCGGGATGACCAAAGTCGACCTCCTCACACCTTGCAATCGATTGTGGTGCCGATTCAGTTTGATTGCCCACCACCATAGTGCCCGCCCCGCCCCCCGTTCCCTTCACCACAGGCCCGTCCGGATGGGTAGCCTGCTGGCGCTAGCTGGCACCCTTGTCATTGCTGCCGACACGTCAGCAGGCATGGGCGCAGCTTCCGCCCCAGCTTCCGCGTCATCCTCTGCCCTTACGGCGATGTCAGCCTCAGAAAGTGTGGCACTGGGGGCATTCCCAGGGCAGGGTGTCTGGGCTGTGGCACCAGCAGCGGCAGCAGCAGGCACGGCAGGCGCAGCAGGCGCAGCAGGCGCAGCAGCAGCAGCAGCAGGTTTCGGCCTGCCGCTGGGTGACGCCCTCACCCTGGCTGCAGCCCTGTGCTATTCCGCCACAACCGTGCGCATCCCAGCATGGGCGGTACGGTACCGCGTGCCAGCTGTCCACCTGGCCCTCGGCAAATCCGCCTTCCTGGCTGTCGTATCTGCAACGCTGCTGGGCGCGGCGGCGGGACAGATGGCGGCAGTGGGGCAGCCGGTGGCGGGGCTGTGGCCCGGCTGGAGGCAGCGCGAGGGCTGGGCGCTGATTGCGTGGTCGGCGATGGGGCCGGGGGCGCTGGGAGCCTACTGCCACGTCAAGGTGGGACTCTGCTGCTGATAAGATGCTGCTGTGCTGCGCTGTGCTGTGCTATGATGTGCTGTGCTGTGCTGTGCTGTGCTTGCCCTGCACATGTGGCACTGGACCTATCCAACAAACGGCCACGGCAAGGGTGGGGCGCTGCTGGGGCTGCTGCTGCTGCCAAGATGTGCCGTGCTGTGCTGTGCTGTGCCCAATTATGACGTGATGTGCTACTTCTAAGGCGTGCTATGCTGCTGCTGTGCCCGCGCTGGGGCTTGCAGATGTGGCACCTTGCCACATCACTAGTGAGTGTGGACTCACTAGACATCCCTCACACACAGTGCCTCTTCCCCACTGCATGCCGTGCTGCTGATGGTTGGCTTAATCTGGGGTTTCACAGTCTTCTTCCTGCTTCCAAATTGAGACAGAACCGAACCTCCCCCTGCCCCGCCCCTGCAGGGCCAGAGCCTGGTGTCCCCCACCGCCGCCCAAATCGTGTTTTGCAGCGTGCCGCTGTGGTCGGCACTGCTGGCGGCAGCGGTGCTTCCCACTGAGCCAGTGGGCACAGCCACGTGGCTGGGGGGCGGCCTGGTGGCTGCTGCAGGGCTGATGGCATCGCTGCCGTGGCGGCGGGCAGGGCCGGCAGGGTGAGCCTGGCCTGGCCTGCAGGGGTGCTGGGCGAAGCAGAGGCGCTCGGTGGCACATGTGTACAGGGGACGCTGCTCCCTTGGGCGGCACTCCTGTTGGAGCGATGTTGATAGCCCCTCCGCAAAACGCCACAAGTGTGATGCATCGGACGGGCATGTGGGGCAGGCGTGCGCTGCCCGATCCGCCATTAGCCAGCTTGCGTCGGCAGGGACAGCGGCGGACAACCCAGATGCTTGCGTCGGCCCACCTGCCTGCCTCTTTCTGCCATGTGCTAGTCGACGTCCTTTACACGTGCGAGGAAACGCTGGTGTGTATTACCACCCCTGTCCATCAAAGAGGAATTTTGACGGAAGCCAATGGGCATGGTGAGAGAGAAATGACAGGTAAAAACATAATGAGGAAATTTGAACAGGTGTGTGCATTAAAAGGTCAACAGTTGCGGCAGGCCCCTCCCCGCAGCATCCAACAGCGTAACTGCCAGTGCCCAGGCATGGCGGCCTGCTGCATGAATGTGTGCTTCAGCTGCGCCCGCATGTGGCCTGATTGAACGAGCTTGGCCTTGCTGTTGCAACAGGGATCGATTGTTCACTTGCGTTTTGATGGCGGCTCTTACTTCAGCATGCGGCGGTTCACCCCGCCGCCGCCAGGCCAGAAAGTTGCCCTGCATGTGGGGCAGTGTTGCAGTGAAACAACGTTAACGTCTGTTTAGCTAGCGGTGTGGGGAGGGGGCAAACTAGTCAGCAAAGAGTTCAACCACACGTTTCCTTCGTCCCACTCATGCCATGGCAGGTCCACTCCGCTCCGGGGCCAGAGCAGGGGCTCAAGCTGTGGGGGCCGTGAGCGTTCGGAAGGTGGCCCACGCAGGCAGTGCGCACCGGTGGGGGTACCCCCCGTGCGGGGCCGGAAGCACGCACCACTCCCTGGCCAGGAGAGGGGAAGCCTCCCAGAAGGAAGGACGTGCCACACCTCCCCACTGCCGGCCAGCCAGTGGAATCCGTCCCACCACCGCCACTGCCCCCTTGCGAGCACAGCTGTTGGCGCTCCGGCAGGCTGGGCAGCTGCCCTACAGCCCGGCACCCTCACCCCCAGCACTTGGATGTCCCAGGTCCAAATGGGATGCAGGTGCCTCCCACGCAGATGCATGAAGCTTCCTGCGAAGGTCTGTCAGCAAAAAAGTCGTCCACACGGCACGTCACGCGGTCTGGGCTGCACATCCACATGCCGGTGCACGAGCTGTAGCCCGTTTTCGAGTCGCTGTTGCACGCCCAGTAGGAGTCGCCGCCGGCGAAGATCCAGTAGTTGCGGTACGTGAAACTGGACCTTTTGCAGGCCGGGTTTTCTTGGACGCCCTTGGCAGGGTCGCAGGGCAAGACTCGCTTTGGATCGGTGCACCGGTCAAAGGGCTTGCCATTGAGCCAGTTGGTCATGCACGCCTGCAGGACGGCACAAGGGCCGGGGTGGGGTTGCAGAGCTGCCGCAAGGTCAGGGGCAGTGCTGGGGCAGTGCTGGGTGCACGTGCACAGATGTTTTGGCATGCTTTGCATTTGGATGGGCTGACTTTGGGTCTTGTGGCCGGCGCGTGCAAGGGGCCGGTATGAACCTGCCACAGGTTGTCCTCAACCGCACTGGCATGGCTGCCCGAGCATGCAGGAGGAGCCACTCCCGTGGCCTTAATGCTTGCATGGCGCTCTGCCGCACTATTCCAGCTCATCATGCTGACACATGTCCTTGGTAGCTGACTGGTGCCTCTGGCTGAATGTCCTGTAGGTTTCCTCGACACCACGCCCTCGGGCTGTAATGTTCTTCTCCTTGAACACATGTCCTGCCCTCTGCCCACCTGGTCGACCGGGCATGTGCAGGATGGGTCACAGTGCTTCTCGGGCTGAGGGCAGGGCCCCGCGGGCCGGCACTTCCTCGTGTTGCTGTTGCAAGCCTGCATCACAGCAGGAGGAGGGGCGCCAGTAGGGGGCAGTGCACCAATCGCAGAACCGTGCTGAGCAGATGAATTCGGCAGCACTGCCTGGCAGGTGAGGGAGGGGCTGGCATGTGCCAGCCAGTGCAGCTCTGCCTGCAGCTGCCAAGTGCAATTAAATACCTGCCTGCCTGCATGGCTGCACGGCTGCCTGCCTGCCGAAGTGCAGTGCACGTGGCTAAGCCCGCTCGCCCACACGCCCGCACGCCTAGGTAGGGTTTTGGGTTTTGGGTTTATCGGCCCCTGCCCGCCCGCACGCCTGGACCTCCCGGACCCACCTGCCCGCTGGCGCACACGCAGTTGCTGCAGGGTGTGGTGCCATCGCAGGGCTTGGGTTTGCAGAGTCGAGTGGCTGGGACGCAAGCCTGCACAGATGGCAGGTGCGATGGCAGGCCGACCAGAGTGGGCAGCTGAGCATTGGAACACACGCATGTCAGCTGGGGGCTGTGGCGAAAGTTTCATTGCGGGAAAAACAGATTGTAAGCCAAAACAAGCAAGCATAGGCCCAGGCTGGGGGTAAACTGCACAGTCACCTGCCGCTGCCCTCCACAGCCGCACCTACCTGGGTGATGGGGCACACACATGCTTTGCAGGCCAGCTTGCCGTCACACGGTTTAACTGCCGGCTTGCAAAGCCTGGTGACTGGGTCGCACGCCTGCGGTCAGGTGGAAAGCAGGTGGGGGCACTCGGTGCGGACAACTGCGCGCGGGCCACACCTGTGCGGCCAGGCTGCTAGCAGCCAGGACTGATCAAGCAGCTCATAGCGACTACGCAGACACGGCGGAGCCCGCGAGGAGGCAATCGCGGCACCACGGCATGTGCATGGAAACGGGGTGTTATATGTATTTCGCCTTTCGCCATAGAACAGTACCGAAGGAGTATCGAACCTCTGTCGGACGGCATGTGCATGCTCACCTTGCCGTCTGGGCATGCACACACGCTGCAGGCCAGATTGCCGTTGCAGGTGGGCTTTGGCATGTCTGCGCCCTTGGGGCACCGCTCCAGCTGGCAGCAGGAGAGGGAGGCATCCGTGAATGCGATGCGTGGGCTGCCCCAAGCCTGGTAGACGGCGGCGGTTGGGTAGAGGCGCCGCTTGCCGGCCTCCATCTTGTATACGCTGCCCTCTTCTGCACACCTCACAATCTGCCCGTCCTTCAAGGTGCAGCCGCCTGCACGGTGACAGGGGGAAGGTGGGAGGCTAGGGTTGAGAGGGCATGAGCATGTGCATGTGTGGGGGGAGGGTGGGGAGGGTGGGGACCTTTCAAAAAAACAATTTGTTTTGCATAATTTTGTGTATGCCACAATTTAGACAAAGTCACTTGTTTATCACATTTTTTTTGGTTATGAGGTCGGTGGGTGGGGGGGGGGCGCGGTTTGCAGGGGGGCGCCTCCTGGAGCAAGCGAGCGCAACTGAACGCCAGTGGGATTGAGTGGGGCCAGGAGGGCGGGGGATAGCAGGTGTATGCCTGGGCACCTCTTTGATGGCAGGTCGGTGGGCAGGCAGGCTGGCAGGCAGGTAAGCAGGCAAGTGGGCGGGCAGGCAGTCAAGCAGGAGGTCACTGTCGGTGCTGTGCTGCCCAACCAGGGTCCCCTGTCGCCAACCTGGGGCGGCAGCAGAGTTTTGGGCCGCCGCCACCAGCATCACTGCCCACTGCCCACTTACTGGCCAAGCAGGCCTGGCGCATGCCCACTTACTGGCAAAGCAGGCCTGGCGCATGCCCTTGCCGAAGCCGTCCACCTGCATGATCGGTGCTCCCTTAGGGCCCCAGTTGCGCTCCGGGATGTAGCATGTGCTGGCGCCAGGTTTGATCCAGCCCATGGCTGTGGCGGGGCCGCCTGCAGCAGATGCCACAAGGAATAATCAAAGCAGATGACTCAAAGTCGCTCCACCTTCTCCCTACGAGCAGGGAAGAGGGATGCTCTCTTGCGGGCACGGGACCCGGTAGGGGGGCACACCTTAAAAGTGCCCGGAAACAAAAGAAAGTGAAGCAGACGGCTTGGGGGCTTAGAGAGTCACCCGGTGTGGTGAAGCAGGCACGCAACATCTCCAACCCCACCACCACGCATGCGTGGCTTTCCCAGAGTGCATGCACCCGCATTCCTGAGTTTCTTTCTGTTTGTTTCAAAGCCCACAAAGATAAGCTTTCCCTTCACCGTCCCATGAGTCCTGCTGGCTCCGTGGACCCTAAATGTAATTGATTGATTGATTGAACATCCTTCCAGGTGCAGGGGGCTGTCACTTTCAGCAGCGCCTGACCCGATTTCCCCCCTCAGCCCCCTGGTAGCCAGCCTCCTCAGGCTGCCAGCCTCGCACCTGGCTGCGACACCAAGCAGACATTGGGGGAGGGGGCGGCACAGGCGGGCCTGCTGCCTGCCGGGCACATCTTGCCGGCAACCCAGCACAGGCCCTGTGTGGTGCACCCGCAGTAGTATGTGCCTGCCCGGCCCTGGAGGAGCTCCACCTCATCAAACACGTCTACTAGGACTGTGTAGTAGCATGCGTTGGGAAGTGGGTTAGCAGCGCCTTTGGTGCCTGCAGCCAGGGATGGCAGAGGACGGGACAGGGGCCGGCGGGCAGCAAGGTGGGGACTGCATGTGAACTGACGAAGAGGATTACATCCCGAGGGCGTGGTGTTGAGGAAACCGACAGGAAAGTAAGCCAACGGCACCAGTCAGCTACCATGCATGTGAGGTGGGAGTGCTGCCAGGAGCACAGCGTGAGGGCAGCATGCATGCTGCCTCTGAACACCAGCGCAGCAGCTGCCTGTGCGCTGCCTCGGGCCAGCACAGCACAGCACAGCACAGCACAGCAGGAGGAGTGCAGGGGAGTGGGTGCCCCCCCCCCCCCCCCTTCTCGTCCTCCTGGCCCCGCAAATGACAGCAGCAGCAGCGCACCGTGAAGGAAGAAGTCTGGGTTGGTTTTGGCCTTCCTGCTGCACAGAGCCTGGCTCTGTGTGCCGCCAGTGATACTCTTCATGCCCTGCCTGACGCAGGTGGCGGCGCAGTCGGGGCCGGCGGTCCCACTTTCCACGGGGAAGAAGGCAACGGAGCCGAGGGCGCAGCGGGCAAAACATAGCGCCAGCACTAACACAAGGCCCATCCAGGTCCTCGTGCCTCTCATGCTGCTGTGTGGAAGCGAATCTGTGCTCATGCCAAAAGGGGGAGCAGAGCAAGGGGGGATGTTGTGGGATACCGGGTAGAACTGCAGGTCGGCCGAGGGCCAAGGCTCGGGGGCAGGCAGGGACCCGGCCAGCCAGCAAGCCAGCAGAGGTGCGCAGCGGCAAGCGTAATGCATGGATGGGGCTGGGTGGGTACTACCTAGTAGGTGGCTGAGGAGATCACTTATGTTAGATTCTGACGCCGCCGACGCCTCCCGCCTGCGGACAGCACCCTGGGGCGGTCGGCCCATTCCGACTGCGGAACGAGCGCCTGCCACCACCCCCCTTACCCTTTTATTCAACGGCAAAAGACTTGTAGATCGGCACGGCCGCGAGCTTAACGGAACGGAAAGGGCGGGAGGTTGTCGACACGGGCCTTTGGTTGTGGGGCGGTGGGAGCAGGAGAATAGGACAGCAGATTCAGAGAGAGGACGTGAATGCCTGGATGGTGCTCTGGGCTGGCACCAGCACGTGATGGCTCTGCAGATATGTGACGCAACGCACACGCGGCCTAGGAGGCAGAAATGGCCTGGTCCCCTGAGTTGGAAACAGCATGCACTTATGCGGGAAAAGTGCCAACAGGCGCCGGTCAGTGCAGTCCTGCAGGGACCACCATGAGTCCCTGCGGAGCGCCGCAGCGGCCACCGCATCGCGCTGCCGCCGCTGAAGTGCAGGACCATTGCCAGCCAGGCACTGCACTGTGAACATTGAATTGTAGGTTGTGACTTGAAACGAGCAAGATAAAAGGCTTGGCAGTCTGCAAGCGGCGACCAGGAGGAGACCATGTCGCTGCACCTGGCCAGCAGTGGCAGCAGCCTTCTGTCGCAGCACAATCGCCCCTATCGTTGCCACGAACTTACGAGTGCACTCAGGCAGCCTAAACGCGCGCCAAACCCCAGTTGGCGGCCGGAGTGCGCAACTCCGCCAGCCAGCCGCGGCGATGTTTCACGGGCAGCACGCCGGAGGACTCTCAAGGCCGCCGCAGATTCGGCAGAGGCGCAGGCTTCACCAGAACTATCGCCGCCGCCGCCGCCGCCGCCAGCACGGGAGCAGCAGCAGCAGCAGGTGCCAGCCCCGCCCACCCCCGGCCCCGGCACCGGGCTAGCTTACCTGCTGCTTGTCGCGCTCCTCTGGGGCAGCTACACACCCGCCCTGAGGTGAGCACCCATCAGGGTTTTGGACCAGCTGCTCCTCTGGCAATCCAGCTGCCGCCGGCCTGCCTGCCGCCGGTATCGCCCCTTTCCCCATGCCTGGGGCCTGCCTGTCAGCATCCCTGTGTGCCCTCCTCTGCCGCTTCTGCGTCGCCACGCCCTCCCTCTGCACCTACTTGATGCGCCGCCATTCTTATTGATCCTTCTCACCTGTGCACCCCACGGTTCCCGCCACATCAGGGAGGTCCCCCTTCCGGCCAGTCTGTGCTGTTAACATTAGCATGAAGCTTCTTGAGTCTAAACAGTCCTGGCTCTCCAACACTGCCTCCCAGCCATGTGGCACTAACACTTGATGGCCCCCCTCTCTGCTGCGCAGGCTGGCATACAGCCTGCCGGGCCCTCCCACCCCGGTGGTCCTCACCGCCGCCAGCGGAGTGATAGAGCTGGTCGTCCTCCTGGCAGCGCTGCTGCTCACATCGTCTGGGGGCGGCGGGGCACAACAGAGCAGTGCCTCGGGAGCAAAGCGGGCGCAGCAGGCGCAGCAGGCACAGCAGCAGCAGCAGCAGCAGCCAGAGCAGCAGCAGCAGCAGACGCAGCAGGCGCATCAGCAGCAAGAGCAGCAGCAGCAGCAAGGGCAGCAGCAGCAAGAGCAGCAGCGGCAGCAGTGGGAGGAGGGTAAAAACGATGCAGCCAGCAGCACCGCCATCGCCGGCTCAGGCCTGCTGCTGCTGGGGCTGCCTGCGGCGGTGCTGGCGGGCATTGAAATAGGGTGAGTGCCACTGCTGAGCATTCGGCCACCTTGCTGCCCGCCTTGCCCACTACCCGCAGCAGCACACCCCCGGCTTTGCTCCTGTGTCCAGCTGCGAGCATCAGCACCTCCCAGCTTGGGACACAGCATGCTGACACATGGGCACGTCTGCCTTTGCTCCTGCATCCCTTGCAGAGGCTACAACACGGTGGGCACCCTGAGCCAGATTTCGGGGCTGTCGGTGAGTTTGCGTTTCAGAACAATCTATAGTCTTTTGTAAACACACTTGTTGACGTTTGATGACACAGCAGGGCGTGGGTCTGTGTCGGCAGGGGCTGTGGCGGCGCGGCGGCGACGGACAGCTGCCGCCCCCCTACCAACAGATGCACGCCAACACAGCGTGTGGTGCTGGCGGCATGTTGAAGCACTCACGTGGCGCAGCCACTGGTGCGTCCGCCTGCTTGCTTTCAGCCTACAGCCTACAGCCGGCAGCTTTCAGGCTGTGTACACCTGCTTACCTCACGTGCCGCCGTGCCATTGCTTCCGTCCTGCCCCCCTGCCCTGCCTGTTCCAGACGTGCCGCCGTGCCATTGCTCCTGTTCTGCCCCCTGCCTGCCCCCGTTCCAGATGACAACCGCAGCCCGGGGTGCCTTCCTCATCCAAGCCTCCATCCTGTTCACCCCCATACTTTCCTCCCTGGCCGGCTCGGTGCCTGCCAGGTCAGCACCCTGCTGTTGGCCCATTGCAGTGCCAGAAGTGCCTGCCTGCCTGCCTTCCTGCCTGCCTGCCTGCCTGGCTACCGTAGTCAGCGCCAGCACCTCTGGCTGCTTTGGTCTGCCTGCTTTCCTGCCGCAGTTAGCCAGCCAGGCACACGCCTGTGCTGCGGGGTTGGCACCCCTGGCTCGCCCCTCCGCTGGGCTGTTGTGGCAGCTTTGGAAGCTGCTGCGCCCACTTGCTTGCTTGATATCGTCACCCAGCCACAAATCTGTGCTGCCGGGCAGCCCAGGCGCCAACAGCTTCTTAGCACCCCTACCGTCACCCACCAGCAGCTTAGGCTTACCACCCATCACCGCCCCTCGATCTCCGCCCTGCAGGTCAGTCTGGCTGGGCAGCCTGATTGCCTTTGCTGGTACCCTGATCATCACCACCGATCACTCCAGCGGCGGTGACGTGGCGGCAGCTGACGTGGCACTGGCTGGCGCTGACGTGGCGGCTGGCGTGGCTTCCGCAGGCGCCGATGCCGTGGCAGCAGCCGCGGCGACGGCAGCAGCAGCAGCGGCAGGAGCGGCAGGCACAGCAGCAGCAGCGGCAGCAGCAGGTTTCGGCCTTCCGCTGGGTGATGCCCTCACCCTGGCCGCAGCCCTGTGCTACTCTGCCGCCACTGTGCGCATTCCTGTGTGGGCGGTACGGTACCGCGTGCCAGCTGTCCAGCTGGCGCTGGGCAAGGCAGTGGCGCTCACAGCCGTTGCGGCCGCAGGGCTGGCCCTGCAAGCTGCACAGCTGGCGGGAGACGGGCAGGCACTGGACTCCCTGTGGCCCGGCTGGCGGCAACCCCAGGGCTGGGTGCTGGTTACTTGGGCGGCCCTAGGACCCGGGGCCCTGGGAAGCGTGCTGCTTGTCAAGGTAACTGCCTTGCATGGGATATCTATGCATGTGTTTCGCCCTGGCAGGCTGCCTGTCGTGCTGCCTGTGTTGCAGGCGTGGTGCGCTGGTGGGTGCCCGGTACTGCTGGGTTGTACATGGACATGCAGCCTGCCCTGCTGCTAGCACGCGGCTGCCACTGCACCACCAATAACTACATCCAAGCTGCCATGCGACCAGCTGCGAAGGTGCCGTTGTGTGGGGTATCGCCACAAACCGTGGTGGCGGTGCGTGGAGCTGAGATGTGCTCTCAAGTGCAACCGCCAATGCCTCCCCCTGCATCCCCTGCCATGCCATGCCATGCCCCGCCCCTGCAGGGCCAGAGCCTGGTGTCCCCCACCGCCGCCCAAATCGTGTTTTGTAGCGTGCCGCTGTGCTCGGCACTGCTGGCGGCAGCGGTGCTGCCTGACGAGCCAGTGGGCACAGCCACGTGGCTGGGGGGCGCTGTGGTCGCGGCAGCAGGGCTGGTGGCGTCTCTGGGACGGACTCGCACCGAGCCGGCGCCCCAGCCTGGCACAGCAGAGAAACGCCAGTGAGGCACGCTCTTCAAACCATGCGGAACGTACCCCGTTTGATCAAGTGGATTTGCAAGGGATGCTTGTAAATCGCAATACAGAAGTGAGGTTGCTACAACTTGTGGGAAAGCACGGTGTTCGCCAGTTCACCGTCCGACTGACGCGGGCTTGTATTGCCTCTTTGTTGCAGAAGGGGAAGAATGTGATGGCCCAGAGGCGTGGGGTTCAGGGGCAGCATGCAAAGCACGTGGTGCGGTCATCGCCTTAAGCACCGGTTGTCAGGGCATGCTGCGCCGCCTGGGTGCCAGTTGGCATATGCGTGCAGAATTGACTGAGTGTGTGTGGGTATGCGTCATCTCAGCACACCCATGTGCTGCTCAATGAATCAAATCACCCAAACATGCATGGGGATGCAGGCAGTAGATGGGGGTGGTGACCTACTGTGCTCTGCTGCTCCTCTCCTGGCAGGGTACAATTCAAGGCTGGCTCGTCGCACTTTACATCCATCAGAACAGACAGCCGGAAGATCACAGAGTAGATGACATGGCCATGTGGATGCGACAGGAATGCAACACTGTCGGAATCTTAGGAGTTTTGAGCATTCCGATGACTAATGTTGCTGATGGTGGCACGATGTGCATTCCAAATGTGAGCAGGCATCGGGCAGCTGTGACACAAGTCTGTGCATGATGATCAAGCAGGGCCCAAAACGCGGTTGCATCCAAAACCGATCGTTGATCTTCAGTTGATGGGTCCTAAGTGTACAAGTTCCCGGGTGCCAATGGTGCCCAGAAAGGGATTGCCCGTGCTGCAATGCTTGGCTGGTCGCCCGCCGGCCCGTTTCAGTGTGCCAACTGCAGCTGTGCGTGTGCCTGCTGACGCAGGACCGCAGCCGCCGGTCGACTTCCACACATCGGCTCAATACGTTCCTGGCACCACTGGCACCCAGCTGCTGGCATTTGCAGCGGGCTGCCTGTTGCCGAAGCTTCCGGGGGCTTGCCACTTGACGATCTGCACGGGCCGGTGCAGCATGCTCAGCAGGAGATGAATAGGCACGAGCCGCGGGCATGGGAGTAGGGAGTTGGACAGGCAGCCAGGCTGCGCTGGCGCAAATGCCCCTGCAAAGCATGCAAATCGCCACAGCCTCAGCCTCCCCACATGGCAAACCACTCTTCGCTTTCGAAAATCTGGAAAACTGTCAGGCTATAGACCCGTATACCAAGGGCTGCCCATTCGGAGGTAGGAACTGCCCCTTCATTCTGCCCTTCCCGTCCCAGGCCAGACCAGCCCAGCCAACCCCTATACGCCCAGATTCGTCTTGTTGGCCCAGCCCAGCACAGCGCTGCCCAGCCCAGCCAACCCACCTTCATACACCCGGTGTCCTGCACCAGAGCACAGGGGCCAAAGAACGTGAGAGCAGCCGTGTTTTAGAGGCGGTCTGGTTGTCTGGCTTGCTGAGCGGCCAGCTTTGGCAGCGGCAACAAAAAGGTGGCGGCCAGGCCGGTCTGCCGCAAGCCAGGTGCCTGACTGCGTCTGCCTCTGCCTGCCTGCCTGCCTGCCTGCCTGCCTGCCTCTGCCTGCCTCTGCCTGCCAGGTGCCTGCCTGTGCCTCACAATGCAACGATGGTGTGCAAGCAATCTACTACATTTCAAGTCCAGGCGGGAGCCAGCAATGGTCTCATGCAGGAAGCGGGATTTCGAGGTCTGTGAAAGGGGATGCTGACTCAGCAAGTGCTGACTCAACAAGTGCTGACTCACCTCGTGCATGAGGAAGTGGCAGTGGTGAACAGAGTAGCCGGTCCAGGGCCTGCCGGCACATCGTGTGAGTCAGCATGAGCAGGGCAGGACGGTGGCGATGTCAACAAACAGAAGGGAGGCGGTGGGAAGAAAGAAGGGGAAGAAAGGCTGCACAGGTCGGTGCTGCTGCATCGCAAGCCGTAATGCGCTATGCTGGCACCACAAATATTCCTCCGCAGCTCCTCCACCGCTCTCACCCGCCAGCGCTGCCGCTCTGTTAGTGCTGTGCCCCCGCCGCCCCTCCCACCTCTGTGCTGCACTGCCCCCGCTCCCGCAACTTGCTGTCGCTTACTGTTGCC
>JTEE01000004.1:354230-373344 GCA_002896455.3 Chlorella sp. ArM0029B
GCCAATGCCCTGACCCCCAACCCTAAACCCTAAACCCTAAACCAGGAGGTACAGCGCTCACCCTGGCTGAAAGCGCACGGCGACAGAGCCGCCCCTGGGTGAGTGCACGGGCAGCATCAATGTGTCGTGGAAGTCGCCAACCTGACGGGAAGAAAGAAGGGAGGAAAGGAGTGCGTCCTTGGGCGCGGGGAGATGTGTCAGGGATGTTGACGGGGAGGACGGAAGAAAGACTTGAGAGTGGCGTTCGAGCGCCGATGGGGGGTGGGGATTGAAGGCCTTGCTTGCCAGCTGCCATGACCTTGGCTGGGGAGGCACAAGAATTGCGGGGTAGTGTCAAGCACAGCGCCGCTTGGCAAGCCGGGGTCAGCAGCGGCAGCGGCAGCGGCAACGGCAGTGGCAGTGGCAGTGGCAGCGGCAGCGGCAGCGGCAGCGGCAGCAATCAGCAGGCAGAGGGGTCTCTCTTGCCTGGAAGTAGGGTGTGAGGGATGCCCAGGCAGCCAGGTTGGCAGGGGAGGCAGAGGGCTGCAGGCAGGGCAGGGAAAACAGTCCCATCGGTTGGCCAGTGGGGAGCTGCACGGCAGGTTAGAGTTGCACGGCAGGTTAGTGTTGTGTGTGTTTAACTGTAACCACAGTCACCCCGCCTTGCATACCATATTGGACCGGGACGGCGGGGGACAGGTTCCGCCGGACCGTAAGTGTACACAACAGAGATCAATCAAAGCAAAATGTGAGCAAATGCAACTTCAACTGCGCAGCATGCTGGGAGTTGGACAGAGGAGGGTTGGCCTACATGTGGTGCCTGAAAGCCACCGAGGATGAACACGGCACGCCCCACGTCACCGCTGCTGCCGCCTGGGCAGCATGGCGGGTGCTGGGCAGGCTCACATCTCACTGCTCTACACACGCGCTTGCCTGGTCACGCCCTCACCTCACGCCCTGCCCTCGCCCCACTTGGCATGCCTTTGCCTTGATCAACCCCACCAAGCCCACGCCGTTGGGCTGTGATCTGGGTAGAAATATGGTACGGGGGGCGTCACAGTGGCCGTTTGAAGCCTGACGCCCCTGGGAACTCTGGGAAAGCAGCAGGAGCAGCTGTGATCAGATTCTGCTTCTTTCTCACCTCAGCCATCCCCAGTGCCTCTTTCAACTCAGTCATCCTGTCCTCTTCATCATCCTGACGCAGGCCCCGCCTGCCTGCCTGGGCGCCAGGCCCAGGTCCAGGACCGGTGCCAGCGCTGCCACCCCTCCCGCCACGCCCACGCCCCGCGCCCCTGTGCCTGCCCCCGCCCTGCCCAGGCATCATCATCGCCCCGCCCTGCCCAGCCAGGATCGGCAGCGCCGAGATTTGAAAGGGCACGGTGTGCAGGTGGTGCGGGTGGAAGGAGACAAAGCCAAGGGTCCACTCGACCAGGCTGCCCAGAGGGCGAGCAGGGGGGAGGCTGCAAGGCAGGCAGGCAGGCGGACGGGGGCACAGGCAGGCAGGCCGGCGGGGTGGGCAGGCAGGGAATGGGTGCCACGTGGCACGGTGGATGCACGAGGCAAGGCCTATCTCGCCCGATGCACCGCACCGCAGCGCAACGCAATGCACCCCGCTTGCTGCCAGACACCGCTTGCAAGCCAGAGCTTGAACTGCACATGGCACTGCTGCGTACGACATGAATGCCGCCCAGCAGCCGGGGCAGCGGCCGGTCATACGCTTGGATGGCTGGCTCACGTTAGCACGCTGGGCGCCCCTAGACTGCCTGCTGTCCTTGTGGCCCCCGTGGCACCTGCTGCTGTCCCTACTTTGGTGGGCTGCCACGTGGCTTTTTGTTCTTCCGGCGTGGTGGGGTACTACGTGGCTCCTTGCCTGTTGTGCTTCACTCACGGTCTGGGATGCGGAAGGCCTGCCCGTTGACGTAGCAAGCCTCCGAAGGGGAGCCTGGGTTGGCGGGGGAGAAGAGCACGACGTCCCGGGTCACCTACACCAGGACAAGAGCACAAGTCCTGTTCATTTCGGTTCTTCTTCCTTTTTGGCCGCCTGCCGCAGCCAAGAATGGGTGGTGGGGGGTGGGGTCGGGGGGGCTTCGCAGGTGAGGTGATTGTACCATGCAGCCTATCAATGCAGCACGCGAGCCAGCTGGAGTAGGGCAGGCGGAGCAGCAGGTGCTGTGGCGTGCTGTGGCGTGCTGTGGCAGTGCTGTGGCGGGCTGCCCCCCGAAGCACACTGATGGCTGCAGGCCCTGGCTGGCGCAGTCAGCCAGCACCCGCACCGCAATTGTCTTTTCCTTTGCTACCCACTACTAACCTCCACATTCCGGTACACTCAGCCCCCCACCCTGTCCCACGAGACCTTTGCTAGGTCCCCCCTTGGACTTGGAATGTAATAGATTGAGTGATCGAGTGATTTCACACCTTGCCGGCTGCGCCAGCAGCTGTGAGCGAGGCGTCCCCAAGGTCTGCAACGTAGCTGGGGCGCAGCGGTGAGCAGCTCTCGTACTGCACGTGCACATGTGGAGGGTGGGCAGGCCTTGGGGTTGAGACGCGGTTCATAGAGCTGTGTCTAAACACCGCAGCCAGCAGGCAGGCCAGCTGCTGAAGCGGGATGCCGAGCTGGTGAAGCTCATCTCAGCAGCCTGCCTGTGTGCCGGCGTTTGGATGCTGCTGCAGTGACTGAGGGGGCCTGCTTGTCCAACCTTGACTGCCCGCCCCTGATTGCCCGACTGCCCGGCCCTGCCTGAAGGTCCTGCTGTGTCTGCTGGCCGCCGCTGCTGCTGGCGTCCGCTGCTGCTGGCCGCTGCTGGCGTCCGTCGTTTCTCGACTAGTCGGCTCGTCCGTCTAATCGACACGATGATTGAGCGAGTGAGCGGCAGTGGCGCCCCCTTCACGGTTGCTCGGAGCCTTCATAACCCCGGCATTGCGAGACGTAGAAGAACGAAGAGCGGCGCGATCGAGCGGCATGAGTCGACACGGCTTGCGGCAAAGAATTGCGATCGAAATCTCGGCGATATGAGTCCGTTTCATTGATTGATTAAGGGTGCATGCTTAATTCAACCGCTCTGAGGAACGAACCGTGTCAATCCACTGATGTTGAAGGCCCCTCTAACAAAGGGTGCTTGCGTAAAGCTGTAAAGACTAGACTAGACTGCTGGCCGCCGCCCTCGATCCTCAGGGTGGCCACGGTGGGCTGGGTCAGCACCGTGCAGCTGGGCACGGCACACATGGGGGTGGGCTGGGACAGGGGCCCATACCCACTGGAAAGCAGCGCCTGCACGGCAAACAACCAGTCAATCAATCACACAACGACTCAATTAATGAATCGTTTAAACAGTTGCTTGATTGAGTCCATGGAGCCAGCATCGGCCGCAGAGCGGGCGTCAAGCTTCGTCAACTTTGATCAACCGTGCTCGACTGGTTGGCGGCAGACTGCGTGCGTGAAGGTTGCATGCGCACAGCGCATTCATGCCAGGGGCAAGCTGGTCTAGTCTAGTCTAGCCGTTACAGCTGTTCACATCCCCTGAAAGAGGATTCAACTTCAGGACGATCCAAGGCCTGAGAGGTTGACGACGCATGCACCACAAGGCCCTGATAACATGAAACCATGAACACAGGGTCTAGAAACAAACTGGCTGTGTGAAACCACGAAAGTGTGGATGCAGCGCCGGGCAGGTTATAGAGGGCAGGCTGGTCACATCACGGGAAGACGCGCTCTGCTTGCACCAAGCATGCGCACATCCCACCACGCCACCGCGGCGCAGAAGAGATACAGTGATGAGTCAAGGCTGGGCGCACCTCAGCTCCGGGAGCCCCAGTGCAGCGCACAAGCACGTCCGCCCTGCCGCCTGGAGGCAGCATCATGTGGGGCACGCTTCTGGGGATCTGCGGGGGGCACACGTCGGGCAAACAGGCAGCAGCTGTGAGTAGCTGTGTTGGGCAGCAGCAAGGGAAGCAGCAGCACTGGCTCGTGTGCATTGTGAGCATGGCTTGCATTCTACCATTCATTGGCAACCCGGCACATTTGAGTAGTAGCCACTATGCTAATGAATAGTAGCCACTATGACTTTGCTTACAAGGAGCGAGAGGCTCCTGTAACCAGCCTGCATAACATCATGCAATGGCAAGCTCAAGTCAGCGTAGTGACGGTGCAGCAGCAGCACCTGCACCTGCCTTGCCTGCAAGAGGAAGATGCCGTCTTTGCCCAGCAGCGCCAGCTCGCAGGCGGCGGCCGCAGGCGGCGCCTGCTTGGCGGCACCGGCATCCGAATCGACAGCAGCGGGTGCCTGGGGCGGCTCTAAAGTCAGGTCGACGTAGCGATTGTATGCTGCGGCATGCATGGCAGAGCAGGGTGGTCGCAGTTCATGAAGAAGAAGGAGATGCAGACATTCACAGCCCATGGGTGTGAGGTTGTTGGGAAAGTCAAGCCAAAGGCATCAGTCAGCCCATGAACCGAGCACGACACACTTGCAGAGGTTGGGTACAGGGCCCGGAGATGCTTGCCTGCGCAAGTGGCAGCTTGATAGCCGCTGGCAGGCATGCCTAGATCATACTCGCTCAGCCCCCCCGCCCCACACCTGCATACACCAGCTGCCAGCGCTGCCACTCCCCGCTGCGCAGGCGGATGACGGGTGCGTGTCCGCCGTTGATGGTCAGCAGGGCTGCAGGGAGGCAGGCAGGAAGATGGATGGACATGAGAGGGGAGGCAGGCACGGCAGGCACGGCAGGCAGGATGGCACGCAGATACACGCATTTTCCTGAGCAATCGGGCAGGCAGCCGCAGGCAGGCAGAGGCAGAGGCATGGTGCATGATGGGATACCTTGAATAAGAACCCTAAACCCCAAACCCCAAACACTTCCCGCCAGGCGGCACAGCCCCAGCGCACGCACGCCCAACCTTGGCCGGCGGAGGCAAAGTCGGCCCCAGCTGTGTTGTTGTCACAGCAGGTGGGGTTGGGCGGGATGCTCTTCTGTGAGATATCGGGATATGAATCCGGGGCCCACGCCCCGTCCTGGCTCTTGTCGAACAGCCAGGACTCCAGGATGAGGATGCGCTCCTGCCAGGGCAGAGGGAGGCAGCAGGGAGGCAAGGGGTGCCTGGAGGATCAGTCAGGTCCCTTGAGGAGCAGTCAGGGATGCAGCACGGGGTGCAGCACAGCGAGGGGTGCAGCCAAGCAAGTGCAGCAAGTGCAGCAAGTTCAGCAAAGTAGTGCTCCCGCGGGGTCGCCTTGCTCCGGGCATGGCATGAGCTGCCAATGGGTATGCAAGTGGGCTTGTTGCTTTCAGACCACAGCAGGCCAAGCGGGCGCAGAGCAGGCCAAGCAGCGCAGCAGCAAGCACCCATGGCAGTGCTGACTTGGTTGGTGCTCAGCAACGGCAGTAGCAGCAGCAGCGGCTTCGGCAGCAGCAGCAGCAATGCTCAGCATGTCGTGCTCAGCATGCCGTGCTCAGCATGTCGTGCTCAGCACGTCATGCTCAGCATGACCTCACCTGGGCTGCCTCCATGACCTGCAGCACCTCCTGGCAGCCCTGAGGCTTCAGCATGGCCCCTTGGTTGCGCTCAATCATCACCGCGCTCTTGGCTGCAACGCGGGCAGGCAGGCAGGCAGGCAGGCAGGCAGGCAGGCAGAGGACGCATGCATGTGGATACTCCGGGAGGAAAGGGTGCAGAGTGGGGCAGAGGGCCGCTTGCATGGGTGCGTCTCACCATTGGCTGCACACATCCGCTGAGGGCCCGCCGCGCCCGTGGGAAAGCACACAGCACAGCTGCAGGCGCTCACAGGACGTCCTCAGCAAGAAGACTTTGGCAGCGGCAACAGCAGCGGCAGCGGAAGCAGCAGCGGCAGCAGCAGAAGCAGTTGCGGCGGCGGCATAAGCAGTTGCGGCGGCGGCATAAGCAGCGGCGGCGGCGGCAGAAGCAGCGGCGGCGGCAGCAGAAGCAGCGGCGGCGGTGGCCGAGCACAGGCGCCTGCATGAACAGCGCTGCTCCAGTGCGCACACCTGTGGCAGCGCCAATCGCGGCGCTGCCCATGAAGTGCGGGTGGATCCTGCGGGTGGGTGCAGCATGCAGGGCGGTGGGCACCGCGACGCTGTGGTTGGGGGTGCAGGTTTCAAGGGCACTAGTGCCAAGCGGTGCGGGCAACCCTGTGGCGGTTCCGCTGCTGCCCCACTGTCTGTGAATGCCTCCCTCCTGCACACTCACCACGCGTGCGGATCCCGGCAACGACAAACTTCGTTCCAACACCCCTCTCGCCCCACCCTTCCCCCTGAGACCGTTGCTGGCTCCCCGTGGCCTTGGAAAATGACCAATCGAGGTGTGATTCATCGAACAGTTGGATGTGGCTCACCAGTACAATCCAGGCATGTGGTTGCTGGGCACTTGGTAAGTGTACGTCTGCTTCTGGCCTGCAGCGCATCATGCAAGCACACCCCCTTGCTTGAAAACGCGCCGACAAAACAAGCGATCCGGGATGGACGACGCAGTAGTAACGTCGTCCATCTTGACACAGCAGTAGCCTTTCCTGTGGCAGGCATGCCCTCTATACAAGAGGAAGGAAGGAGCCCTAAGGCATGTGTGGGCCACCACGGCAGGGCATGCAGCCATGAGGCACCAGTCAGCTGCCGTGCCGTGCAAGGCAGCGGGTGGGAGGCCATGCATGCACCCGCGCACACACACACCGGGGTCCAGTCTGACAAAAATGTTGTCACCGCCTTTGTACTCCACGCCGTGCTCTGCCGCGTCGTGGTCGGGCTGCAGCACGGCAAGGCAGGGGCAACAGCTGAAAGTGAGTGGGAAGGAAAGGAAACGCCACAGATGTGCCCTGGTCTGGTCTCCTCTATTCAAGGAAGCTTCTTGAAATCCTCTGAAAGCAGGATGACAGAAGGGGCGGGATGGGGTGATGGCTGTGGCCGGGCCCCGGCCAACCTCCGTTCATATCCCAGGGTGGGATAGGGGGTCCGTGCCTCCCCTCAGGCAGGGCCGACGCCAGGACTACACTTATGCAACGCAAAATGTCACAGGGGGCGGAGCTGGTCAGCTGGCATATACTGCGGCTGCGTGGCATCGGCTACGGTTCCCCACTAGTGGGGCAACGCCAGGCTGAAGTATCCCCTTCCACTTGCCTGCTCCAGCACCCCTGTATCGCTGGACACGCCGTGCAAGTGCAAGTTGGTGGTCTGCTGCAGCCTGCACGTGGGTGGGGTGAAAACAGAGTGCAGCCTGTCCCGTGGGTGTCGTGGAAGAAGAAGAAGAATTTAGAAGAAGATCACAGCTTGAGTGCGTGGGGTTGAGAACACCGACAGGGAACCAAGCCAAGGCACCAGCCAGCCCGTGGGAGTCGTGGCCAAGAAGAGGGCGGTGTGCAGCGCTCACCCCCCCTGCCGTGCACTGAATCGAGCCACGCGGCAGGAGCGCGTGGCAGTTGCGCTGTCAGGCCGCCCCCCTGTGCCTCCCCTCATCAGTGCAGAGTTCACGCGAACACACACGCTTCACACACACGCACACAGCATGCGCATGCATTAACTCGTGAGCAGTTGCCTTTCACCTGAGCTTGTTCAGCGTCTCTTCTCCCTCCAACTCCTCCTCTGTGCCGGGAGAGGGGGTGAGGCCATTGGCCAGCGCCACCTCGAAAGCCTCACCCGCCCTCACCCTGCACTTGGGTGTAAGGTTTCACGATTTAGGGTTCAAGGTGCCCTGCACGTGGGAAAGTCGCTCAGCGGGACCCGGATTGCACAGACATATGCACAGAGGAAAGCCTCACCCGCCCTAACCCTGCGGCACGGCACGTGAAACACTTGCCGGTGGGACCCAGTTCAAAATGAAGCTACGCACAGCAGAGCAGGCAACAAGAAGCGGGCAAAGCGAAGCATGCATAGCACGGCAGGTGGACTCTGTTGTGTGGCAGGGGCAGCGGCCGATGTGGAGCTCTGGTATTGACATCCCTGCACAGCGTCCCTCCCACCCCTGCCTGCCGAGCACACTTTGCCTGCTGGCTCTCGTTGCAACAATAACGCCCCTGAACCCGATGCCTTACCAACCAGACAGCCTGCCCAGCCAGGGCCCTACCATCACCTGGCAGTAAATGTGCCGTGTTTTAGTAGGTTGCACTGGTGGCACGGGCTGCCATGCAACACTCTGCCTCCTGCCGAGGTCACGCTTAGCCACGCCACCCACCTGACTGTTGGCCCGCAAGTGAAGACTGAGCCTGTGCCATCGTTGCGGTACAGCTTGACTGTTGCACTCAGTAGTGGCGGGGATCCTGGGGGGGCTTCAATCTGCGGGCGAGGCACACAAGGCAGGTGCGGGCGCTGTGGCAGGGGGACCTGCCGGCAGTGGAGGAAGTTGCGGAGGCACCCACACGGCCCGCCCCTCCCGGGCCCCTGGCCTTTCACGCAGGCCAGCCTCGGGAGCCTGAGCTGATGGCGTCTTGCACACCTGCACAGGCGCGTCGACCAGCGTGATTGAAATGTTCCGCGGCCACTCGCCGCCGCCCTGCACGCTGGCAAAGCCAGGAAGCTCCTCCAGAAGGGCACCATAAGGCAGGATGAGCGGCGCAGCGCTGCCGAGGCTCAGCAGCGTGAGCTGCACCGCCAGAACCACCGCCAGGGCAGATCCGTGTGCTTTCGTTTTGGTCGCCATGTCCGCCTGTGCCTGCTGGCGAAGGGACAATGCTGGGAGGTCCACTGTAGTTGGGTGCTGGCCGCCCTTGCTGTCCAAGGGGGAGTGACGTGGCGCGCATCTCGGTGGCGCATTCTTCGCCGCCACGCACGGGGAGCATGCAAGGCCGCTCTCTCTCTCCCTCTCTCTCTGGCCACTGACACGGCCTTGAATGGCAGCCTGAAGAAGATGGCAGGCGGTGCTCCGCCTGAAAGTCAGCACGTCGGCATGACCGTCAGCCCGCGCCGCCTCTGCTGCTCTAGGCAGCACATGCAGATGCAGATGCATGCTGCATGCTGCTGAAGCATGCCCTGCTGCTGCGTCCTTCACCCCCAAGTTATGGAAGCAGGGTCAGGATGGGTCTTCCATCAAGCCGCTGGCCTCTAGAGCAGAGGCACGCAAGCAGGGAGGCCAAGGGGCACTTCTGAGGGGGTATGGGGACTTCCTTGAAGCATCGACTGAAATGTGCTCACCCCTCTACTGTCGTGCAGTTCTGTACTGTGTGAGTTTCAGGCATCTCTCCTGTCGTTCTCCATCACACAGTGAGCTGGGCAATCGAACATTGCAGGCGCATCACGGCCCGGCACAGGCGCCATGCTAAGCCACGCTCACCGCTCCCTCCCGCGGCACAATGCCCGTCGTGGTTCATTTGCATGTACTAAAGTTCCTTACAACATGCATCATCAGTGTGCCCAACGCATTTGTTCACAAACAGGAGGCTCAGTTCGGACTCCACTGGACACGAATGCATGGCAGGTGCTGGCAGCGGTCGTCAAGTCCTTGCTCCGCCGCCTGCCTAGACGGACAGCTGGCCACATGCCCTGCCGCCTGCCCAGGCTGACAGCTGGCCTCAGGCGATGGATCTTGGCGGTACCGCCGGTTTGGAGGCTTCATGCGCTGGCGGTAGTGGCCTGCACCTTGGCAGTACCCCCGGTTTGAAACGCACGTGCCCAGGCTTGCACGCTGATTTCGTAGCGCGTGCCAGGCTGGAGCTTGTCCAGCGGGACGCATGCTGCCCTGTTGAACGACCAAAACAGGGGCGCCGCGGCCAGCATACGGGCGCTGCTCAGCTGCACCACATTGACACGGTACTGCAGAGGTGGGCCAGGGTCGAACGGGAAGTTACGGGTGAGTGTGAATGGTGAATGGTGGGACGTTGAAGTGGCCAGGGCTTGAGAGAAACAGAGTAGAGCAGGGGAGGGAGTGGTGAGTCGCGGCAGACGCCCATCGTCCCAGCGGCCATCACGTGTGTGCGCTGGCCACCATTGGGAGAGCACGCACCAACTGATCAATAGAATCCAGGCATGACTTGCAAGCAGCCGTAGGACTGCTGCTTTGCCGGAGGAGTTGCCCCACCCCGCACCTCGTCGGCGCAGCCGCCTCCCATGGGCGGTCCGAAGCACAGCGTCATGCTTGTGGGCTTGATGTCCGACACCCTGAGGTCGGTGGGTGCCGAGGGCGGCAGCAGGCGGGAGCAGAGGGAGAAGTCGGGGGTGGGAGGCGGCTGGGGGGCGCGGGGGGTGGCATCCACTGAGGACTCGCCGCCGCCGTTGAAGCGCTGAGCAAAGGCCTGCGAGGGGCGAGGGCCGGGGGAGTGGATGGAGGTGGTGAGTGCGAGGTGGTGAGTGCTAGGTGAGGGGGTGTACAATGCAATGGTTGACTTGCATAGTCTCAACCACCACCCATGCGTCAGCTCCAGGTGTGCTTCAGCTGGCTCCCAGAGGTGGAGGGCAGGGGACAGCAAGAGGCTCACAGGGAGCCCATCTGTCCCACAGCGGTGGACGTCTTCCCACCCCCCCACTACGGCCAGCTCACCCGCACGGTGAAGCGGTAGGCCTGGCCGTTTTGCAGGTTGTCAATCTGAGGGCAGGGAGGGGCACAGGTGCACGGGTGCTTCAGTACACTCAGTTGCAGGGTGTGGAGGGTCGCCTGCGGTGGGATTCCACTACATGCTACCTTCCTACATTCCTGGCGTGCACAGAAGCCCCCTTCACAGCAACAACGCACCCACGATTACCCATGCACCCACCTTGAGGGTGAACTGACTGGTCTGCAGCGGGGCAGCTCCCAGGGCGCGCGCCGCGCCGCCCAGGGGCACTGCGGACACCTGGTAAGTGTCCACACATGCGCCGTTGCTGGGGGCGCTCCAAAAAAGGGTGACGAAGCCGTTGCCTGGCTCGGCGCGCAGGCCAGTGGGCGGCCCCGGCTGGATGGCGGCGCACCCCGACCCGCTAAACGAGATCTGCGCGTGTCGCGTGGGCGGCAAGGGGAGCGCACGGGCGGGCGAGCAGCGTTGCACGGTGAGCTGTCTAGGAGGAAGGGTGGCACACCCTTGGGGGTCTACCATCCCTCTAAGGGATGGTAGGCCGAGCCCACTGCCGTCAATCAGTCAAGGTTCCTGCCCCACCGTGATAAGCGCCTCTGCTCACCTCCTGGCCTTGCACGCCCGCGCTTGCCGCCAGCAGTAGCGCCAAAATCACGGCGAAAGGGGCTCCGAAGATCGCCATGAGGGCCGGGTTCACGGGAGGGCCTGGGAGGTCGAGAGGCACCCTGTCGGGGGGGTGAGGGCACTAAGGATGCGACACCGCCACGTTCTTAAGAAAGTCGCGGGCTTATGTGGAACAACTAGCTCCACCTGCCTGACACGCGTTTTATCGCCGAGGAATCCGCGTCGGTTGGCCGGTCCAACAGGTGGCGCCGATGCCAGCAGGACAGTGCGCAGCCCCCCTTTGAACCACAGGTTGATTGATTTGATTGCCAATGGCATGCATGCTGACAAGGAGGGACATGCATAATGCTTAGACAGGGGCTGAGGATCGGCGTCCTGTTTGGCACCGTTGTGTAGCACACAAAAAATGCAGCGGGACCGTCCCAGGCGCCCCTGCCTTGGGCAGATCCCACGGGCTTGCGCCGAGCGCTTTACAAGAGCCGAGCAATCAGCAGGCACGTCACGTGGTGGGTCTCATGTTGCAGAGCTGGCATTGCGTGAGTGGGGTGAGGTGCATATGAGGGGACAGGGTAACGGGGGCGGATGAAAGAAGCGGCGGGCAAACAAGAGGCGGCGAGTCGGGGACGGGAGCATGCATACAGTTCGGTAAACAGTACAGGGTGCCTGGAGGTAGAGGGGTGTCCCTAGAAGGGCGCATGCAGAGAGAGGGGTAATTGGGGCGACAGGGAGCATACACACGTGTCAAAGGCACAGGGAAGGGAGGTAGAAAATTGCATAGGGTGCTCACTCAGGGTCAGCAGCGGTGAAAGAGGAGAGGAGGAGGGAGGGGAGGGCGGAAGGAAAAAGAAATGTCACGCGAGGGTTGTTGAAGGATGGGAGGAGAAGGGGCTAAAATGGGGAGCGCAGCCACAGGGCATGGATGCGGCAGGCGCAGCAATTGCCAGGAATGGGAGCAAACGAATTGCAGGCGCGGATGCTCACAATACAGACGGGACGGGGCGCAAAGAGATTGCAGAGCCAAGGGCAATTTTGTGGGGTAGCGTATGAGAGGTTGAGGGCGCTTGCCTGGCAGGCTCCAGGGCGTGGTGTCCGGTGCGCAGGCAGGGCATGCCTGCGACCACAGCACAGCACAGCAGGGCCATGGCAGCAGCCATGCCAGCTGTGGTGCCTGTGGTAGGCATCCAACCCTGCCTACCGCCAAGCCAGCTGCCCGCCCCCTGGATAGGTGTACGCACCAAGCCCATAGTTGCTAGGCTCAGTGCCACACGGCCATGTAGCATCCCTGCAGGCCAAAGGCCAGGGGTCCGCCGCACACAAAGAGGCGGGTGCGCGAGGCGTCCCAGCAGTGCGCGTAGCAGGCGTGCTTGATGTCCATCCCTGCGGCAGCGGGCAGGTGGGTGGGTGATGGAAGGAATGGTGAGGGGGGGAGGTAGGGTGGGGGTCGCAGTGCGCGTTGCAGGGAGGGGCAGTTGGGGGGGGAAGGAGCGGGAACGGGGGCAGGTAGGTGGGGGCGGCTGATGTGCAGCTTGTATGAAAGACTGCACTTTAAGGTGGATGCATGCCAGCCTTCCCACCCAGTCCCCTTCTTGCCCTACGAAAGTGCCAGCCTTCACACCCAGTTTTTCTTTGCACTGTTCATAGTGCCAGCCTTCCCACCCCGTTCCTCTTGCCCACACAACAGCTTCTGCTGCCCATGAAGAGCTTCTTTTCTCCCAGAACAGCTTCCTTTCCCCCATGCAATCCTTACCCTCAAAGTGATCGTAGTACAGGTCGTTACGCTCCACATATCCCTCACCCAGCTGCAGGTGCTGACGTGGCTGCCACGCGGGCGGCGGGCTGCGCCAGCTCTTGCAGGGCAGCGGCTCTGCCCCGTAGTCGTAGGCAGTCGTTTCTGCAGGGGGGAAGGGCGGGTGGGATGGAGGCTGTTAGGGTCTGCAGGCGGGTCTCGGTGGTGTCAAACCATTTGTCGAGAACTGATGATTTTAAATATGGAGGAGGCAAGCAGCAGATGGAGACGTGGCCGCATGGTATCCGAGTCGTGAGCAGCCGCCTCCGCACGTGGGGAGGGGGGCGGGGGGCAGGGAGATGAGGGGGCGCTAGGACAGGGAGCGGGGACGAGCGCAACATGGTTTGGGGCATGATGCCCTGCCGCAGCGCACCCCTGGGCCAAGTGCCCACCCGGCTGCACACGCTTAGCGTACCATTGACCCCATCTGCACAACCACCCATGCAACAGGTCACCCACCTGTGGGCAGGAAGTTCTGTGCCCGCACGTCGTAGAAGAAGAGCTTGCCCCGGCCGGTGCCAAAGGACAGCAGGTGCTCCGTCAGCGCCACGCTGCGCACGCCCTGGTTCTCGTCCGGCGACGTCACGCTCTGGAGCTCGGCGTTGCGCCTGGGAGGCGGGGGCGGGAGGGCAGGAGGGCGGGAGAGGAGAGGGGTGAGGGAACGGCATGGGGTGATGTGTTGCGCCTGGGAGGGCGGGGGCGGGAGGGCAGGAGGGCGGGAGAGGAGAGGGGTGAGGGAACGGTATGGGGTGATGCAGAGGAGGGAAGAGATGGGCGCGTACGGTCGCCACAGGCTGCCCCGCTGCCAGCCCTCACAACGACAACCAGCCCTCGCCCTCTTGGCCCTCACAACGACAACCAACACTCGCCCGATGAGGCCGGCGGGCGACGTGGCCCACAGACCCCACCCACGGTTCTGTCGCCCGGCCACCCATCAACAACCATTCCCAAGCCTGAAACTTCACTACGTGTGTTGAAAGACGAAAGCACGTTCTACACCACCAGAAAAATGTGCACACACATCTGCGCGGCTCCAACGGTGTGACATGCCTCTCTGCCCACTTGGGCTCGCCGCCAGTACACCACCCAACCGAACCACCAATGCCACACACTGCTTGTTTCCCACCCTGAGTGGGTCCAGCAGCGTGACGTGCCCCGCCGACCCCACCGCCAGCTGTGGCGCCTGGCCAAACACCCGTTCTTGTGCATGCATCATCCTGAACCCTTTTTGGGGGGGGTGAGACACAGACGCACCACACACACACACACACACCTGCGTGGGTCCAGCAGCGTGACGTGCCCCGCCGACCCCACCGCCATCAGGTCTGCCCGCTGGTCCAGGCACACCAGCTCCTTCTGCTTCTCCAGCTTGACCTGCAAGGCAGGCAACAGGAGGGCGAGAGAGGATGAATTTCACTTTCATTTCACTTTCCAATTTCACTTGTTGGAACCAGCATAAGACACACCAGCTCCTTCTTCCTCTCCAGCTTGACCTGCAAATAGGCAACAGGAGGGCGAATGAGGACGAACTACCTTCACTTGTCGGGGCAAGCATCAGGCACACCAGCTTGACCGGCAAGGCAACAGGAGGGAAAGGTTTCAAGCAAGCACGGAAGCGGGAGGGCGGAGGACCGGGACGCCGGAGACCCGTCCCAGCCACGCCCCCCGCAAGCACACGCACGCTGTGCTGCACAGGGCGGTGCGCCGCGCGCCCACAGCCACGGCCCCCCACAGCCAGACGCCCACCCACCGGGCGCACAGGTGCGCAGAACCCAGCACAACGCAAGACTACAACTATGCTGCACAGCACAGGCGCTGACACAGAGGGTTCAAGCACAATAGCCCCTGCCCACCACACCCCACACACCCGGGCGCCCCCTCACCGAGCGCACGGTGCGCAGGCCGCGTGCGGTGTCCAGCAGCTTGACGCTGCCTTCTGTAGAGAGGGCGGCCAGGCGGCAGCTGTCGAAATCGTACTTGACGTCCCGCACCTTGCCCTGCAGGCAGCCCAGTGGGAAGGCGGGAGCGGCAGCCAGCGGTGAGGGCAGGGCAGGCAGTGTGCTGCAACGTTGCTGGCCCGACAGGCCGAGGTGGCAGCTGCGACGGCTGGTTGGAACAGGGAGAGTTGAGCGTGGCGGTGCAGGCATGCGAGAGGCGCCAGTGCATGAACAGCTGCTCTAGCCTGGCGCTGGTGGGTGCGCCTCACTGCAGAGCCAAGGTAGCGATGGCGCCGGCGCCGGCACGCCAAGTGTCGCCATGGCAGCGCAGTCCTCAGCACCCACAGCCACCGCGCTCCGCCCCCTGCCCTGCTGGCTGTCTCTTGTGTCCAACCGGGTGCCCCGAGACACCAGCCCGCCCAAGCCCAACAAGGACTTTTCGAATCTTCCACCCCCTCCCCCACCACCATGCCACGCGCAGTACACAGGGCTCCTCCCCACCACCGTTCCACGTGCTCCCCCTCACTCCCTTCCCAAAGGAGCCACCAAAAGCCAGCCCCAGCCCCACCCCGAGCACCCATCTCAAACTTGCGCTCTCAGCCCCTTGTGTCCTCAGCCCGATGCTGGTATGAGAGCCTCCCTGTCTCCCTGCTCCTCCCCGCCACCGTCCCAAATGAAGCCCCCAAGCACCCCCCGCCCGAGCACCCACCTCAAACTTGCGCTGCAGCCCTGCCGTCCCCCGCTGCCCCGCTGGCGCCTGGTACTGCGCCACCGGCGCCCAGCTGCCTGCCTCCGGTATGCTCCACAGCGCCACAGACTGGTCGCGTGAGCCGGTGACCAGGTGGCGGTCGCTGACCCAGGCGCAGGCAAACACCCAGTCCTGGTGGCCCTGCACGGCACGGCACAGCATGGCATAGCACAGCAGGAGGGGAGAGTGTGGGTGTGGTGGCAGGTGCGGGATGGAGGCACGGCACGGCACAGCACGGCACAGCAGGGAGGGGAGAGTGTGGGTGTGGTGGCAGGTGCGGGATGGAGGCACGGCACGGCACAGCACGGCACAGCAGGGAGGGGAGAGTGTGGGTGTGGTGGCAGGTGCGGGATGGAGGCACGGCACGGCACAGCACGGCACAGCAGGGAGGGGAGAGTGCGTGTGGCGGCAGGCGCGGTGTGGAGGCACAGGGCGGGGGTCTGCGGGGTGTGCCCCACCAGGGCCAAGGCAGGCCCTGGTTTGTGCTGCACCGTCACCCGCTGCCAACCATGGGATCCACACCATTGCAGGCGCTGCCAGCAGCGGGCCACACTCGGCCTGAGGCATCACCGCTGCAGGCTGACATGCTCGGTGCGTCACCGTTGCAGGTCAATGTCAACCTGGTCAACCTGCAATGCCTGGTGACATCAACCAAACCCACCGCCCAGCACCCACCAGCCCAACACACGCCTGCCCCCTCTGCCGCCCACTCACCACAAGCGTCTGCACCGGCTGCATGGTCGGCAGGCTCAGTACGACTGCATCTGATGGCTCGCTGCCCCCGGTGGCCACCATGTCGCCAGCCGGGTTGACGGTCACAGAGTGAATGCCGCACGATCCCCACGCTGTCTGCAGCACCGGGTGCATGCGCGGCGGCGCGGGCGGCAGCCATATCGTGCGCAGCGTGTTGGCCGCCGTGTTCCACTGCAGCAGCTTGTTGCACTTGGTGCCCACCAGCAGGTGCTGGCTGTCTTGCCAGGCCTGCAACAATGACAAAGGGGCGGGGGGGCAGGGTGTCAAGGGGACAGCGGTTGGGTTGGCCGTCAAGCATGTCTATTTAGCTGTGCAGCTGCTTTGGCTGGTGAATGGCCTGTGGTGCCCCCCTAGATGCAGGTCAGGGAGGATGCCGCATGGGCTGAGATGCAGTGCAACACGGAAGGCGGGGCAGTGCAAGGGCGGGCGGCGGCAACGTTCCAGCAGCGGCGTCGGGCAGGAAGCTCCAGCTGCGGCAGTAGCCTCCGGGAGCTGCTTTGATGCTCGAGAGGCTTTAGAGCATCGGTCAAATGAGCTCACCGCCGCAAAGGCCTTGTCCACAGAGCCCACACTGGAGGCAAGCTTGCCCGTAATTTCTTCCTCCTGCCATAGAGCCGGCTGGCTGTTCAGAAAGTGCTCGCTCGCTGCGTGTCGCAGTCGGGACCTGCGCAAACGGGAGCGGACCGCACGACAGTTTGAGCGGCTCGGGGGAGCCCCCCAAGTTAGCTTGCGGCTGTCGCGCCGCCTGGCAACGCTGCAAGCATGCGCTGATCGGCCTCACCTCAGCCGCCCGTCGCCCTGAGCCTGCAGCAACAGCTGCGGCGCAAAAGGGGCCATATCGCGACGCCCGCTGTCTCCGTTTGTTGCACGGAGTGTGATGCAAGTGAATCCGAAGCACTGTTCGGAAGCAGTTGACAAAGAGCGACGAGTTCGGCACTCCCGAAGACTCAATTTGCCTGCTGCCCGTGCTGGGCTGTGAAGCACTGGCCTGCGTGAGCCCTCGTGTGTCCCTGCAATTGCCTCCCAACGATCCATATATTCAGCAGAGACGCAGTGGGCAGGCGGGAGTGGGAACGCAGCTGAATTCCTGATCGGAAGCAGCGGCGGCAGGGCGAGGAGCAAAGCGGGCAGCGCGATGGCGGCCGTCAAAAGTTTGAACAAGAATGCAGAGACGCTTGGACGCGGCGCAGCGCTCTTTATGAGCATAAATGCTGGTGCGGAACTTGGCGGCCGCTTGGCCTCCCCACTCGCTGCTGCTTTGGCTCCTGGCCATGCCGCATATTCGTGCAAGGGAGCGAGCGGCGGTGGCCGCCACGCAGCCGCGATCATGTGCACCCGCCTGAACCGCCGCCGCCAGCCGCCAGCCGCTTGCGTTGACCGCGTGCCCCCCCGTTGTGCCTGCAGCCAAGGGCCTGTATGATGTCATGAAGACCAACCTGGGACCCAAAGGCACCATCAAGATGCTGGTGGGCGGCGCCGGAGGTGCGTCCAGCCCATCTGCTGCCTGCTGCGCACTTCCGTGGGCTGCCACCCGCCGCCTGCTGCCCGCTGGCCACTGCCTTCACATCCTGCTCGCCGGCGGCCCTGGAGCTGCTCAGCCCGCATCGCTGCATTCGGGACCCCAAAGCACTGTCAAACGGTACAGCGATCACCCGCTCAACTGCCGCTTTCCGGCCAAAGCGCTGTGCTCCTTGCTGGCCCCGCTCTCCCGCCACGTCCCCCGTGCCTCCAGCCTCACGCAGCACCCTGCTGTGTGTGTTACGGTTTACCCCGCATAGTAGCCCCTGTTGGCCCGGAACAGGAGGTGCTGCCCCACTTTGCTTCTCACCTCTGCCACCCGCGGCTGCACGCTGCAATCATCAAGGTTCCCTCTGATAGGATCAATGCCGGTCGCAAAGCACACAGGCTTGCCATGCCGCCTGCGCCCGGCCAGAGCGCCGACTGCCCGACCTCAATCCCTCCCCACACCATGCCAGCGGCCCATGCCCCTCTTTTCCCACGCGCCACGCCATGTCAGTACCCCATGCCCCCTTTCGATCACACAGCACTGCCTCCTTTCACTCACCATGCTACCAGTACCTCAATCCCCTTTCCTTTCCACCCTACCTACCCTCGGCCCCTCATCACACCCAACCACATCACCGCCCACCCCACTCCCCCATGCCCCCTCCCCCTGCCCTCAGACATTAAGCTCACCAAGGACGGCAACGTGCTGCTGCGGGAGATGCAGATCACCAACCCCACAGCAGTTATGATTGCACGCACAGCGGTGGCGCAGGACGAGGTCACCGGGTGAGGGAGGGACAGGGGCAGGGGGAGGGGGAGGGGCAGGGAGTGGCGCAGGCTGAGATTGCCGGGTGAGGGAGGGGCACGGGCAGGGGCAGGGAGGGGCAGGGGCGGCTTTGCGGGCGAGCAGTGGTGGCGCAAGGGCAGGGACAGGGACAACGGCGGCGCGGTACGAGGTCACACGCGGTGGGGAGTCGCAGGGGCATGGGCAGGGCCAGGCATGAGTGCACGCACAGCGGTGCCAAGGGAAGGCAGGGGCAGTCGTGATTGCATGCACAGCGGTGACGCAGGACGAGTTCACTGGGTGAGGGAGAGGGGCAGGGGGAGGGGAGGGAGCGCAGGACGAGGTCGCCGGATGAGCAGGGGCAGGAACAGGCAGGGGCAGGGGTAGGTAGCGGTGGCCTTGCGCGCGTTCTCGGTGGCGCAAGGGCAGGGGCAGGGAGTGTCAGTGGCAGGGGCGGCCTCGGGGTCGAGCAGGGGGGGGCACAGGACGAAGTCACCGGGTTCCCTCACCCACCGTTCTTCG